>SJYO01029184.1:13191700-13564049 GCA_006410555.1 Capra ibex | reverse complement strand
AATTTTTTTTTTTTTTATTTTTTTTTTTTTTTTTTTTTTTTTGAGTTACAAGTTTTTTGATTCTAGTACCGTAAGTCAGGGTAGTTAAGTACAGTTTATCTACCCCTTTGTCACTGTCTGAAATAAAAGAACCCGAAGTTTTAGTGACGTCTACCACTGATGTCGGTACTTTAATTTTCTACGAACGAGAAACCTTCTTTTCGATACTGTTTGGATCTGTCGTATAATCTTTCGTCTTTGTGATGTTTCCGGACAGATCAGTTTGAATACCAAAAAGGTCATCAATACATACCTACACTCTCAACCTGGTATTTCTTTCGATTCGCAACTTCTTAACTACGAAAAACTTGACACCACAACCTTTTCTGAGAACTCTCAGGAAACATGACGTTCGTTTAATTTGGTCAGTTAGGATTTCCTTTAGTCAGGACTTATAACTAAACTTCCTGACTACGACTTTGACTTTGAAGTTATGAAACCGGTGGACTACACTTCTTGACTGAGTAACCTTTTCTGGGACAACGACCCTTTCTAACTTCCGTCGTCCTCCTCCCTTACTGTCTCCTACTCTACCAACCTACCGTAGTGGTTGAGCTACGTATACTTAAACTCGTTCGAGACCCTCAACCACTACCTGTCCCTCCGGACCACACGACATCAGGTACCCCAGCGTTTCTCAACTGTACTGACTCGCTGACTTGACTTGGTTTGGACAATAAAAACACCGATTTCGATCTTTGACGTACTGGGGATAGGAACGGGAACGGGAATATAGGACCAGAAGGTTTCCTATCCGTGAAAGAAAATCTAGGTCACTTACTGTAACCTTATAAGTTCGTTGTTATAGGTCCACCTCTACGTTTTGTATGTATAAACACTACTGTCAATTTCGATCTATGGTTTTCGTGTCTATATTTGAAGATCGTTATTTTATAAATCTGGTACCCCTACATTACATGTCGTGTCCCTTATATCAGTAATGTTTAAACATTGTCATTGTTTAAACGTACCACTGTCCACCATTGACTAGAATTACACAACTAGTAAAGTATGGTATTTTGTCCCCACGGGTTGACCTGACGTGTCGTCCTCCACTCGTCACCCGTCCACTCGGTCGTTTCGAAGTGGACGGTGAGGGGTAACGAGGCGTAGTGAACGTAATGTTGGACTTGGCAGTAAGTGTTATGGGGAGTGAGGGTAGACATCTTTTTAACAGAAGGTGTTTTGACCAGGGATCACGGTTTTTCCAACCCTGGTGACGGTATTTTCTATAACATATTAGACTTTGATTATAACAAACAATTAATATTGAGATATTATTTTTTAAACTAGAATCTGGAGATGAAGACATACAAGGGACTTAATTTGTTTGTTTGTTTTTTTAAAACCTTGACATACGTTCCGTTTTTTTTTACCCCCACCCCCCTTCTTGATCACTATGTTTGATTTTGTACCTGTTTAGAGTTTTATTGATAAGACTCTTTGTCTTAGGTCTGTTCATCCTATAAAACATACTAAAGTAAATGACTTCAAAGATCTTTTACAGTTAATTAACTACCATTGTCTTTCGTCTAGTCACAGACGGACCCCTACCACCTCACTCCTGTTCCCTCCTTCTCACTCTCTTACACTTCCAGTACTTCTTTGAAACCCCCATTATCCATACAAGTGACGCACCATCACTATCAAAATATCATATAGGTATACAGTTTGAACCGTCTTAAATGTAGAATTTATATACGTCAAATAATATCCAATTAATATAGAGTTAGTCCGACGATTTTTTAACTTTACGAAAAAATTTTTTACACAGGACCTCTGGATCGTTACTATTTTGTCCATCTATTCGGTAAAAGTACATCTCAACGATATAAAATTGTTTTTCGTATTACTTCGACGTCTGTTACCGAATCAAGATAACCGCTCAAACATTGGAAATTCAGTAGAAGTTCAAAAAACATTCCGTTACGATCACGAAACGATATGTGTCTAAATTACCGTCCATTACTGTCCATTAAAGATGAAAGTGTATACGTTGTCCTTAAGACGACCACGGAAAAACAGTTGTTATTTCCTCTGACCTGGTGAAAGAACCGATGGAACGAACAAAAGAATGTAGTGCTTAAGGGTCGTTAATTGTACTTAATCATTTGGTAAGAACTCGAATGATTTTATACAAGGATGGTGTTTCTCTGTTACTTTAAGGTTCGATCGTTATTAGAAATAACTTTTCACTTGAAGTCCGTACTTTATGTGAAGAAAGTTTCTTTTATAGAATTTTGACAGAAACCCTTTACATGAGCTTTACGTACACTTTCGGAAGATTCTAGAGAAACAAACAAAAGGGTTCAACTTGGTTTTAGATGAGTTAAACTTACTTTTTCAACTGAAAGGGGAACTTTACTCGAAACGGTATACCTACAAGATTCGATGTAGAATATTGTATAATTCCTATAACAAAATGAGGTCTCTTTTCTAGACAGAGTTGTGGGATGTTTTTTTTTGTAATCTTGTCCGACAAACACTAATATTGATATTTGTTTTACTTAGGTCTTACAAATTGTTACATATTTACTTATTATGTGTCTCGTATATTTCATAAATTATCATGGTAAGTCTCATGGAATTTTTATTTGGATTGACTTTTATAGTAACTAATTTACACCTAGACGGGTGTTTGACGTTTCCTTGATGACTCTAAATACTTTCGGTAACTGACACACCTAGTGTTATTTAACACCTTTTAAGACTTTCTCTACCCTTATGGTCTAGCGGACTGGACGGAGAACTCTTTAGACATACGTCCAGTCCTTCGTTGTCAATCTTGACCTGTACCTTGTTGTCTGACCAAGGTTTATCCTTTTCCTCATGCAGTTCCGACATATAACAGTGTAACAAATAAATTGAAAAAAAAAAGTGAATGTAACAGAAAAAAAAAATTAAAAATAAAAATGAAATAAAACGAAATGTTATGACATAACCAAAACCGTATGTAACTGTACTTAGGCGGTACCCACATGTACTCAAGGGTTAGGACTTGGGGGGAGAGGGTGGGGTATAGTAGAGAGACCTAGTAGGGGCACGTGGTCGGGGTTCGTAGGACATAGGACATAGCTTGTATCTGACCGCTAAGTAAAGAATGGACTATCATATGTACAAAGTTACGGTAAGAGGGTTTAGTAGGGTGGGAGAGGGAGAGGGTGTCTCAGATTTTCAGGTAAGATATGTAGACACAGAGAAAACGACAGAGCGTATCTCCCAATAGTAATGGTAGAAAGATTTAAGGTATATATACACAATCATATGACATAACCACAAAAAGAAAGACCGAATGAAGTGAGATATATTATCCGAGGTCAAAGTAGGTGGAGTAATCTTGACTAAGTTTACATAAGAAAAATTACCGACTCATTATGAGGTAACACATATACATGGTGTCGAAAGAATAGGTAAGTAGACGACTACCTGTAGATCCAACAAAGGTACAGGACCAATAATATTTGTCACGGCACTATACGTCTCATGTAGTACTCTTTGCGACCCGACCTTCTTCGTGTTCGACCTTAGTTCTAAGGGTATTCTTCATAGTTATTGGAGTCTATACGTCTATTGTGATGGGAATGCCGTCTTTCACTTCTCCTTGATTTTTCGGAGAACTACTTTCACTTTCTTATCTCACTTTTTCAACGGAATTTCGAGTCGTAAGTCTTTTGATTCTAGTACCGTAGGTCAGGGTAGTGAAGTACCGTTTATCTACCTCTTTGTCACCTTTGTCACCGACTGAAATAAAAAGACCCGAGGCTTTAGTGACGGTACTTTAATTTTCTGCGAATGAGGAACCTTTCTTTCAATACTGGTTGGATCGTATAACTTTTCGTCTCTATAATGAAACGGTTGTTTCCAGGCAGATCAGTTCCGATACCAAAAAGGTCACCAGCACATACCTACACTTTCAACCTGACATTTCTTTCGACTCGTGGTTTCTTAACTACGAAAACTTGACACCACAACCTCTTCTGAGAACTCTCAGGGAACCTGACGTGCCTCTAGGTTGGTCAGGTAGGATTTCCTCTAGTCAGGACCCACAAGTAACCACCTTGACTACAACTTCGACTTTGAGGTTATGAAACGGTGGACTACGCTTCTCGACTGAGTAAACTCTTTTGGGACTACGACCCTTTCTAACTCCCGTCCTTCTCTTCCCCTGTTGTCTCCGACTCTACCAACCTACCATAGTGGTTGAGTTACCTGTACCCAAACCCACTTGAGACCCTCAACCACTACCTGTCCCTCCTGAAAATCACGAAGTGAAGTACCCCAGTGTTTCTCACCCTGTACTGACTCGTTGACTTGACTTGACTACTCGAATTTAAAAATACTCCCATGTAAACCTTTATATAAACACGATTTCTTAGGTCCCGATAAAGATAACTCGAGTATATAAAATCAATTTGGGTACTACAACCTAGATGGACTTTTCAGAACACTTCAATGAGGAAGAATTTGTGATTCCAGTTAGAGTTGTATTTTTCTTAGTAAATTTGACGGTTACTCCATTTCACACTCTTACTTCCATAACTGTAAGGGTAAATTAACTTTCACTTAAAAAAACACTCAACGTTTACACAATATTTTGTATTAGACACGATTCTACTATGACCATCGTAAATACAGACTCATACAGTTCCGAATCTTTCTTTCAATACTGGTTGGATCGTATTACTTTTCGTCTCTGTAATGAAACGGTTGGATCCAGGCAGATCAGTTCAGACACCAAAAAGGTCACCAGCACATACCTACACTTTCAACCTGACATTTCAATACTGGTTGACTACAAGTCGAAGTTGTAGTCAAGGTGGTTACTTGACAAGACATATAACAGTGGGACGAATAAATTAAATATACGTCTCATGTAGTACATTTTATGTTCCGACCTACTGAGTGTTCGACCTTAGTTCTAACGGTCCTCTTTATAGTTATTGGAGTCTATACATCTACTATGGTGGGAATACCGTCTTTCGTCTCCTTGATTTCTCGGAGAACTATTTCCACTTTCTCCTCTCACTTTTTCCACCGAATTTTAAGTTGTAATTTTTTTGATGTCAGTACCGTAGGTCAGGGTAGTGAAGTACCGTTTATCTACCCCTTTTTCATCTTCATTACCGTCTAAAATAAAAGGACACGAGATTTTAGTGACATCTGTCATTGACGTCGGTACTTTAATTTTCTACAAACGAGAACCTTCTTTTCGATACTTTTTGAATCTGGTGTATAATTTATCGTCTCTGTAGTAAAACGACTGTTTCAAGGTATATCAGTTTCCATAACAAAAAGGTCATCAGTACATGCCTACACTCTCAACCTGGTGTTTCTTTCGACTCGTGACTTTTTAACTACGAAAGTTTAACACCACGATCTCTTCTGAGTGCTCTCAGGGGACCTATCGTTCCTCTATTTTACTCAGTTAGGATGTCGTTTAGTTGGGACTTATAAGTAACCTTTTTGACTACGACTTCGACTTCGTGGATATGAAACCAATGAACTACGTCGTTAGGCTGAGTAACCTTCTCTGGGACTAAGATCCTTTCTAACTCCCGTTCTCATTTTCCCTCACTGTCTCGCACTCTACCAATCTACGGTAGTGACTGAGTTACCTGTACTCAAACTCATTTGAGGTCCTCTATCACTTCCTGTCTCTTCGGACCGTACGACGTCAAGACCCAACGTTTCTCAACCCACAGATATATATATATATATATACTTTTTCCTTTCACTTTCACAATCAGTAAACCAGTACAGGATGAGAAACACTGAGATACCTGACATCAGATGGTCAGAGGAGACAGGGACCCTAAGAGGTCCATTCTTATGACCTCACTCATCGGTAAGGGAAGAGGTCCCTAGAAGGGCTGGGTCACTAATTTCGGCCCAAAGTACGTGACGTCCGTGTAAGAAATGGAAGACTCGATGGTCCCTTCGGGTACATATCCTTTTTCGTATCAGATTTATCCCAAACCATGATAGGAACCAAAATCCGTAGGTGACTCCCAGAACCTTGCGTAGTGTGAACCTATCCGTCTTGATGGTATACGTACCATAACACCAGGTCTAACAATTATATTGGGGAACGAAATCCTACACCTCTATGAACCGCGGATAACCTGACAAGAGTCGGACAGACGGAGACGTATTTGTGACTCTAGCGTTCGTAAACTAAAATTATACAATTTGACCCAACAATTTTTTTTTTTTTTCATAAAAGTTGTACCGGTCCCTTTGCACTCGGGACACTAAGTCAATGACAAGTCAAAGGTATCCGTACCAAAGTTCTGGAGTAAATGGGAGACAACATCTTCTTCCACCCTATGTTTATTATATCTTTGAGACGAGACCTATCCAAACGTTAAATGAACCTCTCTGTCCGGTTCGTATCTCCTATATTAACTTCCCATCGAGACACCTTCGACCGATTCAAAGACAGTACTAACCAAGACCCTTCACCTTAGGACGATGTTGAGAACAACGACCCTGAACAAAAACCGGAAGAGGACAGCGAACTCCGTCAACTTGTACCGTAATCTAAGATCTGTTCCGGTTTATTCGGAGTCTTTAAAAGTTACCAATGTGATTAATCTTACTCTTTTTATAATAAAAGATATTCAGTAGTTTATACTTTAAACTGATGGTCGGTGGAAACGTTTTTGGGGCATTAAAGACTTTTTCTCGGTGGAAGTCACTGGATGATTTTGTATGTAGAAAGGATTTCCAGTAGAATATTAGTAAAGTAGTTAAAAGGTACATCCGGGACAGACGATAGTTTTCTCTTAGAAATGAGTTTTACATTTCATGTCACGGAGACTTCGATAGGAACACGTCCTTTTTTACAGACGGAAATCTCATTCTGGTAGAACAAAAACGCGGAGTAAAGACGAGTCTGGTCCTAAGTGATCGCCATTTCTTGGGTGAGTGCTTACTTCCTCTGTATTCTCTACGTCTAAGTTAGGGACCCAACCCCTCTAGGGGACCTCTTCTTTATCGTTGGGTGAGGGCATATGAACGGACGTCTTAGGGTACCTGTCTCTTCGGACCGTCCAATGTCAGGTATCCCAGTGTTTTCTCAGCCTGTACTGACTCGTTTATTGTGAAAGTGAAAAAAGACGAAGAATGATGAACCCACTCAAATTTATCACTAATTCTCCTGTCTTTGATCTCTGTTTCGTCGGACTAAAGTTTAAAGTCGAAACGGTGAGAGCCGTTTGGAACTCGTTCAATGATTTGGAGAAACATTGAGTCAGTGATATAGACATTTCACACTTATTGTTGTCGAGGATGAAACATTCCATCAATAAGTTTCATTTGCCCGAAGATATACATTTTGTGAATTTTCTTACAGATCATTGTCCATTTGTGACACCTACAAAACCGTTACTACTACTACTGATACTACTAATACCACCTCGGTCCCTATTAAATGTTACATCTCGATGTCCAAAGAATGGACCTTTTGAACTCTGTCATGAGGGATAAAGGGTCTTAATGACGTCCCGAATTGTCTATTTCCATATTTCCTAAATCATAATTCATAGTTGATTTATTTACACAAGGGTGGTGGAATGGGGTCAATAAGAAAAGGAGATACCTTTTCACCCTTACCGTCTAAGTCTTTAACTCTCGGACCTAACAAACACAAAGAGAATTACAGTAACTCGGATGTTCGTATATGTACCAGAAAGTCATGGATATGATCCAATTCACTTTCAACAAGTCAGCACAGGCTGAGAAACGTTGGGGTACCTGATGTGTCAGACACCTTAAGAGACCCGATCTTATGACCTCACCCATAGGAAAGGGAAGAGGTCCCCTAGAAGGGTTGAGTCCCTAGTTTGGGTCCAGAGGACGTAACGTCCGCCTAAGAAATGGTCGACTCGGTGTTCCTTTCAACTATGAATTGTACAGGTTGTTTCATAAATACGATAGAGTCAAACTATTACATTATAAGAAACCTCTATAAGGGTTATAGTGTTTGTGGTCCAGTGAGGAGAAAAGAACCTTCCTTACAAGGAATCTTTTCGGTAGACTGACCGGTAGTTTATCCAGGTGGGTTAGACTAACTGTCTGTTTTTGAAGGGGACTAGGTAAGAGGACGTTCAATCGTGGTGACGTTTTAGAAGATCGATAGTTATTTGTAGATGACTTAAAGAAGATGTATAGATAGTAAAACACTATCTGTACTTTTGTACAGGTTTGGGAGGAAGTTCCTTCCTGAAAAAACAACTGGTTCGACGATCTTCACATGAGTTGGGGAAGTTCCTGACAGGTTCCAGTATATGAGAAAATCCCCTTCGGGTTTATTACCACCCCCAATATTATAATATTATTAAATCGATTAACTCCCGGTAATATCAAGATCTCAAGGGACACACCAACCGACTCCGAGACTCTAGACTTTACATCGAGTTAGAAAAGGAGACTAGTCAAGACGAAGAAAAAGGAGGGAAGACGTCTAAATCTACGGTTCCGGTGAAGGATCGTTTGTAGGTGGGGTAATTTGAGGTTGATTTGTAGACGAAAAGTCTCTTAAATTGGACTTTGTATGTACTTGAACGGTCCGTGAGAGACCTCCCAGATACATAAAAACACAAACCTGGTTTTTTTTTTTTTCGGGGACGGAAGATTCTTGAATCTGAGAGTGATACGAATATTCTTTTCAGGTGTGTTTTATCGTGAAGATTTGTCAGTCAGAGTCGTAATTTTTTCTCTCTCTAAAGAATCAGATTTAGTCAATTCATTCTCTGTCGAAGTTCTTACATGATCCGAACTTGTCCTAGAATTTCTATTTAATTTAAGTTAATCATTTTCTTTTAACCCTCTTGTATGATGATGCACTTCTTTGTCGTAATTACGTCCTGTTGTCCTCTATGACTTTTTTAATGGTTTAGTACAACTAAGAGAATAGGTTGGTAGATTCTACGTGTGTAACTCTTACTTTATCTACTAATTACAAATTCCAAGTCTCAAACTCCTAGAAACGAAACACATAATAGGTTAGACTCAGATTTTCAGAAACCAATCTTCGTCATAAATCTTGTGACCAAGAATTAGTGCCAACTGTATGGGGGTTAGAGGGTCCCCTGTAAACCGTATAAGACCTCCGTACACATTAATAATAGAGACCTGTCTTTGGATGACTGTAGATCACCTATCTCCGGTCCCTGTCCTGTCTGGGAGGTGTTGTTTCTGGGTAGACCGGTTTTTACAGTTATCACAATTCCAACTCTTTGGACTGAAATCAGATAAAAACAGGAGTTACATATACTTGTAAGTATAGGTTTTCGTGTTTTAACATGGAAGTAGGAAAAGGTTCATTATGATCGTCAAGTCATAAAGGTACTGGTATATATTTTGTGAGAAATAATTTTCAAGGTCGATAAGACAGGTTATATTGTCTATGACTTGTTTACACCGATAAATTGTCAACTTTATACCAACTAGGTTTTACATTATTTACGTTTCATAAGTGGTCTAAAGTTTTTAAATGATAATTTTTGAATTTTATATAGTATTTATTAAAATTTACGAAGATCTCACAATTTTAACAACAAAACAGTGATTCTACACAGACCGACAAAACGTTGGGGTACCTGACATCGGACGGTCCGAGGAGACAGATACTCTAAAGGGTCCGTTTTTATGACCTCTCCCAACGGTAAAGGAAGAGGTCCCCTAGAAGGGATGGACCCCTAGAAGGGCTGGGTCCCTAGTTTAAACTGAGAGGACGTAACCACCCTTCTAATGGTGACTCGGTGGACCCTTCGGGGGTATAATTTTAATAACGTACAACTTTGTATAACCCAATTTATTTTATATAATGACTTAAGTAAAATCAACAAATATCAGTAAAAATTTCATACGGATAAGTGTTTAAATTTTAATATATATACCGAATACAATATAAAGATAACCTGTTTCGACTAGATGTACTGACGAGTAGAAATAGTCAAAGGTAAATCAGAGACTTGTCTAAGTCTAGGAGTACGGTTAGTAAACCGTATGGGTCTTAGATTCCCCTTAGGACAAATTAGAGGATCTCGACGAGAAGGTTTGTGAGACGGATGACTAATGTACTTCGTATACTGTGTCACAATATGTTAACAAGAAGAGACAGGTCTTAACAGGTATAAGATAGTATCACTGAACTACTACTTGACGACAAAGGTCTCATAAGGAAGAAGTTTATATTTATAAATGGATATCGATAGTCAACATTGAAGAGGAAAAAGTAAAGATTGAAATAGTTCAGAAGAGGAAAAAGAAAAAAGAACTACTTAGACCGATTTCCAAATAGTTAAAACAAATAGAAGAGTTTCTTGGTCAAAAATCGATCAAAATGTGATAACTGTTATCGGTCCTATACCTTCGTTGGATTTACAGGTAGTCGTCTCCTTACCTATTTCTTCTATAAAATATCTGTATGTTACCTTATAATGAGTCGGTATTTTTTCTTGCTTTAGCCCAGTAAACATCTCTACACCTACTTGGATCTGTCACAGTATGTCTCATTTCATTCAGTCTTTCTCCCTTCGTCTATAGCATATAATTGTGTACATAATTACACAATATACACAATTACCTTAGATCTTTTTACCATATCTACTAGAATAAACGTTTCGTCTTTCTCTGTCTGTATGTCTTGTTTCTATACCCATGGTTCCTCCCACCCTCCTTAACCCTTGATCCCTTGATTTATATTTTTTTTTTGAATATTTTATTCATATTTAAATATATACAGAATATTCATATTTTTTTATTCTAGTACCGTAGACCAGGGTGGTCAAGTCCTGTTTATCTACCCGTTTGTGACCTTTGTCACTCTCTGAAATAAAAGAACCCGAGGTTTTAGTGACATCTACCACTGATATCGGTACTTTAATTTTCTACGAACAAGGAACCTTCTTTTCGATACTGGTGGATCTGTCGTATAATTTTTCATCTCTGTAATGAAACGGTTGTTTCATTAGGGTAATACTGCCAGGATAAAAGTACCGGAGTAGATTTGGACTAATGAAGGGTTTCGGTGTGAGAGGTTTATGGTAGTACCCCTTCCCCATCCCAAAGTCGTATACCTAACCCCCGTCCCCGTGTTGAGGTCAGGTGTCATCAATCATTGTCGATTTCACAGGGAACTATGAAACTTTAACATCGTCTTGTATATGATAATTATATTTGGACCACGACAAATTTTCCTTCAATGAAGTTACTGAGGGACAACAAATATCATATCTCAAGGTTAAAGATTACGAGTTATGTGTATAGGGGTCAGACTAGAGAATGATCAGTTGAAGTATTTGTGACAAAAGTTTCATCTCCTAAGAGGAGTGACTGTGGATTTGTGTCAAGTGTAAGAAAAGTATCGGACTCAAGGTGTATAAACAAGTAAGTTAAACGAATTTTACCAGAGGGATTAAGAAAGAGGAACATTATTTGTAATAGTTCTTAAAACTATAACTTATTAGCGTAACTCGTTTACCATTCGTGTGTTAACCAAAATCAATACATGAATAGTACCTAATAGAGGAAATTAAGAACGTTGTTGGGTTACTCCATCTATAATAATCCTAGGGATAAAAGTGTCTATACTTTAGACGGTGATATTTCTGATTCATTGAACAAGTTTCAGGGTCGTGATATATAATGTACTGCCTTCTCGAACTTAAGTTTGACTCAAAATAGGACGATATGCTTGATTCAAAATTGTGAACATAATACGAAAGACCTCAGTCTTAAGAGTTTTGTTAAAACAAGAGTATTACACTAATTAATTTCTATCACTTACCAAGGTCTGTTAGTAAAGGTGACTACTACTAAGTCACTGAAATAATAAAAAATTCTTAACCTTTTATAATCTATAATCAAGATACCTGTTTTGTATAGATTTCCCTTTGTAGGTGGTGTTTGTTTTAAATAAGTTGTCCGTAAAGTGTCGGTTTACCCGTAGAAAATTTTTTATCTTATAGCGATATTCAACTACCTTTATCGAAGAGTCTGGAAGAATTTCTTTTGAAGAGTCGTCGTTTACAAACGGTCTAACAAAATTTTTTAATATTAAGGGTACTAGATAGCTATAGTAAATTAAAATCTGTTGTAGTTGATCGATAGTCATATCTTCTTTTCTGTGTCACATTTGCACTAATTTTACTGACTATAATTTTAATTGGGTACATTAATTTTAATGTGTTAACACATCCACAGAGATTGTCCTTCTGGACTACATCAACGCCTAAGGACCAAAAGAAGAAATTCTTCAGTACGAACTCGACTTTGGACTTCCTACTCATTCTCAACCAGTCCCTACTTTCCCTGAGTGTCTCTTGTCCTTATAAAGTCTGTCTCCTTTGTCGTCTACAAGTTCCCGGTCCCCTCTCAAACCTTGAAAGATTCTTACCTCGTTTCGGATCCTACCGATCTTGTCTTATCATGCAAACTCAGTTTGTACTCACCTTGAACATTTATATACAAACACTATCAAGGACATCTCTAGACATCCGATTCAATGTATAAAATACGATTCTGTTTCTCCTCCGGTGACTTAAGAAAGAATTGGATATTCTCTTTTACTACTATAAGTCGAGGAAAGAGAGAAAGTAAGATATCCACAAGAGACTTTTAAAAAATCCAGGATATACAAAATAACTTTTATCTCTAATTGTTACACCAATAACAGGAGTTCTACGTATGTCAGATCAAACTTATGAAAATCGGAGGCAAATGAGTAAACATCTTCTCTTTTTTATTCTATTTTTATATAGTATTTGTATTTCCCATTATTATTTTTTACAATGTGAAATTCGTGAGTTCTCTTTGACTTTCATAACAATACGTGGCTACTAATTTGTCATAAAAATTATTGAAACATATGTCATAAGGGAGACTTATAAACTTCTGACTCAAGTGGTCCAACTACCCCCGACCTCCACCCCCCCGTTCCCACCTGAAGATTCGATGTTTAAGGAGACATTTCTAAAAAGGTTGGGAGTTTTGACGGAAACAAGGTGATAAGACGAATGGAGAGAAAATCATGTTTAGTGTAAAGTAGTGATAGTAATCAGACATAAATAACGGTGACACTTATTGAACTCCCAACTTAATATCGGATAAATAGAGACAGAGGTCTTAGATAGTGTACCGGAACGTAGATCATTGTTAAGTCATTTATAAATAAGTGACTCTCTTCTATGTGTGTGTACTGAGTTAATAATTTCTAGTCACTTAATTATAGATTTCACCATATAATACATGAAATCTGACATTCATTGTCTCTTAGTCTTTTTATTTTCACTATTACCATCCGATATTATTTCTTCGGGAGCGTCTTTACAACCCTAAACTTTATTTACAAATTTAGTACTGTACAACACCTTTTTGTCTAAAAGTATCTATCTCACTCTTCGTACCATCGATGTAGTTACGAAACCATCTCAAATGTATCCATTCATTTTTAAACTTTACAAGTCCAGTTCGATATAATCCCTCCTACCCCTTTATAGGAAAAATCCGTAGATAATATGGGGTATCTAACATTGTCTGAAAAATAAATGTAAACATATTGAAGTGAAAACTATTATTCTTAGATAGAGTTTTGGACCACTACATTTTCTACGTAAATCAAGTACTGAGACGTTCAACCCTTAAACCCGATCCGAGTAGACCTGTCACTACTAGAACCGACCCGAGTAAGTACATAGACGTCGATCGAAGACCTTCAATCGAAGAACAGTTGACGTCAATACACCCACTTAAAATGGTACAAAGAGTAGTAAGTCGTCCGATCGAATCCGACAAATGTGAAATACCGTTCCAACGTTTCCTCTTCCTCTCCCTTTATACGTTACACGTTCGTCAAAATTTCGGAGACGAACTCTTCCTTCTGGGAGACGTGGTACAAACGATTACAAATTAACTACTCAAATAGTGTACCGGTTAAAGTCTGGTTCTTCATCTGTCAATCTGAGATGAAAACTACCTTCCCCGACTTTTGAACCCAACTTTTTTTACCGTACGTACACCTTCACCCTTCTTAATAACTTCGGGAAAAATTTGTTAGACATAGTTGTAAAAGAGGTCATAAGTTTTATTAGTACCTCCGTCTTTTACTTCAAGTCTTTTAAACTTACTGAACGTTTGTAATGTGTAATTGTTTTGTGTCTAATCTCGGACCGAGATTTAGGTTTAGGATACAATAAAGAAGGTACACTCCGTAACAAGACCTCTTATTAATCAAAGATCAACAACTCTCGATAATATCTAGGAACTAAAACGACCATTGTACCACTTTCGTAACAAGATACTTCTAACGAGGTACCCAACCTCCCTTACCTCACTCTATTCCCTTTAAAGAGACACAACAATGGTGTAGGTACATATCCTAAAATCCATGTTTAAGTTCGTTAGAAGATCTTGGGTCCCTTGTGTCGATTTACGAGTCCTGGGATGTGTGTCGATAAAAGATGGAATTATCGTCTTTTTCGGAATCATATAGACGTGTCACTTATTAAAAGAAGAGATTTCGACGAAAAACCCTCGTCCAAGTCTTTGAGTTCAAGAATAACCAAGAGTTCAGGAACACACCAGTGTTTATTATTTTATTTTGGGTGGTATTTATTATTTTTAATCTTGGAGTAAATTTCCTTGAATAAAATAACTATCTGTACATTGAGTGAGGTTTTATACGACTTATTCTTTATAAAGTATGTAGAAGACAAACTTTTTTTTACAGTCAAAGAAAATCACTTGTTTCACCAGGATAATGTCTTATGTGTATATATCCCTCTTAATTCAAATTATAGGTCAACAGGGGGCTTCTGGGGAAAAGTATTTACACACGTGTAACGAATAACGTAGAGTCATAAACCAAGACTCATTTAGTACTTCATATTTATAGAGTATTAAGGTATTTTACTTATCAATGAAGGGATCACCTAACTCAAAAGTTTTCCTAAACACCTTTTATCGGTAGCTGGAAGTAAAGGAAGACGAATGGGAAACATCGGTCGTAAAGGATAGAGTCCTTTATTAAGACAAAGATTCGTATCTTGAAAAACAATCAAAGAGAGGGTGGGACCAAGAAACTCAATTATCGAGTCGAGGATAGTGACAGATGGTGTGTATGAGATTAATATTTTGTGTATGTATTGAGTATCTCCAAAATTAAGTAAAATAAAAGTCTCCTCGATTAGAGTCAGAGGTTGGTCATATAGAGTCTCTCAATGAGTGTCAGTTCCCATCTGTTTATTTTTCGTCACTTCGTCATTCTCATCAAACAAGAGATAAGGTGTCAAAGTATCAATATACAGGAACTTCTTCTATAGTGGGAAATCCCGAAATACATAGATAAACACTTTACCCTTATTGTCTTTGTTGTTATTATTTTGATGGTCTTTTTCAATTCGACCTACAGAGTCTCTGTTTCTACATGAGACTCAGGAAACTTAGGTAATTCGAATAGTCATTCTACCTGAAGGAACCACCATGTCAGGGGACGGTTACGTCCCCTGTACCCAATCTAGGGACCAGGTCCTTCTAAGGTGTAAGGCGCTTCGTCGATTCGAACGCGTGGTGTCGATGACTCGGGCGTGAGATCTCGGGTTCTTGACGTTGATGACTCGGATGTATGTTGATGACTTCGAGTACACGGATCTCGGACACGAGGTGTCGTTCTTTGATACACACACGAGTCAGCACAGATTGAGAGACGCGGGGGTATCTGAGATCGAGCGGTTCGAGGAGACAGGTACCTTAAAAGGTCCTTTCTTATGACCTCACCCGACGGTAAAGGATGATCGCGTTGTTCTCTTTAGTACTGTTACTCTTCGGTCGTTTGGTGTTACTTCTCATCGGGGAGAATGGTGTCGATCTGGTTCGGGTACGTATCGTGGCTTCTGGGTCGTGTCGGTTTTTATTTATTGATGAAAATTTCCAGTAGTTATTCTTTGGTTTCGTCAATGGGTTGTTTATGATGGTAGTCGTCATAGTTTGTAATCTTCCTTCACAAATGACGTACAACTTCTGACTCGTAAAGTCTCTACTTATCACCATTTACATTAAAGATCAGTGGTATCCTTCCGGATCTTGAGACCTTTTTTATTGTGTAGAATATTCCTACCATAATCTGAAAACTGTGAATTAGAATATAAGACGGTCAACGTCTTACTTAGTCACTACAATCCTTCTACGAGTACCTATCCTAAGGATCCTGAACCTACGATCAGAACAGAGAGGTGAGGGACTGTTCCTCTACAACCCAATTACAGAAGGAAGAGACTCCGACAAAATAGTAGACTTCAATCTTCTGTTTTACCATAACATACTCACACTGAATGATTCGTCCTATAACGGACGGTAACGTTTTATTGACCGTCGGATTAATATGGAAAAGTTCGTTTTAATCAAGGTTCGAAAGGGAAGGTGTCACAATGTACCACTTATACGTCCAGTCTAACAATATCACAGTCGAGAGTCATTCAGACACTCCACTCCGTCCATTAAAGACTCCCGAATATACACATGAAAGACACAACACACACACGATTTAGTGAAACCAGTACGGGCTGAGAAACACTGGGATACCTAATATCCGACTTTCCGAAGAGACAGGTACCCTAAGAGGTCCGTTCTTATAACCTCACCCAACGGTAAAGGAAGACGTCTCCTAGAAAGGTTGGGTCCCTAGTTCGGGTGTAGAGAATACAGAAGACGTAACCGTCCACGTAAGAAATGGTGATTACAGTGGATCCTTCATAGTACACATGAAAGACTAGTCCCGATATACACATGAAACCTGTACTAATCCGGGATATACATATCAAAGGAGTTTAGGTCTCGGAAAGTTCCATCGGTGATCTGACAGGGTGAGTAAAGTCTCGATGTATCAAGATGAGTTTCTAATGAATTTGACGGTAAAGGAGTTTTCCACTCCTACTTATTTAATCGACCACCTTCACTCCTGAGATGAGACCTACGTTCAATGAACGTTATACGGGACAGGGATTAGGATGTACCCTCTCATCTTTTATCTATATTTCTACGATTACTTATTTTTTTTATCATACGTAGAAATAGTACCAGAATTCTCGTTATTTTATAAGAGTGAAAATACCAGTTTTTAATTGGTTTCACAATCTACTACTACTACTATTAATACTATCTTCTTTCAGGTAGACTAGAGTTCATGATCCACGTAGTCCAAACGACTTTGAGTTTACTGAATAAAGGTAATATTTTTCCAATGTTTTAGGTATTTTAAAAGAATTTGTCGAAACTGACTATTTTGAACTGTGTCGGGTTACTACTACACACGACACCAAATTTTACGAGTAAAAACAAAAAGGAAAGATAAACAGTCGTTGGTTTGACTTAGAAGACGGAAGTCTGGTATTCTGAAGACCATTCGAAACACAGAAGACCTTTTAACCAAAAGGACCCGTGCAACGACGATCACAGAGTACGACTACTTACTGGGACGATCACTTTGTGTTAAAGATGATTTAGTTGTTTATCAACAATATTTCCGAGATTCAGAATGAGATAAGGACGTTGTTTTCGAAGGTAGAGAACGAGTAATTAGGAACATTCACTCTAAGTTTGTTACCCCTTTTAAGGTTATTTGAGAGAAGAGAAGAATTGATAAAAGATCAATAAAGGATTTTAAACCTCATTCTCCGGATTACGATTCCTTCCTTACCACTCTGAATTTCACCCAATCCCATAAAGAATCCCCTGTAAATCCCTCTTCCGTTACCATGTGGTGAGGTCATGAGAACGGACCTTTTAGGGCACCTACCTCCTCGGACCATCCGACGTCAGGTACCCCAGCGATTCTCAGCCTATGCTGACTCGTTGAAGGGAAAGTGAAAAGTGAAAGTACGTATCCTCTTCCTTTACCGTTGGGTGAGGTCACAAAAACGGATCTCTTAGGGTCTCTGCCCCCTCGGACCACCCGACGGAAGATACCTCAGAGTGTCTCAGGCTGACTTCACTGAATCGTCGTCCTAGTAAATTCACAGTAAATTCACCTTTACAGGAGTGTAATCCTATACAATAGGTATTCGGATAATTTAACATAAACTACTTCCTTCCCTCCCTTCTTCACTTTTTTTTTTTTCTTCCTACCCCCTTCTGATTACAAGTCCCTCGTAGTACACTAACAACCTAAACCTAGACATATTTTTACTCAGTAAGAACAACCTAAGTTTCCTGTTTCCACAAAGACACATCATATAAGAAAGAGTCACCACCGGTATGGTCACAAAGTGACAAAACCTCTAATTTCCCTTAGTAGTAGTAGTAATAATAATAATGTAGTCAGGATTCTTAATACGAACCCGTATAGGTAAGTCATAAATGAGGGACATAAAAAGTCTTCAGTGGGACCACAAAACGTGAGGACTTTATTACCAAAACAAATCAGTTCGTTATGAAACATTTACTACACTCCCCACACATCTGTCCGAAGACCATTATTACTACATTGTAGTATGATCACCCAAAGTCCAGAATTAATCGTTATTTAACTAGTAGAAATAACTCCCCCACCGATCACTTTTGTCGTCAAAGAGGAGTAAGTAACACTGGTACTCGAAAATTTACCATTCCCTCCTAACCATGGACTCACTAGAAAGATACTTTGTTACTTCCATAGAAAAACATATTTTATAAACTTTTAACAACCACCTCTGGTATGCAAATGACTTGATTTGTAAAAGGAAAAAAAGGGGTCTACGACAAAAGGTTTATTCATCTGGGTTAAAGAGATGTGAAAAGACACGGGGGTGTCATAGAGTCATAACTCTTCTATACTTCTTGTCACAAGTGACAATGACACAGAGACAAAAATAGTTTCCTTTTAGGATCCAGAGTAATGTCTTTAAAGATATAATAACAGAGAAAAGAGGGTCTGAAATCGAAGTTTGTTTACGGAAGTAAACAAGTAATACATGTTGACACTTCACAGGGTCGTTCCAAGATCCCTAGAAAGGAAACCTAGGTAGAGGGTTCCTCTTCCTGAGGACTCTCCAGAAGTCCACTCGTCAGTAATAAAATTAATATTATTCTTCTTATAATACGTTTTCATGTCCTTTTTTATTTTTTCTATGTCGGAAACGTAGAGAGAGGAGATTATTACCCGAAGGGATCACCGAGTCTACCATTTCTTGGACGGACGGTTACGTCCTCTGACCTCCGGTTAGGGACCCATCCCTTCTATGGGGCCTATTACCTTACCGTTGGGTGAGGTCATAAGAACGGACCTCTTAAGGTACCCGTCCGATGATAGGTACCCCAACGTTTCTCAACCTGTACTGACTCACTGATTCGTGTGTGTATGAGATTTTTATGGAAGACACGTCAAAATTCGATCCTCTCTTTTAGGTTCAGACCAGGTAGGACTTTAATACACAAGACGTCACAAGGTCGAGATCTCTCCTATGTGGTAGTCTACTATACGGTCTTTTATTGACCGTAGATCAGTGGGTTTTGAGGAAGGATTTCCACCGAGTAGTCTCGATCTCGAAATCGCATCCCGGGATATTGTGTTTTGATACGAATCCACCGTTGTCTCCTACTCTACCAACCTACCGTAGTGACTGAGTTACCCGTCCTCAAACTTGTTTCAGAATCTCGACCACTTCCTGTCCCTTTGGACCGTCCGACGTCAGGCACCCCCAATGTTTCTCAGTCTGTACTGATCACCGACTTGTCGTTGTTGTTACGAATCACTTATACTTAGAGCGAATAAATTAAGAGAATAGGTGTCTTTATTGGTCCGTTTCATCCCCTGTTACCTAGAATAGTTATAGACTTTGTCTTTGAGACTTTATTAGAAAGATAATTTACGGATGTCATGTCACTATTACGGAGTCCGAAATCATTAGTTGGTAGTCTAATGATTTAAAGAAGACTTCGTAGTATGCAGTTCTTATTTTGTCACACGTGAATAGTAGTTATTATATACGTGTCACATTAGATGTCCTTTGGACCTTAAAGTAAGTATCAAATAAAACGGGTTCCTTGATCGAAAATGTTAAAATATAATTTTAGATGGAAGGTCTATTTCTCTATTTATGTAAAGGAAGACCGTGGTTTAAGTGTTTTGATCTCCATGTTCACCTTTATATCATTTGTCCATGTTTGTGTGTATATGTGGTATGTGTATTTATGTGTATGTACACCTTTCCACCTCGTTCTGTCTGTACAACTTTTAGTTACTCTATCAGAGTCACCCGGTCTTTGATACTCCCTAGTAACTTTTGACCTTTCGTCTGTAATTCGGAGGCTCCCTTCTGTCTCAGAACCTTCCTTCGAAACCAGTTCCAATTCCCACTCTTGTAACACGATGGGTTTTCTCTCCTAGTCATGATTGTCACGAGGTGTAGACCTTTGTCTTCTTTGATCCTCGAACGTTCCTGAATTATTTTTGATCTTTCCATTAATCTACCGAGAGAGATGTGTGAATGGGTCACTTAAGTCAGGGTTATGATATCTATGGACGAAGGAGAAAGTCCGGTTTACTGTCTTTATGAATCTCTAATGCCCTTTTAACAACTTTAATCTTTGGGAGTTTGGTTCACAGTCAGATAAGTCTGATGAAATTGTTCCATGATTTCTAACCCACCGAATATTTGTTGTAAATGAAGAGACTCAAAATCTCTGATTTTTAGACTTAGACCCACGGTTTTACCAACTCAAGACTACTTCCGGGAGAAGAGTCGACGTCTGACGACTGATGAAGAACATTGGAGTGTACCGTCTCTCCTCTTTCCCCCTCCTTCGGGAAAAAACTGAAAGTGTTCCCGTGTCTAAGGCAGTACTCCGAAGGTTGGAATACAAACATAGATTAGGATTAATGGAGGGTTTCCGAGGTGGTGGATTCTGGTAGTTTGACCCCCTATCTCAAAGTAATATACTTAAGACCCCCCACCCTATGTTTATAGGTCAGGTGTTGTGAGATGGTGTTCGGGGGAGTTTAAGTACAGAAAGAGTGTTTGTTTTATAAGGTAGGGAATCAGGAGTTTCAATTGAACTAGGTCGTAGTTGAGATTTCATACTTCAGAGTAGATTTTTATTGTCTATTTAGTCTATTTTTTCCCAGAACCCATTTTAGGTAGGACTCTGTTTTTAGAAGGGGTCTACACTTGTTCACTTTGGTTGTTTAATATGTTTCGGTTTGGTTTTACTTGTCATACTTTTCCATACTATGACTTTCCATACTATGACTTTCTACTTGAGGGGTCCAGTCATCCACGGGTTATACGATGATCTCTTCTTACCTCTTTATTGAGGTCTTTATTTCTTCGCTGTCTCAGTTTCGTTTTTTTGTTTTTGTTTTGTTTTGTTTTGTTTTTTGTTTTGTTTGTTTGTTTGTTTGTGGGTCAACACCTGCACTGTGAACTACCTTCATTTCAGGTTACGACATTTCTTGTTATAATATGGATGATGACACCCGTTCTTAGAGAATCTTCTTTACCTCATCGGTAGTATCAGTTGTTTTCTCAGGTTTTACGTCATGAACCTACTTTAGAGTTTTTGTTGTCTTACGAGAGACAAATAAAGGTTCTGAGATATGTGTAAGTTATAGTGTCATTAGGTTCAGATACGGGGTTGGTCATTACGACTTCTTCGACTTCAACTTGTTAAGATACTTCTGGATGTTCTGTGAGATCTTGATTTTAGGTATTCTACAGGAGAAGTAATATCCCCTGATCTTACGTTTTCATTCTTCAGTTCTCTATGGACCTCATTGTTCGTTTAAACCGGAACCTCATGTCCTACTTCGTCCCGTTTCCGATTATCTCAAAACGGTTCTCTTAAATGACCAGTGTCGTTTGTGAGAGAAGGTTGTTGTGTTCTCTTCTGAGATGTGTACCTGTAGTGGTCTATCGGTTGTAACTTTAGTCTAACTAATGCAAGAAACGTCGGTTTCTACCTCTTCGAGATATGTCAGTCTTTTTTGTTCTGGTCCTTGACTGACACCGAGCCTAGTACTTGATGTATTACGGGTTAAGTTTGAACTTAACTTCTTCCATACCTTTTTGTGATCTGGTAAGTCCATACTGGATTTAGTTTAGGGAATACCAATATGTCACCTTTACTGTTTATCTAAGTTCCCTAATCTAGACTATCTGTCTCATGGACTTCTTGATACCTACCTCCAAGCACTGTAATATATCCTCCGTCACTAGTTCTGGTAGGGGTTCTTTTTCTTTACTCTTTTCCGTTTTACCAACAGACTACTCCGGAATGTTTATCAACACTTTTCTTCTCTGTGATTTCCGTTTCTTCTTTTCCTTTCTATATGGTAAACTTACGTCTCAAGGTTTCTTATCGTTCCTCTCTATTCCTTCTGAAGGAGTCACTAGTCACGTTTCTTTATCTCCTTTTGTTATCTTACCCTTTCAGATCTCTAGAGAAGTTCTTTTAATGTGTATGGTTCCCTTGTAAAGTGCGTTTCTACTCGTGTTATTTCCTGTCTTTAACATACCCGGATTGTCTTCGTCTTCTATAATTCGTCACCGTTCTTATGTGTCTTCTTAATATGTTTTCTCTAGGAGTTCTGGGTCTATTGGTACTACCACGTTAATGAGTGGATCTCGGTCTGTAGGACCTTACACTTCAGGTCACCCGGAATCCTCCGTAGTGATACTTGTTTCGATCACCTCCACTACCTTAAGGTCAACTCAATAAAGTTTAGGATTTTGACTACGACACTTTCACGACGTGAGTTATACAGGTAAGTAGACCTTTTGTCGTCACTGGTGTTCTGAACTTTTCCAGTCAAAAGTAAGGTTAGGGTTTCTTTCCGTTACTGTTTCTTACAAGTTTCATGACGTGTTAACGTAAGTAGAGTGTGTGATCGTTTCGTTACGAGTTTTAAGATGTTCGGTCCGAAGTTATCATGTACTTGACACTTGAAGGTCTACAAGTTGGACCTAAATCTTTTCCCTCTCCTTGGTCTCTAGTTTAACACTTGTAGGCGACCTAGTAGCTTTTTCGTTCTCTCAAGGTCTTTTTGTAGATGAAAACGAAATAACTGATACGGTTTCGGAAACTGACACGCCTAGTGTTATTTGACACCTTTTAAGAATTTCTCTACCCTTATGGTCTGGTAGACTGGACGAAGGACTCTTTAGACATACGTCCAGTCCCTCGTTATCAATCTTGACCTGTACCTTGTTGTCTGACCAAGGTTTATCCTTTTCCTCATACTGTTTCGACATATAACAGTGGGACGAATAAATTAAATATACGTCTCATGTAGTACGCTTTACGACCCGACCTTCTTCGTGTTACACCTTAGTTCTAACGTCCCTCTTTATAGTTATTGGAGTCTATGCGTCTACTATGGTTAGAAAACCGTCTTTCGTTTCTTAATTTCTCGGAGAACTACTTTCACTTTCTCCTCTTACTTTCACAACCAAATTTTAGGTTGTAAGTCTTTGGATTCTAGTATCGTAGAACAGGGTAGTGAAGTACCCTTTATCTACCCCTTTGTCACCGACTGAAATAAAAAAACCTGAGGTTTTAGTGACGTCTACCACTGACGTCGGTACTTTAATTTTCTACGACCGAGGAACCTTCTTTTCGATACTGGTTGGATCTGTCGTATAAGTTTTCGTCTCTGTAATGAAACGGTTGTTTCCAGGCAGATCAGTTCCGATACCAAAAAGGTCATCAGTACATACCTACACTCTCAACCTGATATTTATTTCGATTCACGACTTCTTAACTACGAAAACTTAACACCACAACATCTTCGGAGAACTCTCAGGAAACCTGACGTACCTCTAGGTTGGTCGGGTAGCATTTCCTTTGGTCAGGACTTATAACTAAACTTCCTGACTACGACTTCGACTTTAAGATTATGAAACCGGTGGACTACGCTTCATCACTGTAACCTTTTCTGGGACTACGGCCCTTTCTAACTTCGGTCCACCTCTTCCACTACCGTCTCCTACTCTACCAACATACCGTAGTGGTTAAACTACCTGTACTCAAACTCATCCGAGGCCCTCAACCCCTACCTGTCTCTTCGGACCTCACGAAGACAGTTACATCAGTGTTTCTCAACCTGTACTGACTCACTGACTTGACTTGACTTTGTAAAGGTAAAGTTTCCCTCATTGTCCTTTCTTCTTTCCACTGATCAGAGATCCTTCAAGTTATGGAGTGATCCGTTTTAAGTACTCTAGAATTCCATGTTTCTATTAGGAGAAACCGAGGTATGAGACGGGAGGTCCGGTGACTTCGTCATCAAGTGGATACACCTGAGGAGGTCCGGTGACCCTACTGGTGACCCTACTGGGGGTCCGGTGTCCCTACCGTCAGGACGGGGGTTTGAAACGGTCCGTCCCCAATACGAGGTCCCGAGACACCTTAATAGAGTGAGAGTTCCAAAATCCGTCTTAAGGGATCAGACAATTTTCGTTCCGTTATAGGGTGGAAAAGTTTGACTCTACCGTCGGGACACTAGAGACTTAATGGAAGCCCGAGTAAGAAAGGAACAGAATTTCTTATCGGATAAAACATCGGTTTACGAGGACAGAATATGACCCAACGGGTTCTTCAAATAAGACCAAAAAGATATTATAGAATTCTTTTTGGACTTACTTGAAAAACCGGTTAGGTTTCTTTTAAGTCGTTCAGGTTGTCTGAAAGAAGGAAGAAGAGGATGAAGTGAAGAAGGGTAGAAGAGGGTGAAGTGAAGTTTGACCGTCAAAAGAATGACCCTATTCTTGTACCGACTGTAGGGATGATTATAACAGTTTCCCAGTAAACCAGGGGAGGAATCACAAGAGTTTGTTTTTACAAAGGGATATAAAAACGTTGTCCCCATCTGTCTATTAAAAGGTTTGGAAATACAAGATCTACGAAAAACGAATTGTTAGTGTAGAAATTCAGTAAAAAGAGAAAAGTGTAAAATGATATTCGTAAGTTTTCCTCTTTCGGTATAGGAGTTGTGAAACGAGTCTTCAGAATAGTTAAATTATAGGTCAAAGTAACGAGTGTTCAAGATGGAAGGTGTTTTGGGATTTTGTACTTCTGTTACGTCGGTTCAAGAAACAGTGAAATATTGTTCCTAGTCGAAAAGAGATCAAAGGTTATTGTACAAAGTGTAAAGGTAGACTCTTGAGTAGTATTATCGAAAATAGTAGGTATAAAGATGGTTGTAAGACAAGTATTAATGTATAAGAGATTCTTCTACCTTCGAAAGGAATAACGAGGAGGAAAAGAAAGACTTGAGAGGTGTCTTAGTGGAAAATTTAAGGGAAGTACCGATATAACCGAAGAAGATCGTACGTGAAGTATGTTTGTTGTTTAATTAAAGACTGTCATGATCTCCGAATTTGAGACTTTAAGACCATCCTGAGAGACGATGTAATGTCAGTCGACTGAAGAGTAACATAGGAGTATACCGACTCTCGTCTCTTCCCCTCACTCGTGAGAACTCTAAAAATAAAGAAAAGAAAAAATTAGAGTCAAAATAAATAAATAAAATGAAATGTTATAACATAACCAAAACGGTATGTTACTGTACTTAGGAGGTACCCACATATACACAAGGGGTGTGACTTTGGGGGAGGGTGGAGGGAGGGGTAGGGTAGGGAGATCCAGTAGGGGAACGTGGTCGGGGTTCGTGGGACATAGTACGTAACTTGGACCTGACCGCTAAGCAAAGTGTACACTATTAAATGTACAAAGTTACGCTAAAAGGGTATAGTAGGACGGGAGCAGGAGAGGGTGTCTCAGGTTTTCTGACAAGATATGTAGATTAAATGTTCAAAGTTACGTTAAAAGGGTATAGTAGGACGGAAGCGGGAGAGGGTGTCTCAGGTTTTCTGACAAGATATGTAGAAACAGAGTAAACGATAGAGTGTATGTTCCAATAGCAATGGTAGAAAGATTTAAGGTATATATACGTGATCATAGGACATAACCACAAAAAGAAAGACCGAATGAAGTGAGACATATTATCTGAGGTCAAAGTAGGTGGAGTAATCTTGACTGAGTTTACATAAGAAAAATGACCGACTCATTATAAGGTAACACATATACATGGTTTCGAAAGAATAGGTAAGCAGACGATTACCTGTAGATCCAACAAAGGTACAGGACCGATAATATTTGTCACGACACTACTTGTAACCCCATGTGCATAGAGAAAGTTAAGACCAAAGGAACCACATATACGGGTCGTCACCCTAACGACCAGTATACCGTCAAGATAAAGGTCAAAAATTTCCTTACGGGTGTGACAAGAGGTATCACCGACACGATTAAACGTAAGGGTGGTTGTCACATTTTTCCAAGGGAAAAGAGGTGTGGGAGAGGTCTTAAATAACGGACATCTGAAAACCTATCGTCGGTAAGACTGACCACACTTTACCATGGAGTGACACCAAAACTAAACGAAAAGAGACTATTTCTCACTACAACTCGTAGAAAGGTATATAAACAATCGGTAGACATACAGAAGAAACCTCTTTACAGACAAAGTAAGAAACCGGGTGAAAAACTAACCCAACAAATAAAAAGACCTTAACTCGATGTCCTCAACGAACATATAAAAACTCTAATTAAGAAACAGACAACAAAGTAAACGATAAAAAAAGAGGGTAAGACTTCCGACAGAAAAGTGGAACGAATATCAAAGGAAACATCACCTTTTCGAAAATTAAAATTAATCCAGGGTAAACAAATAAAAACGAAAATAAAGGTTATAAGACCCGCCACCCAGTATTTCCTAGGACGATACCAAATACAACCTCTCACAAAACGGACAAAAGGAGATCCTCAAAATATCAAAGACCAGAATGGAAGTCTAGAACTTAGGTAAAACTCAAATAAAAACACATACTACAATCTCTCACAAGATCAAAGTAAGAAAATGTTCACCAACTGGTCAAAAGGGTCGTGGTGAACAATTTCTCTAACAGAAAAGAGGTAACATATAAGAACGGAGGAAACAGTTTCTATTCCACAGGTGTCCACGCACCTAAATAGAGACCCGAAAGATAAAACAAGGTAACTAGTTATAAAGACAGAAACACGGTCATGGTATGACAGAACTACTGACACCGAAACATCATCTCGGACTTCAGTCCGTTCAACTAAGGAGGTCAAGGTAAGAAGAAAGAGTTCTAACGAAACCGATAAGCTCCAAAAAACATAAAGGTATGTTTAACACTTTAATAAACAAGATCAAGAGACTTTTTATGACAAACATCGAACTATTCCTAACGTAACTTAGATATCTAACGATACCCATCATATGAAGAAAAGTGATATAACTAAGAAGTGTGGGTACTTGTGCCATGTAAAGAGGTAGATAAACACAGGAGAAACTAAAGAAAGTGGTCACAAAATATCAAAATATATTATCCAGAAAACAAAGAAATCTATCTATATAAGGATTTATAAAATAAGAAAAACAACGTTAACACTTACCTTAACAAAGGAATTAAAGAGAAAGACAAAAGAGTAACAATCACATATCCTTACGTTCCCTAAAGAACACACAATTAAAATATAGGACTTTGAAATGATATAAGTAACTAATCGAGATCATTAAAAGACCACCTCAGAAATCCCAAAAGATACATCTCCTAGTACAGTAGACGTTTGTCACTCTCAAAATGAAGAAGAAACGGTTAGACTTAAGGAAATAAAGAAAAAGATGAGACTACCGACATCGGTTTTGAAGGTTTTGATACAACTTATCATCACCACTCTCACCCGTGGGAACAGAACAAGGACTGAAATCCCCTTTACGAAAGTTAAAAAGTGGTAACTCCTATTACAAACGACTCCCAAACAGTATATATCTAAAATACAAGGAAGATAAGGACGAAGACTTTCCAAAAAAAAAATTATAGTATTTACCTACAACATAAAACAGTTTCCGAAAGAGACGTAGATAACTCTATTAGTATACCAAAAATAAAAAATTAAACAATTACACCACATAATGTAACGAACTAAACACATATAACTTCTTAGGAATGTAGGGACCCTATTTCGGGTGAACCAGTACTACATACTAGAAAAATTACACAACAACCTAAGAGAAACGATCTTAAAACTATTCCTAAAAACGTATATACAAGTAGTCACTATAACCGGACATCAAAAGAAAAAAAAAAAAAAAACACCGTAGAAACAGTCCAAAACCATAATCCCACTACCACCGGAGTATCTTACTCAAACCTTCAACTAGAAGGAGACGTTAAAAGACCTTCTCACTCATTCTATCCACAATCGAGAAGAGATTTAAAAACCATCTTAAGTCGACACTTCGGTAGACCAGGACCCGAAAACAAACAACCTTCTAAAGACTAATGTCAAAGTTAAAGACACGAACACTACCCAGACAATTCTAAAAGATAAAGAAGAACCAAGTCAAAACCCTTCAACATGAAAAGATTCTTAAACAGGTAAAGAAGGTTCAACAGGTAAAATAACCGTATATCAACGACTATCATCTGAGAATACTAAATTTTTTTTCCGAAAATAGGGTAAGAGAACTCTCAGGGAACCTGACGTTCTTCTAGGTTGGTCAGGTAGGATTTCCTCGAGTCAGGACCCACAAGTAACCTTCCTGACTAAAACTCCGACTTTGAGGTTATGAAACTAGTGGACTACGTTTCTCGACTGAGTAAACTTTTCTGGGACTACGACCCTTTCTAACTCCCGTCCTTCTCTTTCCGTACTGTCTCCACTCTACCAACCTACCGTAGTGACTGAGTTACCTGTGCCTAAAGTCATCTGAGGCCCTCAACCACTACCTGTCCCTCCGGACCGTACGACACCAAGTACCCCACCGTCTCAGCCTGTTCTGACTCACTGACTTGATTTGACTTGATAGGGTAAGCACCGAAGGTGCTCGGTGGGAGCACTGTAGACGACGACGATTCAGTGAAACTGAGAATCGCTGGGGTACTTGACGTCGGAAGGTCCGAGGAGACAGGTAACCTAAAAGGTCCGTCCTCATGACCTCACCCCACGGTAACGGAAGAGACGAGCACTTGAGTAGGTTAGGATTATTGAAGGGTTTCCGGAGTAAAGGATAATGGTAGTATAACCCTCCACCCCAAAGTGGTATACTCAAAACCTCCCCGTGTTTGTAAGTCAGGTAATATGGTTTGGTGATAGTAGAGAACGACCTGAATTGTAGCATCAGAAGATTAAACAGAGGAAAGAGAGTAAGAACAGGAACATGGATTTTGGATAAGAGTTGTCTTATCGTGTTCTTGGAGAGAATGTTATATTTAGTCTAGTACGGATTGTCTTATCGTGTTCTTGGAGAGAATGTTATATTTAGTCTAGTACGGAGAGGGGAATAAGTTTCGTGACGTGACCGACTAACAGTTTGTACTTATTTTAGTTAACAGAAGAACTACTATAAATGATTAGACGGGTCAAAGTGGAGAAATAAATTGGGATTAAGAACAGTAAGAAAAGGAGGACTCATCCGAAGTCAGAGGCCTCTTCCGTTACCGTTGGGTGAGATTATGAGAACGGACCTTTTAGGGTACTTGTCTTCTCGGACCATACGACGTCAGGTACCCTAACGATTCTCAGTCTGTGCTGACTCGTTGAAGTGAAAGTGAAAAGTGAAAGTAGGTAACCTCTTCCTTTACCGTTGGGTGAGGTCAGAAGAACGGACCTCTTAAGGTCCCTGCCGCCTCGGACCACCAGACGGTAGATCCCCCAACGTGTCTCAACCTGTACCGACTTCACGTCTACCACTAACGTTGGTACTTTAATTTTCTGCGAACGAGGAAAATTCCTTTCAATACTGGTTGGATCTATCGTATACCTTTTCGTCTCTGTAATAAAACGGCTGATTCCAGGCAGATCAGTTCCGATACCAAAAAGGTCATCAGCACCTACCTACACTCTAAACCTGACATTTCTTTCGACTCTCAACTTCTTAACTACGAAAACTTGACACGACAACCTCTTCGGAGAACTCTCAGGGAACCTGACATTCCTCTAGGTTGGTCAGGTAAGATTTCCTCTAGTCAGAACCCACAAGAAACCCTCGTTACTACGATTTCGACTTTGAGGTCATGAAACCGGTGGAGTACACTTCTCAACTGAGTAACCTTTTCTGAGACTACGACCCTCCCTAATCCCTGTCCTCCTTTTCCCCTGCTGTCTCCTACTCTAACGACCTACCATAGTGGTTGAGCTACCTGAACTCAGACTCACTTGAGGACGTCAACCACTACCTGTCTCTCCGGACCGCACGACGTTAAGTACCCCAGCGTGTCTCAGTCTGTACTGATTCACTGACTTGACTTGACTAGACTGACTTGACTTCACTGAATCGTCGTCGTCGTCGTCGTCGTCCGAAGTCAGAGTAAAGGGAACAATGTGTAAAGGGGAGTCACAACGACGACGACGACGATTCAGCGAAGTCAGCACAGGCTGAGACACGCTGGGATATCTGCCGTCGGGTGGTCCGAGGGAGTAAGGACCCTAAGAGGTCCGTTCTTGTGGTCTCACCCAGCGGTAAAGGAAGAGGTTAGGTACTTTCACTTTTCACTTTCACTTCAGCGAATCAGCACAGGCTGAGAATCGCTGGGGTACTTGACGTCGGATGGTCCGAGGAGGTAGGTACCCTAAAAGGTCGTTCTCATGACCTCATCCAAAGGTAACGGAAAAGGAGTCACCTAAACGTAGATTAAGGAGTCCATTTCCGTCCTAGGAGTGAACGTGAACTAAGTTCGGAGACGAGTTAACAGTGAAAGAGTCTCTCCGGAAAGACTGGGGAGATCTCATCATAGAGGGAGTGAAAGGTAAGAGTTTCATAGGAAAACAAAAGGAAGATCGTGAGTAATTATACATTGTCCGTGTAGAACAATATATAACAATATATTGTAGTATACGTAAGTTATGTATCAATGACTTATAATTAACTCACCTAATATGTTTTTTACCGTGTTTATTTACTTCGTCTTCTCACTTTATTACTTAACCTCTCGATTGAACACTTTAAAATGGTCTTCTATCATATTTGTCTATTTCTCTACGGTATAGTTTCTTTCTAAATACTTTGTTTGTATATTAAGAGTTATAGAAAGTTTAGTTTCAAGGTCTACCTTGTTTATGTCCCTCACCTCGTTTTATTATAAAAATCCTTTTATTGATCTATTAATCTTAAAAGGTATTTCCTTCTTTCTAAACGTACGAACTTACTTACGACTTATAGGAAATCCTGTACAGTTTTTTGTATTTATTATTTGGGTGTGTTTCTATGTAACACTACCATAAAGTCTTTACAATTTATGAGTTCTTATTCAGATTCGTCTTCTTACGGTTTAGAAATAAATTTTTGAGGTCTTTAAACCACTTGTCATGGTTACCTTGAAGGGACCACCGAGTCTACCATTTCGCAGACGGATGTTACGCCCTCTGGACTTAAGTTAGAGACCCAGACCTTCTAGGGGACCTCTTCCTTTACCGTTGGGTGAGGTTATGAGAAGGGACCTTTTAGGGTACCTGCCTTCTAGGACCATCCGATGTTAGGTACCCCAACGTTTCTCAGCCTGTGCTGACTCTCTAAAGTGAAAGTCAAAGGAAGTGGTCACCTATGGACATATATAACTTTTAATATGGTACCAGAAGGTTTCCTTATAAGTGTAAAATAGTAAATATAAAGAGATGAATTGAACCTAAATTAAAAGAGAAAATCGAAGATTCCATATTCGAATCTAATAATAAAAATTTAGAAAGAAAAATAGATTATATATGTAAATTACGATATTAAAGGGTGATACGTAAAGAAAACGACCTAGGATGTCTTAAACTTTTCAACATAGAATCGAAAGTAAAGGAATTTTTATAAAATTTTAAAGAAAACTCTGGAACAGAAACTAGGTCCACAACAATAAGTCTACGAACAATAAATTGGACGTTTACAAACCCGAGAAGGTTGATAAAATTACGACAACTAAAGATTAAATTAAGGTACACCGAAATCTCGTATGTGACATATTATAGATAATAAAATTTGAACAATCCCCCACAAAAACCGGTTCTACCACAATAAATAATCACTTACAAGGTGCACTCGATCTCTTTTTACAGAGACATTCCTATCGGAAAGATTCTCCACACTTCACCATAGAGTAGTACCAAAACTTCAATGGACTACGAATCACTACAACTTATAGAAAAGTGTATGGGAACCGATGAACATCCAGAAACCTTTCTACAAATAATGAAGAAGACGGGTAAAATTAACCTAAAGAAAGAAAGAAAGAAAAACGACAAAACAACATACCCAAGAATAGTCTATATATTATCAAACGTAAATATAGTTTAAATAGTCTATATATTACCAAACGTCAATAAAAGAAAGTGACATATCCTATGGAAGAGTAAAACAAAAAGTAAAAAGGTACGTCTTCCAAATATTCAAACTATATCAAGGTGAATTTAATGAAAACGGAAACAACGAATGTGAAAAACCTTAGTATAGATTTTTTCGAAACAACAACAATCAGCGAGTTAGCACAGGTTGAGAAACGTTGGGTACTTGACATCGGACGGTCTGAGGAGGTAGGTACCCTAAAAGGTCCGTTCTTATGACCTCACTCAACGGTGAAGGAAGAAGTCCCCTATAAGGACTGGTTCCCTAGTTGGCTCCCAGAGGGTGTAACGTCCGTCCGAGAAAAACAGACTCGAAGGTCCCTTACGATTGGGTTGGGGGTTGTGTGAACGTTTTTTTTTTTTTTTTTCCGTAATGGTTCTGGTTTCATTTCCTTGAAAAGGGGGTATAAAAAAAGACCCGAAAATACTAAAGTCCCGAATAACATTCAAATTAAGTAAAACTCAATCCAAAACACTCACCACATTCTATCCCTAGGTCAAAGTAAATAGACGTACACCAATAGATCAAAAAGGTTGTGATAAATAACTTCTTTAATAGGAAAGGGTTAACTCACGAGAACCGAAGGGACAGTTTATAATCAACTAGAATGTATACACCCCACCCTTCCAATAAAAAACCAAGAACGAAGACAAAATCACCAGATATACAGATAAAAATACGGTGATGGTATGACAAAGGGACCGAGTCAACCATTTCTCAGACGGACATTACGTCTTTTAGACCCAAGTTAGGGACCCAACCCTTCTAGGGGACCTCTTCCTTTACCGTCGGGTGAGGTCATAAGGACGGACCTCTTAAGGTACCTGTTTCCCCGGACCACATAATGTCAGGTACCCCAGTGTTTCTTGGTCTGTACTGACTCACTGATTCTGAATGTCAAAGTAAAAGTATGACGAATATAATGATAAAAAAATATCAGATCAAACTTTAGTCCTTCACACTACAGGAGTCGTAACAAGAAAAAGTCCTGACGAAACCGACAAACCCCAGAACACACCAAGGTATGTTTAAATTGTTAAAAAAAAACCGTTTTTGTTATGTTATAACATTTCATTTTTAATTATTATTATTATTATTATTATTATTATCTTAACAAAAAAGATAGAGACACTTCATTACGGAAACCTTAAAATGTCTCTAACGAAGTCTAAATATATACCGAAACCCGTCATACCTATAAAATCGTTATAATTAAGAACATTGGGTATTTGTGCCCTAAGGAAAGGTAGACACATAAGAAACTAAAGAAAGTAGTCTCCATGAGTACTCCGACATCAATTCGACGTTGACCCGTACGTCAGTAGGCCTCTTCCTCCGAACCAAAGGTTCAAGTATTTGTTTCAACAACCTTCCGGAGTCAAGGAGTGGAACATCCAGAGGGTATCCAAAAAACTTTGAAGAAGATTGTACCGTCGTCCGAAGGGGGTCTTGTAAGAAATAGTGTCTAGTAAAAATTTTCATGTACAAAAGAAAAAAATATTATGATATGCCGTGTATACTTAATGAAACCCCTTACTTCTTACAATTTTTATTTAATATTTATTACATTAGTCAGAGTACTTTTTACTCGTACGGACAGAACAGTCCGTAATGTAAAAGATAAATTGTGAATAATTCATGATTCCGATTCCGACACAACACCATATCAAATAACGTATATGAAACAACGGAGAGGTTGGGGAAGAATGAGGAACGGGTTAACGTATCGTCAGTCCATGAGATCCATCGTAAATTAAATCCTCCCTAAGTACCCACTCACCTCTTCCGCTACTGTGGGGTGAGGTCATGAGAACGGACCTTTTAGGGTACCTGCCTCCTCGGACCATCCGACGTCAGGTACCCCAGTACTTCTCAACCTGTGCTGACTCGCTTAAGTGAAGGTTAAAAGTGAAAGTACGTAACCTCTTCCTTTACCGGTGGATGAGGTCACAAGAACGGACCTCTTAGGGTCCCTACCCCCTCGGGCCACCCGACGGTAGATACCCCAACGTATCTCAGTCTGTGTTGACTTCGCTGAATCGTCGTCGTCGTCGTACCCACTCTGGATTAACCGGTTTCCGTTAATAAAGTCAGTGTCTCTAACAAAGCCCCCTCCGTGGACTAAATTCAATTATGTAAGTACCTCTTATAGTACCTTTAAACTAGTCACAGATCTTCACTGAAATAAAATAAAATAAAAATTATATTTAATAAAATTAACCTCCAATTAATGAAATGTTATAACATAACCAAAACGGTATGTAGTTGTACTTAGACGGTGTCCATATGTGCACAAGGAGTAGGACTTGGGGGGAGGGTGGAGGGAGGGGCATGGTAGGGAGACCCAGTAGAGTCACGTGGTCGGGGTTCGTAGGTCATAGTACGTAGCTTGGACCTGACCGCTAAACAAAGTATATACTATAATATGTACAAAGTTACGGTAAGAGGGTTTAGTAGGGTGGGAGTGGGAGAGGGTGTCTCAGGTTTTCTGACAAGATATGTAGAAACAGAGAAAACGACAGAACGTATGTCCCAATAACAATGGTAGAAAGATTTAAGGTATATATACGTAATCATATGACATAACCACAAAAAGAAAGACTGAATGAAGTGAGACATATTATTCGAAGTCAAAGTAGATGGAGTAATCTTGACTAAGTTTACATAAGAAAAATTACCGACACATTGTGAGGTGACACATATACATGGTGTCGAAAGAATAGGTAAGTAGACGACTACCTGTAGATCCAACGAAGGTTCAGGACCGATAATATTTGTCACGACGTTACTTGTAACCCTATGTGCACAGAGAAAGATACTCCGGTGGTAGTGGGATTATGGTTTTGGACTGTTTCTACGGTGTTTTTTTCTTTTGATGTACGGTTATAGTGACTACTTGTATCTACGTTTTTAGGAATTCTTTTAAGATCGTTAGTCTTAGGTTGTTGTGTAATTTTTCTAGTATGTGGTACTGGTTCACCCGAAATAAGGTCCCTACGTTCCTAAGAATTTATAGACGTTTTGTTAGTTATATTATATGGTGTAATTGTTTAACTTTTTATTTTCGGTATATTAATAGAGTTATCTACGTCTATTTCGGAAACTGTTTTATCTGCACTGAAATCTTTTGTGAGGAACTTGAGAGGATGTGGATCTTTGAGTAACTCAACTTACCGTGTTAGTTTTAGAACTCCTGTTGAAAAAAGGAGACCTGAGACACACTCCAATATTCGACGTACGTCATTCCGAAAAATTATCACGTAAAGAGGGTGAGAGTTCCCGATCTCTTCAACGTGTAGAGAAACATAACCAAAACATACTATGAGTGATTAAATCGATTAATTAACGAAACGACACGTGTATAGAACGAGTTGAGGTATTTTACGTCAGTGTCTTACGATTAACACTGATTGGGTTCCTCTTCTTTCTGGGATCTATGTGTACTTTATTCGAAAATTCCTGACTACACCGATATAAATACTATCCTTCTAAGTCTTCGTTATAAAGGTTAAGTTTAAACTTACTTTAAACAATCCTTTAGTCGATAAGTAACCAGAGAAACTTCTAGATGTGATAAATCACACCGTAATCTTTTGAGTAGGAGGTTTTGTTACCTTTTTGTTGACTACCAGCAGAGTTGTTGTTGTCGTTATTTTGTCTATTTCAATTTTTGACTCAATAGTCGGTGAATGGTTTCATTACTGAAGTATAGTAAGACCTCTGGAAAGTCATAATAAGAAGAGTGTAGTACTAAATAATTACAAAGGTGATTTAATATTTTCGAATGAACCGTTCAATAGTATCGTTGTCGATACTTGTGATATAAGGGAGATTTGTTTCTGAGTATCCTACGTCTTTTACAACTAACATTTGTCTTTTTTTCTTTACTAAAAGATTTCCATGTTACTACAATAAAGGTAACTTATACATACCTTTACGGTGGAAAATTTATTCTCAAAGTCTTCATAAGTGGTTCGATCTTTCGATAGTCTTTCTTTGACTATTGTAAGATGATTTCGTTTTGTGTAAAACGACATAAATAAAAACTACATAGGTCTAGACTTCCTCCAGAATCTGTCGGGAACACTTGGTACTAATTAAACCACTATAACCTTTTTAGTACCGGAATGTGAAAGAGATCCATGATAAAGAAAGTTGTTTGGACTGATGATCTTAGTTGGAATTAGATTCTTGACATACCACATGTACGGATTTATCGTGATAAGTGGGACCAAAGAATAGAAGATCTTCGTCGACTGTAGATCACATCATGATCTCCTTATGATTTCTAATGATATAATGGTACCTTTCACTTTCACAATTAACGAGTCATCAAAGAGTGGGAAACACTGGGGTACCTGTCACCGGACGGTCCGAGGAGACAGGTACCTGAACAGGTCCGTTCGTATGACCTCACCCATCGGTAAGGGAAGAGGTCCCATAGAAGGGTTGGATCCCTAACTTGGACCCAGAGGACGTAACGTCCGTCTAAGAAATGTTAGACTCTGTGGTCCCTTCGGTGTGTAATCGTAGTCAAGTCAAGTCAGTGAGTCAGCACAGGCTGAGAAACGTTGGGGTACTTAACGTCGTGTGGTCCGGAGGGACAGGTAGTGGTTGAGGGCCTCAAGTGAGTTTAAGTGTAGGTAACTCAGTCAGTACGGTAGGTCGGTAGAGTAGGAGAGAGTAGGGGAAGAGGAGGACGGGGGTAAAGAGGGTCGTAGTCTCAGAAAAGGTTACTCAGTTGAGAAGAGTACTCCACCGGTTTCATGACCTCAAAGTCGAAATCGTAGTAAGGAAGGTTTCTTTGGAATCCCGACTAGAGGGAGTTTTACCTGACCAACATAGAGGAACGTCAGGTTCCCCACGAGTTCTCCGAAGAGGTTGTGGTGTCTAGTTTTCGTAGTTAAGAAACCGTGATCCGAAAGAAGTGTCAGGTTGAGAGTGTAGGTATGTTCTGGTGACCCTTTTGGTATCGGAACTGATCTGCCTGGAAACAACCGTTTTATTACAGAGACGAAAACTTATACGATAGATCCAACCAGTATTGAAAAGAAGGTTCCTCATTCGTAGAAAATTAAAGTACCGACGTCAGTGGTAGACGTCACTAAACCTCGGGGGTTTTTATTTCAGACTGTGACAAAGGTGACAAAGGGGTAGATAAAGGGTACTTCACTACCCTGGCTACGGTACTAGAAACAAAAGACTTACAACTCGAAATTCGGTTGAAAAAGTGAGAGGTGAAAGTGAAAGTAGTTCTCCGAAAAATCAAGGAGAAGTGAAAGACGGTATTCCCACCACAGTAGACGTATAGGCTCCAATAACTATAAAGAAGACCGTTAGAACTAAGGTCGAACACGAAGAAGGTCGGGTCGTAAAGAGTATTACATGAGACGTATATTCAATTTATTCGTCCCACTGTCATATGTCCGAACTGCATGAGGAAAAGGATAAACCTTGGTCAGACAACAAGGTACAGGTCAAGATTGACAACGAAGGACTGGACGTTTATCCAAAGAGTTCTCCGTCCAGTCCACCAGACCAAAAGGGTAGAGAAAGTCTTAAAAGATGTCAAAGAACACTAGGTGTGTCAGTTTCCGAAACCGTATCAGTTATTACGTCTTTATCTACAAAAAGACCTTGAGAGAACGTAAAAGGTACTAGGTCGCCTACTACCGTTAACTAGAGACCAAGAAGACGGAAAAGATTTTGGTCGAACTTGTAGACGTTCAAGTGCCAAGTGTATAACGACTTCGGACCGAACCTCTTAAAACCCGTAATGAAATGATCGCACACTCTACTGACGTTAACACACCATCAAACTCGTAAGAAACCGTAACGGAAAGAAACCCTAACCTTACTTTTAACTGGAAAAGGTCAGGACACCGGTGACGACTCAAAATGTTTAAACGATCGTATTACTCATGTCGTAAAAGTGTCGTAGTAGAAAGTCCTAAACTTTATCGAGTTGACCTTAAGGTAATGGAGGTGATCGAAACAAGCATCACCACGAAAGATTCCGGGTGAACTGAAGTGTAAGGTCCTACAGACCGAGATCCACTCACTAGTGTGGTAGCACTAATAGACCCAGTACTTCTAGAAAAAACATGTCAAGAAGACACATAAGAGAGGTGGAGAAGAATCATAGAAGACGAAGACAATCCAGGTATGGTAAAGACAGGAAATAGCTCGGGTAGAAACGTACTTTACAAGGGAACCATAGATCCAGGAGAATTTTTGTTAGACCAATGGGGTTTGATCAGACACTTATTCATCTGTAAGAGTTCTTCGACAGAACTATTGAATTCTATTAAAAATGGTTACTCTTTACTTAATGGAATCCTACTTACGGATTTACCTATTTGTCCCAATTTATAGTCGTCACTCGACCAATTGATGACGTTCTAAAATCGAGGTTCCACTTTAAATTAAACAAATCAATCAATCGTGATACCATACTTAGTACATAAATCCAGTGAGCAAAGTGTCAGACTTGATATCTTGAGATCTCCCCAGTCACGTGGGTTACTGAGTGTACTTTTTATGGGTATTCCAGTCCTCTCTCTGTATGGGAGTTGTTACCAAAAATGATACTCTTTTGAGAGGTTCTTTTTTATTGTGTATTTCTAAAAAAAAAGAGAATTGAGGAATCGTTTCTTTGTAAACAGACTAGTTTCTCCTTTTTATGTCTCATCTTTACCCTCTCTTTCTTTTATTCAGACCTATTTTCCTTTCATCTTTGTAAAGTTTAGTTCCTTTCTTTATTACCGTAACATGTCGTAACCACTAAGGTAAAAGTCCGATAGTTGTACTTCAGTGACTTACTCGACCCTTCTCTACGTACTGTCGTATGGGAATATCTCATAAAGGTGGTGTGTCTACCTTCTCTATATGTACTGGAGTTCTATGACGCCCTATTAACATTTCAATATTTAAAACTCATAAGTAAAAGAAACAAAAATTATATTAAATAAGTTAACATTTGAATGTATTAAATATAAAATTTTATTATTGACACAAAATATGAACCAAACATGTTAATAACTTTTAAATTATTATCCGAGACGGTATGGCTATGTTCTGTCGAAATCGTTTCATGACCAATGTCATTCACCTTGTCCCCATCACTTTAGAATTTTTGTGTCAATAATATAAACTCCCTTATCCATTTGAAGGACTCGTTCTGGTAAAGGAATTAAGAGTTATAACCCATCGAGTAGGAGTTAAAACCTTCCTCTCGAAGTCTCCTTTTATATTTTATACTTAATCTGATAGGTTTATCCTTTAGACAAAACTGTGTGGTAGACCCTCAACCATCGAGTTAGAAAAGAATCTCTAATTGTAGATCTTATAATTATGGTGTTTTCCAAATTCTTTAGGGTTCCAGATAAAACTCAATATTAAGTGTTTTGTATTATTCTTCTCTTTGACCTCACATTTAGTCACCGAATTTATGAAAATTTTTATAAAAAGACAACGATTTTGTTGTTGTTGTTACACGAACCGTTGAAAAGTGAAGAAATAGAAAATTCAAAGTTTCGTGTACGTGTCCGTACCCACCCCTCGGACCTTGGTATGGATAGTCGGGGACTCCATCGGGAACTCTGGGAGAGTATCTTAGGGTCCCAAGGTGTCTTGATGAGCTTATGTATCCATTCTTATAAACTTTGGATGATAAGTTCCTCCGGACACCTACGACCCTTAGTTTGTGGTGTATAGACCTTCATAATTTCTGTGTCAATATTGAGTATTAAATAATAGGTGTACGTGTATTTGTATAATCAGAACAGTGTCTTGTAAATGGACGTCATTCAGATCGTCACCTTTCTCTATTGTGAATGAATTAGTCATCCGACTACAACAAAACGTCTGTATTTGACGAGGTATTAAGACTGTTCTCAAAGTGTAAATATACACCAAGTCACACATATGTGGGAGTGGGGTATGCTTCATGAACGTTACTGATCTTCTAGTATCTAAACCTTAGTCATCTGTTGTGATAGAAAGGTGTTGTCTGTGCAATTGGTTGGTTCCGTCGGAAAGAGTAAACGAAGTTCTGACGGGGTCCTAGAACGATTTGTGTCAAAAAACTCCCCCGTCGATGTCTTTTAGTCTTAACCGTCGGGTCGACTTTAGGTACATAAGAAACACCTGGTCCTTTGGTAAGTCCAGTGTACGTCGATATTACAGAATCGAGACGTGTTTACAGTTGGAACAGAAAAGTTAAGAATGACGACAATAAAATGAGAAAAATAATTTCGGACGTAGTGAATTTCTTTGTTTGTTTGTTTATGTTTATAAATTTTTAGACTTATGAATGTCTTTTCTTTTTTTATAGTAATTAAAGGGTCGTCTTGTATGTCTTGTAAAGTATACCACGATTCCGGACGAGTTCTAATTGCCTCTTTTTTTTAAACCTAGTGAAGAAGATGGGTGTAGACGGTTTTCCTTATCCCAAGTGAGTGAAGTGAGTACCCATCTCAAGGATTTGACTTATTAGTGTCTTCCGGTCTACGGTTCCTGAATAACGTACGAATATCTTTTTTTTTTAATCCTTACGGGACACGTACCCACTAATATTTAACCGATACCCGAAATTAATTCCCCAAAAGTAAAGTAGTAGATTTGTTGACCCAAAACCCTAATCGTCAATGACAGACAAGTGTAGTCATTGACCGTCACTAAGAAGATTAGTATACTCCTGTATAATCGTATGACACTTAGCGTTCTACCACGAGGGTTATTTTTCACTGTTTTCCAATGACTTGAGTCGTAGACAGAGGGTCTTACGTATATACTAAATAAACATTTTGTAGAAATAAAGATCCTCTATGAAGAAATAAAAACTCTTCGAGGATTTTGGATTTTGTTGGTTATAGGGTTCCCATGAAACCTCTTGTTAGTAAGAAATTAGTAGTATGTCATAAAAACTGATATATCGATACAGGTGTACTGTTGACTTTTTACAAAGTATTCGTCTTCTTAATGTTTCAGTCATAAATCGACTTCATCAGATAAATGTATTCTAAGATAGATTGTACAGAGACGTTAAAACAACAACAGAGGTACGAATAACAACGTAGAATTGTTAAAGAGTGTAGACACATAAAAATTGGGAGTTAGTATTTATCCCTTTTTCCTCATCATTCACTAGAAAAAAAAAAAAAAAACATTGGGTGTTTACAGGATTACGGACCCGACCTTCAGTTAGAATACATTTGACTTACAGGGGTCCGGAATATTTATATTCCCACATTACTTCAGTGTGACTGTAGGTACGGGTTTAATCCGACTGAGTAACGATGATGAACCGATTCGTCAGGTAGAGTCCCTACTAAAGAACTCCAAAGACCCTACCGTCACCCTGAGTTAAAAAAAGAGAAAAAACCGTATAGTCAGTCCCGGTTACAAATAAGGTGTTGACGACTGTAAAGACCAGAGGGGTGAGTGTGTCGCTGACGTTGTGTGAGTATGATTGACGACTTACACCAGTCACGACAGAGAAAGAGGTCGACTTGACTTGAAAGGTTAGGGTGCTTCCACGATAGGGAGGGAAAGTCATTTACATCTGGTTTTGGAATCCGGAACAGTGGAACGATGAAGGAGGTAGACTTGTATAAAACAAATTTAGAGTACAGTTCACATTGAATAACCTCCTTCGTAATAAACTGATCTGTATTCTCAATCCCCGAGGAGATCACACGAGTACCTTGTATCACATGAAAAAGTATAAAATCGTGAATATAACAAATTATTAGACAACCCTCTCTTTATCCGTTTGTCGTTTTCGGAATACCTCTTTTTTAGAAATAAATACATAAATTAAAAAACTCTTTCAGAAAAAATAGACACACGGAACTCTGAACTGTATCTTCGAACGTATATTATCCTGAAAAATATTCTCCCAAACGTCGACGGGAAGACGGTAAATCGTCTATAAGATCGATGTTGAACCGATATCTACTCGGTTAGAACTAATAGTCAAAAGTTTGACTTTAGTATGTATGGTTGAGAAAGGGAAATAAAGAGTATAAATTTTGTAGTGACATATTGGATGGGGGTCGTTAAAACACTATCTCTTACTAGATAACTGAATAAGATAAGGAAATCCGTGAGTCTCAGGAGTAAGACTCGAAACTGGTGCACTCCGGAGGGTGTTAAAATGATCCAGTAGGATCTGTAACGAAACATGAGACCTAAAAGGAGGGGATAGTACAAAAAAAGGATAGGAACCAAACTTAAGGAATCTCGGAACGAAAGACGATTCAACGATGACTGAGTTTCAGGAATATTTTCGTGTAAAATTAATTGAACACCCTCCTTCTGTAAAAAATTCTAAGTCCTAATTCCTTCCGTATACAGGTCGGGGAAAAAATTTCGACCACTATTCTTTACTTGTCTGATCTCATTATAAGACATGGTCCGGAACGTCACCCGTTGTATCCTGTGAAGTTGGGAGTAGGAGTGGGACCTTGTTTACTATTGTGGGAGTTTGATTCTATATATCTACCATGTGTACGTAGGGAGATCTTTAGTTCGTAGGAACGGGGGTCGGGTGGGAGTATGACGAGGATTGAAGAAGGTTAGTGTCAGAGTCCTCCTTAGTTTCTCGGTCCCAGAGACGTATTAAATTTCACTTACTGTAAAGACTAACACTCGATGAGTTGATACCAACCCCACTCTACTGACGAGGGGACTAAGTTACTGTTCATGACTTGATACGAACTACTTCTTACGTCCCATTTTTTCTTCTCCTTTACCACCTTCTGTCTTGGAAACTGTCTTTTACTCGATCATGTTCACTTATTTATTGTACAGAATCTTGTCCTCTTTCTAACCCGTACTCTCGACTCTCGTTCTGTCCATCTTCTACTCCTCTCCTCCTCCTTGTTTCGCTCTCTCTCTCTCCTTCTGTATCTCTCTCCTATTCTCCCTCCCCTGTCCCTCTCTAGTTCTCACGTCCTCTCTTCCTATCTGTCTGACTTTTAGTACTCGTAAGTTAATCCTTTTTTTTTTATTCCCGTCCGTAATACGGTTCTAGTGACTACCGTATCTTATCTGTTCTGTAGAAGTTTGATGTGGGACACTGGGTTTAGATGGGTCTACAGACGAAAACGTTTATTATAAAATAATTTTATTTGGTGTTAGTTACCAAATATATAACAGATACCGACAAAATAACGATGGTGACTTTAACCATTTCAACTGTCACCAGAATCTCGGGTAATGTAGTTTATAAATCGGATTTTCTAAATGATAAACCACGAAATTCTTTTTTTTTAAGAGTAAGTTCTTTTCTTTTAATCTTTTTATCAAGTAAAGAGGTCAGTATCCCCAACTCAAGGTCGTCGTCCGGGTATCAGATATGAAATCCCTCAAGTGTCTGATCTTTGTTCTTTGTACGTTAGGAGTACGAGATTCTCACCCCTTCGTCACCACACGGTATTCGGGAAAATTCAGTGAATCGTCAGATTGGTATCATTTATCAGACGTTCACACAATTCACAATCAGCGAGTCTGTACCGGTTGAGAAGTACTGGGGTACCTGATATCTGGTGGTCCGAGAAGACAGGTACCTTAAGAGGTCTGTTCTTGTGACCTCACCCAACGATTTAACAAAAACTACCACTAAGTCTGTGACCACTCTGAAGACGACTACTTCGGTGACTTACATAAGAAAAGTCTTTCGGTTGAGGTGAAGTCAGAAAGGTCTTTCTGATACGGTATTAAAAACTTGGGAGGGTGACTGTTCCAGAGAAAGTCAAAACTACTGGAACTTCTATTTCCATGTAAAGTTTTTTATAAAGATTTTCAAGTACCAGTGAACCCAAATAAATCTACACTTTTTTCCTAATGAGATAGAGTCAAGATGACTGAAGACTTAAGAGTAGTAAAATTCATAAAACGGAGACCATCTATGTTGTCCCAACACACACACACAAACACACAAAGTGGTAAATATCGTAAACCTCCAGTAACTACCTAAACCTATAAAACTTATAGAAAAACAGAGGGAACAATCAAGTCTTAAGAAAGAGGAATAGATACTTTTAGAATAGGAATATCGTTTCTATTTAAGTTCGTAGGAAGAAGTAGTTTCAACGGTGTTTACATATGTGGTTACTGATCTTTTAAATCTTTTCAGTTCTATTATAAATATAAATTCGTGGTGAATTCATGACAAAGGGACCACCGAGTCTACCATTTGGTGGACAGACGTTACACCCTCTGGGCCAAAACTAAGGACCCAACCCTTCTAGGGGACCTCTTCCTTTACCGTTGTGTGAGGTCATGAGAACGGACTTTTTAGGGTACCTGCCTCCTCGGACCATTTGATATCAGATACCCCAACGTTTCTCTGTGTTGAAGTGAAAGTGAAAGTGAAATTCATGACAATCAGTTGGATGGTATTTTCCTTTACGATATTACTATATTATTATCGTTGTCGTTGTCATAACAATTCTGGGTCAGTCCCGTCAGTCAGTACACGAGTTTATATTTTCGTCTCGGAATATCCTTTGGTTTTTAAGCTGACTTTTAAATTAATCTTAATCAGGATGAGTGTCCGACAACCCTCGATAAGAGAGAGAGAGAGAGAGAGAGAGAGAGAGAAAATGGTAAATACTATAAATATTTCTTTGTACTCCAAGTATTATTACTTGTCTTTTGACAAGTGTCCAGACACTAGCAAGGACTTATCGTCTCTGTCTTGTGTAACCGAATAAAATTTAGTAAGGAGTTAAACCATTGGTATCTTTAAGCCTGTGAAACCTTCTGTGACTCTTAAAATGTTACACTTCCCGTCCTTCTTAGGTTTCGTTACATTCAAGTGGTCTCTGACTCCAACATAGAGTTAGGTCATTTTAAAATCGTTTGACTGTGTTATTCCCTTACCTATAACATCATAAAATAACCATAGGTATAATCGCTAAAAGTACCTAAAAACCGGTACCTTTATAAAAGTCTTTAAGTTTTATAGTTTCTCGATTTCGTCTGGACTAGACCAACTTCGTTAACATCTGTTTCGCAAGACAGTAGTGTTACAAAGAGAAGAGTACGAGAAAACTGTACATAGTAAATTGTAACACAGACCATGTATCGTCTGTAAATTCATTATAAAAACTTAATCATTTACTAATTCACTTACTCCGTGGATCCTTCTTAGTGATTGCCAGACACTTTGTCAAAATTTTAGACGAGATATTGAGTAACCCGAAGGGAACATCGAGTCAGCCATTTTTTAGACGGACGTTACGTCCTCTGGACCCACGTTAAGGACCCAAACCTTCTAGGGGACCTCTTCCTTTACCGTTAGGTGAGGTCGTAAGAACGAACCTCTTAGGGTACCTGTCTCCTCGGACCTCCCGATGTCAGGTACCCCAGTGTTCTCAGCCTGTGTTGAATCTCTGATTTGCTGGTGATATTGAGTAATCAAAATTCCTACTCTTTATACCTTCTATATTCTTTGTCATTTATATCTGGATTATGGTAAGGTGTAAACAAACTCCTAAGTCTGTCGGAAGAGTAAGGATGATGATACTTCAGCGAAGTCAGCACAGGCTGAGACACGCTGTGATGTCTACCGTCGGGGACCTAAGAGGTCCGTTCTTATGACCTCACCCAACGGTAAAGGAAGAGGTTACGTATTTCACTTTTCACCTTCACTTCAGTGAGTCAACACGGTCTGAGAATCGCTGGGGTACCTGACGTCGGATGGTCCGAGGAGACAGGTACCCTAAAAGGTCCGTTCTCATGACCTCACCCAACGGTAACGAGAGTAAGGATCGTCTCGAATTTATGGTTCGTAGTAATAAAATTACGATGTTATGGGGTTTTCTCCAAAGGATATAAAACCAACATATTTTTTACATAAAATAATAGTCTGAGGACTCGTACTTAACGTAAAGGTCTTTTTACCATTTCTGGTATCGATACACTATAGTGTGTACTTCTGTTTTGTTGTGTTAACTTTAGTGTTTAAAATAAAATAGATATCTAGAACCGAAGTGTATAAATTTTAGATTCACGGAAACTTTGACTACGTACGTACGATTCAGTGAACGTACCACAAGCTGAGATGTTGGGGTACCTGACATCGGACGTTTCAGTAAGTCAATTTGATAAGTCTAATATAAGGTAATATCCAATAATGTTCTACAACTTATATTAAAGGACACGATATATCGTCTACGAACAAAAAATAGATAAGACACATATCATCAAACATAGACAATTAGAATATAAGGATTAAACAGAGAGGGAGGGAGGTGGGAAACGATCAGTATTAAACAAAAGACACAGATAAAAACAAAACATATATCTAAGTAAACATAATAAAAATCTATACTGTATACACTATAGTATCATAAACAGACTGAAGTGATTCATATTGTAAGAGATCCAAATCGACGTCTGTCGTTATAAAGTAAAACAGAACACCGACTCATTATAAAGTAACACATACCCATACACATACAAACACCGTATAGAAATCGGTTAATAGACAACTACTCGTGAACCTGACAAAGGTATAGAAACGTTAACCTTTATCATGACAATACTTGTAACCCCACGTACATAGAAAAGTTTAATTTCAAAAGTAAAAAGGATATATAGGGAATGGAAAATATCGATCTCCAGTCGAAATACTCCTACTATTCAAACAAAACAAGTGGATACGGATTTTACCATGGATATTACTATGTAAAGTATTATCCGTGAGTTATTTATAAATAACTTACTTGTTGTCTCTCAGTTATTTATAGTAGATTTCGATCTTTTAGTTATTTATCTCCAACTGTCCACAATAAATTTAAAAGTTCTTATAAATTTCTTTGTAAATTATAAGTTCTTTAAATTTAAGAGTTTAATAGTCACCCTTTTTTTAGTTTGTGTTTGGAATACGTATACGTCCATGTAATTCATACTCTAATGATCGATTCTACTAACTTATCGTAAAATCACTACATGTGTCATGTAATATGTCATTTCAAGATCACACACAGAAATACGTTGTTTTATTAAACTGTAATTTTATGTATTTATTTTTAAACTTTGTCTTTCTTTATCGGTGACTACGAGTGACGACAGATAAGGGTCCGGTAAGGGAAAAGGACGAGGGGAGTCGAAATAACTCTATATTAACTATATATTGATTCCACATGTTACTCAACTAAACTATTTAAATGTCTACTGTTATACTAATGGTGGTATCACAATCGATTGTAAAGATAGTATACTGTATTAATGGTAAAGAAAAAGTATCGATCTTCTAAATTCTATATAAGAGAATCATTGAAAGTTCATATATTATGTCGTAATAATAAAGATTAGTGTTACAATATGTAATCTAGGGAACCTGAATAAGTAGAACAACCTCTTCTGAGAACTCTCAGGGAACCTGACGTTCCTCTAGGTTGGTCAGGTAAGATTTCCTCTAGTCAGGACCCACAAGAAACCTTTCTGACCACGATTTCGACTTTGAGGTCATGAAACGGGTGGAGCACGCTTCTCAACTGAGTAACCTTTTCTGGGACTACGACCCTCCCTAACCCCCGTCCTCCTCTTGTCCTGTTGTCTCCTACTCTACCGACCTACCGTAGTGACTGAGTTACCTGCACTCAAACTCACTTGAGGTCCTCAACCACTATCTGTCTCTTCGGACCGTACGACACTAAGTACCCCATCGTTTCTCAACCTGTGTTGACTCACTGACTTGACTTGATCTTCAAATATGAGAAACTGGTTGTGAAGGGGCAAAGTAAGTGGGGGTCGGGGACCGTTGGTGGTAAATTGATATATAGTTATACCGAAAATATCTAAAGTGAATTTTCCTTATAATGTGTTATAAAAAGATAAAATAAAGTGAATTTTACAGGAGTTACTGGTAAGTACAACAGGGTATTCCATGTTAAAGGAAGAAAGAGTACCGACTTAAATATGTATATAGTGTTGAAGTAATAGATAAATAGATAACTCTCTGTATATCCAATAAAGGTATAGAACCAATAATATTTATTACGACGTTTTTTGTACCACATCTTTAGAGAAACTATGGGACAAAGGTAAAAGAAACTTATATATGGGACTACACACTAATGACCTAGTATACCATCCAGAAAAATTTTAAGACACTTCTTGAAGTTTAGACAAAAGGTAGTACCGACATGGTCATATGTAAGAATGGTCGTCATGTGTTTCCAAGGAAAAAAAGATGTAGGATTCGTTGTGAACAATAGAGAATAGAAGAACTACGATCGGAACGATTGTTCACACTCCACTATTGAGTAACACCAAAAGTAAACGTAAAGGGACTACAAATCAACTCGTAGAAAAGTACAGTAGGGGAATTACGTATGTCAATTTTACTAGTTTCTCCACTTAAGAACACGTGGAGATTCTTTGTATATTACACTTATAATAATTATATATTTTGTAAAAGTTCTAGTTTTGTCCCGTTTTAAGTTTTATGTTAAATGTTTAAACGCTGGGGTACTTAGCGTCGTGCGGTCCGGAGGGACGGTCCTGGTTCCAAATCAAAAACAAATTAATTGACGGATTAATTTTGATTGATGTTTGGGAATACTTTCCCATGAGGAATGTATATATGTTACCTTACAATGAGTCGGTAATTTTTCTTACTTTATTACGGTAAACGTCGTCGTACCTATCTGGATCTCCAACAGTATAACTCACTTCATTCGGTCTGTCTCTTCCTTGTTATAGTATGTAGTAGTAAATATACACCTTATATTTTACTTTACTATATTTACTTGAATGTTCATCTTTCTTTGAGTGTCTGAACCTCATGTTTGAATACCAGCGGTTTCCCTTCTCATCCCCTTCCATATCATTCCGCAAACCCTACCTGTACGTGTGTGATGATATAAATTTTGACAGTGCCTGGATGATTTATCGTGTCCCTTGAGACGAGTTTCAATATACCCTCGGACCTACCCTCCCCTCAAACCCCTCTTACCTATGTACATATAAATACCGACTCAGGGAAGTGACAAGTGAACTTTGATAGTGTTGTAACAATTAATCGATATGGGATTATGTTTTATTTTTCAAAATTTTTTCCTATGGGTGGTTTTGTATCTTTGACAGAAATTTATAATAAGAGAAAGATTGATACTAAGTTTATAGAATTTCTATTGTAGTCTTCTACCTTAGTGCGTCAATTAATTTGTATTTGATTTGGAACCAGGACCGTCCCTCCGGACCACACGACGCTAAGTACCCCAGGGTTTCTCAGCCTGTACTGACTCGCTGACTTGACTTGACTTGACTTTGGAACCAGGTCACCTCATAAATATTTTTGATACTCCTATTAATGTATAATTCTTTAGTGATAAAATTAAATGGTATAGTCCTTCGGTTTCCTCCTTTTTGAATCAATAGGGTTACTTAATGTTTCACATAAATTACACTAATTATAGATAATACTAAAATTTTCGTTTGGAATATCTTTATGTCAACTGGGAGGAACTTATTGTGGTCTCAATTAGGTGCATATTGAATATCAACTGAGACATAGACACTGAGGAAGTGTAGGTACCTAAGTTGGTTGATACCCGGTACATGATGACATCATAAACGATTACTTTTTATAACCACATATTTACCCGGACACGTCAATTTTGTGTGTAACAAGTTACAGGTTGAAGTAAATGAATAGTAGTCACTATTTAATATTCGAAAAGGTAATTTTATTCTTTGTCCTCTTTAGATGAATGATCGTGACACAGTTAACTTATCCAAAATATTTATGATCGGTCCATTAGTCTGATTTTATTTAGTATAACCGTTTACTTGTTACCTCTGTTTTAATAGTAACAAATATTTACTATGAGAAAACTTTTATGTTCTCTTAGTTGACTTTTCAAGAATCTTTGTTCTTTTAGGTTATTCCACTGACCGGTATTTTAATTGTGTGATTTCATTTAATAGAGAAGATATTTATTTTTTTATCAAACTTTTCCAATACCTTCCTTCGTAGAGTGTCATCGTGTTGTAGTTGTTTCAAATATATATATAAATTGAACCTTACAGGTACCGACTATTCTTTTTGACATTTTGGGATGATGTAATATACTTTTTCGATGAAACAAGAACAGATTCTACTACCAGATAAGGTTTATAAATCAGAGAAATTTAAAATTTAGATTATACTAGGATAATTGTATAATCATTCCAAAAATTAAAAAGTAACACAAAATCAGAGCCGTTGTACTCAGATTTTAATAGAACTTTTTATTTACACTCTTATTACTCCTATTTTTTCTCCTCATTACTCCGTTCTGATTAAGATAATATATAGTCAAACCAATATAAGGTTCTTATCTAGTTTGTTGTCTTTTCTTATCTCTTTGGTCTTTGTCTATGTACCTCTAAGTCACATAAGATTTATTCATTCTTTTGTACCTAATAAGTTATGTAAAACAACCCTGTTAACTTACTGATCTGTAAACCCATTTTAGTTATTTGAACCTAAAGAAAAAGTTTCGAATTCGACTCTATTTAATATTAAGTCTTTTTTTATCAAGATTTTTATACTAAGGTTTTTACTAAAGAAACTAGACTCAACCCCTTTTCGTAAAGTTTTATTCTGTACCTTTGGTATTCATGTATTTTCTATTTATACAATGTACCTTTATTGAAATCGACCCTTTATTTTCACTTACTCATAGGACTGAATCTTAAAATTGGGTAACTGGAATCGGTAATTTAGATACAATTTAACGAGTAAACAGATAAATGGAGTTACGTTCTCCAGTCGTTAGAAAGTCCTGTTAGAACGTGGGTGGAAGTAATCCGACTGAGAAGATATGGTTGGTGATTAAGTAAACTATAGGAAGACCCTGGTGTCAACCAGTCAATCTCTCAAATACACGTATTTCGAGTCTTTACTTAGTCTTCGGATCCGGTCTTAATAAGGAATAAAATAGAGGGTCGATTTCGATAAAGGTCGGTGATATTAGTTGTAAAGGAGAGTCACTGAGACGTCACTCTTATATCCCGTAATCATTTTATGAGGTTATTTTATGGTTGGTCTTCTAGTGGGTGTAAACTTATACAACAGGGTAATATTTTAAGACTTCCTTTTTATTTTCAGGTTTTTAATTAAAAGGATCTTTCCTTCACAAGTTTCTATAATTTCAGGTTTTATGTATGACGTTTAATTTAATAATACGAGAACGTTTTTCAAGTTTAGTTTTAAAAGAGGTCAAAAAAGAAAAAGAATCTGAGATTTAGAGTCTGTCTCTCGTACAGTTATAGACTCATCTGAATAATTGTAAGGAAACCGTAGAAGTTGGACCGGGGAGTCACCTTACCTTGTATTAAAGAAATCTAGGAGTGAAGTAAAGGTTCAGAAAGTACTCGGAAGTGAAAATTTATTAAGGTTCTCAAGTCTCCTGCGTGCTAATCGTCTCACGGTTGGTGTCTGTACGGTTAAAAAAAGTTTCAGACAGGATATCATCGATACGGTTCGTTTTGGTACAAGGGACTCACATCATACATAAATTACCGTAGTTTATAGTGTTGTTTCAGAATCACCACAGACTTCTTACTTCCCATCTTTTTCTGAAAGAATTAAAAACAGAATAGTTATGTAACCTCCGGTCAACATGATTAAGATAACATGTTGGGTATTCGAATTGTCCTTCTTTATAAGAATGTTTTTCGTTTAAAACCGTGATAGGTTTATCTGTCGAAGAGATCCCTCTTTTAAGTGAATATGTTCAACCGTAGAGGGAATCTCTCTTTGTAACTTCTAAAGAATCGGGAAATAAGATTCCAAAATAAATTTACTTGTACAAATATGTCGTTTCAACTTTTTTAAATATGATTTGTAAATCTATTGGTTACAGATCTAAGATGGTAATTGTGAAATGATACGAACTAAATATTGTATAGATAGGTAAATAAGTACATACCTACACTCTCAACCTGACACTTCTTTCGACTCGTGACTTCTTAACTACGAAAACTTGACATCACAACCTCTTGAGAACTCTCAGGGAACCTGACGTTCCTCCAGGTTGGTCAGGTAGGATTTCCTCTAGTCAGGACTCACAAGTAACCTCCCTGACTATGACTTCGACTTTGAGGTTATAAAACCAGTGGAGTACACTTCTCAACTGAGTAACCTTCTGAGACTACGACCCTCCTTAACCCCGTCCTCCTTTTCCCCTGCTGTCTCCTACTCTACCGACCTACCGTAGTGCCTGAGCTACCTGAACTCAAACTCACTTGAGGCCCTTAACCACTACCTGTCCCTCCGGACCGTAAGACACTAAGTACCCCAGCGTTTCTCAGCCTGTGCTGAGTCGCTGACTTGACTTGACTTGACTTGACTAGGTAAATAAGTAAGGACACAGGTAGGTAGTTAGATAAATAAAAACAACTTAAAGTTTCATTCAACACTTTCACTTCAGCGAGTCAGTACAGACTGAGAAACGCTGGGGTACCTGACATCGGGAGGTCCGAGGAGGTAGGTACCCTAAGAGGTCCGTTCTTATGACCTCACCCAACGGTAAAGGAAGAGGTCCCCTAGAAGGGCTGGGTCCAGCTTGGGTCCAGAGGGCGTGACGTCCGTCTGCGAAATGGGAGACTCATTCAACTTCTGTAGTGACATTATATGTGACCATCGAAGGGTCCACCTCGATCACCATTTCTTCGGTGGACGGTTACGTCCTCTGTATTTCTTGTGTCCAAGTTAGGGACCCAGTCCTTCTAGAGAACCTCCTCCCGTGCCGTTGGGTGAGTTCATAAGAAAGGACTTCCTAAGGTGCCTGTCTCCTCAGACCACCCAATATCGGGTGTCTCAGCGTTTCTCAACCTGTGTTGACTTCGCTGAATGTGTCATATACGTTAGTAATTGTTCTTAAGTCACAAACAAATGTCATTAAAAAGAAAACTACATTTTACATAAACGTTTTTCGTGTACAAAATTCTTACACTAGTAATTCAAAACTGTTCATGTAAGTGGACATATCTGGTTTAAAGACAGTTTCATATTATATAGTCCACCCGGGCCTTTTAGGACACCGGTGATCTCGTCTGAAGAAGGACGGGACGGAACCCCTGTTCGGACGTGACACGAGGAGTGTTCACCCGAGGTCAGAAGGGTAACGGGAAGATAATTAGGGTCACCCGGAGGTTGGTCGGTTTCCACGCACGGAGGGGTCACATCCTGTGGACCTGACCCCGTAGTCACCAAGTTTGGGTAAATGAGCGGACCTACCCACAGGTGGACACACTTGAGGGAAATGAAGACACAGGGTAGGGTTCCCGTACCCAAGGCTAAACTCACGAAAAGAAAGGAAGAGTGGAGTACTGTACACATGGAAAGAATGTCAGACTGACGGTCAAAGGTCAATCAAAAGTCACTCTTAACAAGGTATACATCTACGTAAAAACTACACAACCACGTCCTTTGACTCGAGGTATAGGAGAATGAGACGAGAACTAGACTGGAACTAGACTTGGGGAGATAGTTAAAACATATAGTAAAGGTTCTTAGTCGAAAACCGAAATAATAAAAAAAGACAACAAACAAAAGTTAAAATGACTACAAAAAGAGTATACTAATGGTAAAAGAAAGGTGAAAGAGAAGAAAAGGATAGCTTTTAGATTCAAGTAAAAATCTAAACAGAAAAAAGGGTATATTTGGAAATTACCATATTTACAAACAGATTCGTGCCGGAATCCTCATAGAGTAATTAAAACTGCAAAGTAAAAGTAATGTAATTATTAAGTAAAACTTTACAAAAGATTAAAGAGTACTAAAGAAGAAACTGGACACCTAATAAGTCTCCACAAAGATGTATTTATTTAAACCACAAACGATATGTAAAATAAAAATAAATGAAGATTAAATTACATTGACGACGTTCTCTTGTATGAGATGTAAAATCAGGAAAATTTAAATAACTCTAAACAAAGTACCGAATTGTACCCTAGATAGTAGTGTAGAAACATCCACCCGGTATAAGTGAACTTTTATTAATATAAGACGTCACAATCCCACATTACAAATATTGTTAATCCATTACAATTACTACTTTCACTTTCACCTCTCACTTTTTCAACCTAATTTCGAGTTGTAAGTCTTTTGCTTCTAGTACCGTAGGCCAGGGTAGTGAAGTACCGTTTATCTACCCCTTTATCACCTTTCACAGTCTGAAATAAAACCCGCCGAGGTTTTAGTGACGTCTACCACTGACGTCGGTACTTTAATTTTCTGCGAATGAGGAACCTTCTTTTCAATACTGGTTGGATCTATCGTATAAGTTTTCGTCTTTGTAATGAAACGGTTGTTTCCAGGCAGATCAGTTCCGATACCAAAAAGGTCATCAGTACATACCTACACTCTCAACCTGACACTTCTTCCGACTCACGGTTTCTTAACTACGAAAACTTGACACCACAACCTCTTCTGAGAACTCTCAGGGAACCTGACGTTCCTCTAGGTTGGTCAGGTAAGACTTCCTCTACTCGGGATCCTAAAGAAACCTCCCTTACTACGATTTCGACTTCGAGGTCATGGAACCGGTGGAGTACGCTTCTCAACTGAGTAACCTTTTCTGGGACTACGACCCTCCCTAACCCCCGTCCTCCTCTTCCCCTGCTCTCTCCTACTCTACCGACTTACCGTAGTGACTGAGCTACCTGTACTCAGACTTACTTGAGGCCCTCAACCACTACCTGTCCCTCCGGGCCACACGACGTTAAGTACCCCAGCGTTTCTCAACCTGTACTGACTCGCTGACTTGGCTTGACTTGACTTGACTTAGTTGTCATAATAAATCTAGTAGACACAAAAATAACTAAAAGAGATAGAACCAGATGACAAACGACCCTCTATTTACACAATCTTAGGGGTTGACATAAGTACATTACGTGATAAAAGGGGTACTCACTCACTCACTTTCAGTGAGTCAGCATAGACTGAGAAACGTTAGGGTACCTGATGCGTCAGGTACCTTAAGAGGTATGGTCTTATGACCTCACCCATCGGAAAGGGAAGAGGTCCCCTGGAAGGGTTGAGTCCCTAGCTTTGGTCCAGAGGATGTACCATCTAAGAAATGACCGACTCGGTGTTCCCTTCGGGTAAAAGGGGATATTAAACCCGTTTAGCACGAAATACATAAACCTTCGAAAAAAAATTAGTCTGTGTACACGTAATTACTAAAAATAGAAAGACTACTTAACTAGAAAGATAACAATATGTCAGAGTGAAATATAGAGAAATAGAGATAGAACTTGAAAATGGATAATAGGTATATCGAGGAGGTCGGAAGGATACGAATATGACATATTGGAAAAATTCTTCAAATATTTAAATGTCTCAACACTTAGGATAAGTGGTCTAGAGTGAACTCTGACGAACAAGTTTTGTAGAAATAAGTGTAAATATAAAACTTAGACACAAAGAAGTAATTAACCTCAGAAAGAATGTTACGTCACACTTACAACAAAACATTTGTCCTTAAAAGTCACGATCCAGTGTCAAGATTGAAGATAACGATGAACTATTTCTTATCGAACTAATAGATTTTAGATAGAATGTCTCTTCTGAAAAGGGGGAAATATCAATTAGGTCTAAGTACGATTCTGATGTTCAAACCCTTACTGAGAACTCGGACACCTGATCGAGGTCCTTAGGTCTACACAGAGGAAGTGATAACGCAGAACCCACGACTTATGTTATTAATAGCCGGACGGAAATATTCCGGTATTAAAACAAAGTATACTTTGAGATCTTGAAGTATTCCAGACCCCTTAAGTCGCCACAAAAGTCAAATTTTCGTTGTTTAGAACAAGATAGTTACCGATTTTTCAGATATATACCTTTCTGAGAGTAAGAGAGTCTAAACTTAGAAACGGAGTCAACTGGGGTGAGTGGTTCCGGAATCATGTGTCATTGTCGACGGCTCCGAAGAAGTCGAGACGTATGTACATGATCACTTCACTTCACTTCACAGGCTGAGAAACGCTGGGGTACCTGACATCGGATGGTCCGAAGAGGCAGATACCCTATAAGGTCCGTCCTTATGACCTCACCCAACGGTAAAGGAAGGGGTCCTCTAGAAGGGTTGTGTCCCTAACTTGGACCCAGAGGGTGTAACAACCGTCTACGAAATGACAGACTCGGTGGTCCCTTCAGGTTATTCTGTCAAGTTTAGTGTAAGATCAACGGTGGGATTTAATGGGTAGTAAAACAATTCCACCAAGTGATTCATACTCTGAAAAGACTCTGGGGGATAGAAACGACTTCGGTCAAATCGATCGTAAACAAACGATTTGGGGTACACTGGGAATAAATGAGTCCGGTCAGGTACCGACCACCGGGGACATAGGAAAGGAACGACTCCATGTTTTCGAGATTTTAAAAGATGGATACGGAAACTACTTTATATTTTGAGATCTAAAGACACAAATGAGTTTCGAACCACGGACGTCGTGGAGATTTCTTTGTAAACAAATACTTTTCCGATGTATTCGATATAAGTGGACGGTTCCAGTTTTACGTTATATCGGATTCTAGTGTCGTCAATTTTTAGATGGAAGTGTTATATCCGGTGACATTTGAAGTTAGTTCCCGAAGGGACTGTCGAGTCAACCATTTCTTATGTAGACGTTACGTCCTCTGGGACCAAACTAAGGACCTAGTCCTTCTAGGTGACCTCTTCCCTATTCGATGGGTGAGGTCATATGAACCCGAAGGGAACACCGAGTCGACCATTTCTTCGACGGACATTACGTCCTCTGGACCCAAGTTAGGGACCCAACCCTTCTACGGGACCTCGTCCCTTTCTGATGGGTAAGGTCGTAAGACCGGACCTCTTAAGGTACCTGACATATCTGGTACCCCAGCGTTTCACAGCCTGTGTTGACTCACTGAAAGTGAAGTGAAGTGAAGTTTGAAGTTCCAGTTTTTGGGTACACACGACGTGAATATATTACGAGGGTTTTCAATTTCAGTAGGTATTTCTCGTACACTCTTCGACATTAGAGGTCCTTAATGGAAAGGGGATCTTCAGATGATGAGTCATAAAGACCGACTTGGTTCACCCTTTATTCTGTTTTTTCTTTCTTCTACCCCGAGTTTTATATTGAAAATAATGACTTTTGACTACAACCTCTTCCACTTATAAATACTTATTCACCCTAAGGATTATATATAAGGTGATCTTACGTTCCCGTTTACTAAGACTACTTCCTCCCCTTAAAGTCACAATTTCTAATATCTTGACCTCACCAAAGACTAAAGGATTATGACTATACGGTCAACACTATCTGACAGGGATTTCATCGTCCTCTCATGAGACGATCACTATTTTTAAAAGGGGGAGGTTTTTAGTAATTAGTACAATTTAATAAGGAGTAGGGGATTCCGTTTTACTCATTTCTTTACCTTTCTTTGGTTCTTACAATACGATTATATACAGAGAAGTGTATTTTCCTTTGTAATCTTTACTCCTTCTTCGTAAAAGAGGGTTAAGGTTTAGGTTTTATATAATAATGTTACGTTTTCGTTTAACATTCACACAAAACCGGAATAAACAAATTCATCCTTTCTTTTACGTATGTCTATTCCGTTCATCTTTTCTTATTACAGAATTTCCTATCGTCAAACAACTCTTTATTCAAGTAAATAAAATCTGTTGAAAGAGGAATAAACCAGTACGTTCTTACTTTTTTTTTATAGTCTCATATAACTCCCGTCGTGTTGGTTTCGTTACAAGTGAATCTGACCCCTTCTAAGTGATCCCGAAGGGACCTCCAAGTCGAGATTTCTTAAGTGGACGATTACGCCCTCTACGTCCAAACTGGGGACCCAAACTTTCTAGGGGACCTCTTTTTTTACCGTTGGGTAGAATCATAAGAAGGGACCCTTTAGGGTACCTGTCTCCACGGACCGTCCGATGTCAGTTACCCCAGTGTCTCAGTCTGTACTCAATCACTGATTTGCGTGGGGAGTGTGTGTGTGTGTGTGTGTGTGTGTTCTATTAGTAATACCGATCGTCTCTTTCTGTTATAGTTGCGATTTCTTCTCTGACTTCTGAACTTTCCTTTTTTCTTTAATGACAACCTGAGAGATTAAAAGAGGAAAGATCCTAGAATTAGATGATCAGGTGTATGTATAAAATACATCAAATCAAAACCCCTTTTTATCTCATAAGTAATGAACTTTGTCCATATTTCTTCACAATCCTTTTTCACCTCGACATTCAGAAATCCATTTCTTCTTTTTGTATTTAGTTCCAGTATGACTAATGTCTTTTATAACAGAAGATAAAAGGAATTTTTTCCGTCCGATTTTTACAACTTTTAACATGTTGACCCCCTGAACTCCTACTGTCGCTTAAATCTTGATGACATCGTTTGTCAAAATACTACGAAAGACAGACGTCGAGGGAAAAGAATATTGACTATGATGGGTTTAGAAGATGACTTCGGCAGTCGAATCTACTCGTACAAACATTATAATAAACGACTAATCGATGAGTTCGGTTAGTTTATACGGTAGAGAAGTGATCTTTAAATCTAAACTCTGTGACTCTCTGATAAGGTTCATCGACACTCTTAGACTCCCCTATTATCATATGACTTGTTTCTCTTCGTCTCTTTCTTCTAGTTCATCCGACTCTCCATCGGTCTCTGTCTCTCTTACTTTCTCTGTCTCTTTCAGTGACGGTATCAAGTACTGTCGTAGGTCAATGGTTGAAACTCGGTGAAACTCAGGTTTATATAATTAAAGGTACCCCAGAGACATGAAAAAGTTATGAAATACGTAGAGATCAAGAAAGTTGAATTGAACCTGAAAAATTTTGGTTCGATTAAAAAAAATTTACTTTGTGGTCTTAACTTACTTTATTAATGAATTACTAACCCAAAGGGTCCACTGTGTTCGTCATTTCTTGGACGGACGGTCACGTCCTCTGTACTCTATGTCCAAGCTAGGTACCCAGTTCCTCTAGGGGACCTCCTCCCGTACCGTCGGGTGAGTTCATAAGAACGGATCTATTAGGGTACCTGTCTTTTCGGACCGTCCGATGTCAGGTATCCCAGTGTTTCTCAGCCTGTGCTGACTTCACTGACTCGTACGTGTGTATCTCCAAGATGGACTTTATAACCTTTACTATATAAAAGTGATCTCAATTAGTGGTACACAACACACTGTAAGACTCCGTGAAACGACTTCGGGTTTTCATCAGTTTCTCTTTTTCTGTACAACTGATTTTCCCCAAAATCTGATTAACTGACGACGACGACGATTCAGCGAAGTCAGCACAGGCTGAGACATACTGGGGTCTCTGCCGTCGGGTGGTCCGAGGGGGCAGGGACCCTAAGAGGTCCGTTCTTGTGACCTCACCCAACGGTAAAGGAAGAGGTTACGTACTTTCACTTCTCACTTTCACTTCAGCGAGTCAGTACAGGTTGAGGATCACTGGGGTACCTGACGTCGGATGTTCTGAGGAGGTAGGTACCCTAAAAGGTCCGTTCTCATGGCCTCACCCCACGGTATCTGATTACCTGATCCGTATATGATATCCTTCTTTTTCTTTAAGTTCAACGATCACTCTCACGAGAAATTCTTCGAATAGTATTTATAAATCCATTATTTCCTTCAATAACTTTCCTCCCCATTCTCATATAACTTTCAAAACTACCTTTTTTTTTTGATCAGATAACTTCCACGTTCTCATCCTCTTCAATTTCCCATTATCTTACACAACTCTCTCTTTAAAGTAACAATTTGTAATGTCTCCATAGCCATCTTAACAATACCAACTACTGTTAAAGATCACTAAAAGTAACAATCACTTAACGTCTTTATCTTACACCTTCTACCAGTTCTTTTAAATTCCCTCAGTACCTGAAGGAACTGACACGGTGGACAAAAAAAAAAAAAAAAGAAGAAACTTAATGAGTAAAATAAAACTTGTTATAAGTGTTAAAGTATTTAAAATTTTGATGTTTATAAATACACGTGTCCTAATTTCTGTTTACTAATTACAACTAAAGACTATTTATACGTTAATTAAAAGATATATTCAGTTCTTTCTAATTAAGGATTTTTTTTGAAAACGGAATAAATGTCTAGATGTAGAAGACCCTTTTTAAGTTAGACAAAAAGAATACAGTATATATGAGTGAATTGTGTCCAAATTGAAAATATAATTGGAAAAAAAGTACAAATATCCTATAAATTGAGTCTCTCGTGTCTAAGTGTGTATAAATATATATGACTACGTTGTAAAGGAACAACGTGGATTAAATCGGTATAAAAGATTGTCACCTTACCAATAAGAACTAATTGTGACCTTTGAAGTAGAGGAACACCCACTGAGTGTTCACTAAATTGCGTTTGGTTATTACAAAGATTTTATTTTGTGAAAGTTCATTAGACTTTAGAGATTATATTCTGAAAACGTGTTCTCCCCCTATATATAACAGTATTAACCCGACGTTTACCGTTTAAGTTCCATAGAGTTCCATAAATTATTTTATGGGAGTACACATCTATCTTCAGTTTACCGACACGGAGTCAAAATGAGTTATACGAGAAACGAAGTTCTCTAATCACTCCCTGTATTTTTATTAAAGGGGAATCTATTAGATATATGTCTCATAGGTTTGACGTCATTGTTTTTTAACCTCTCATTATAGAGTACTTCTATTCTTTGGTCCGAAGTACTCCTAGGGAGTGTCTTTCTAATATAAGGTGGTTTTGTTTAGGATCTTTACATGAGGAAACCTTCTCAGGTCTTAGAACCACAATCAGATCGTTAACTGAGACACTAATTCTGCAACAAAGNATTTAAGGTATATATACACAATCATATGACATAACCACAAAAAGAAAGACCGAATGAAGTGAGACATATTAACCGAGGTCAAAGTGGGTAAAATCAACGTTACGGTATCCTAAGGACACCATTACTTCTTTATACATCGACATTTTTACTATGGTTGTACACGTTTCTAACACCCTCTTACTGAACTTTTACTTTAACCTGTCCTTCTCCCATCAAAACATCCGAAGTTTTCTCATACTCTATAACTTGTTTCCAGACTTTTTATCATTTCCCCTTAGTTCACATAAGGTTGGGTAGAGGGACCTAGATTATATACAGGTGTTACCCTCTTACTCCTTTATAGTCAACTATTATAATATCCCCTTAGTAACAGGTACTTCCTCTTGGTCCAGGGTTAGTTCCTTTTTTATCACTACCTATCTCTTTTATCAGGTCTTTTTTCAACTTATATAATTGTACATAGAAATTTTGTTAATTGAATCTTCAACATCCACACTGTAATAATCATATCAAACTTCAGAATATATACGAAATTTAATGTAAATGAAACTTCTTGTATGAGAAAGTGATTTATTCTCCGAAAAGAGGAGTTTCGTTAGGTTAAATAAATTTGGAGTTCCGTGACTAGAAAGGACAGTAAGTACATCGGTACATCATGTTTCGTTGTTTAATTTAACTAACTTCAATCTTAGGTTAAAAGAGTGGTTATTTAAACCTTTATTTTTTGAGTAGGTTGAGGTAAATTTTGAATAAGTCTAGTGTACCGAAGTTGTACTCAACTTTAGTATGTAAGAAAAAAAATTAAAAAATAATAAAATGAAATGTTATGACATAACCAAAACGGTATGTAGTTGTACTTAGTATGTAAGAATTCAAACTAATTAGTGGAAGTAACACATTGTGTGATAAGTCGTGGACATTTCAATCCACGGAATCTCTATTAATCGTTTTAGATGTTAAACGTAGTTTAAAAGAGGAAAAAGAAATTTCCTCCATTATCTTCGTTTTCTTTTTCTATTTGATACATCATGTGTTATCTAAATACGATTGTCTATTGTAGTAGTAATCATAATCATAAAAATAACAGTTTCCTATATTTCATTTTCTGATAACTCAACAAATAGTTTTGCAGACCCAATATGGAGACTAGAACAGAAGAAACCTGGTCAGGGAAATGGATATATCTCAAATCAAAAGGGTAGATAGTTTACATGTCCTATTAGACTTAGTAAAGATATACTAGAACATCGAACTGTGACACAACCGAAGAGAGTGAAACGAGAAACCAAACGAGTTTTATATTCTTTTTTGTGTTTTCGTCGGCAATATAACCAGTCCCAAGAGGTCTTTTTATCTTGGTTATTATATATATATCTACACAAATAATATATATTATAAAATATAGTATAATATATAAATTGGATAACTAAAGTATAAATATATGAAATCCATATATTTATAAACATATATAAAAAATATATTTTGGGTTTATATATATTACTCTAAATAATATTCCTGAACCAAGTACTCTAACACCTCCGACTCTTCAGAGTTTTAGACGACAGACGTTCGGTCTCTGTGTCCTTTCGCTCACGATATTTAAGGTCAGGGTCAGAATTCCTGACTTTTGGTCCTCACGGCTACTATATTTAGGATCAGGGTCTCGTCCTCTTCTGATTCTAGAGTTAAATGTGTCAGTCCGTCCTTCTCTCTTAAGAAGGAAGGAGACGTAAAAACATGATAAGTCCGGGAATCACCTAATCTATTACGGGTGGGTGGAACCCCTCTCGTTACACGAAAAGAGACAGGGGATTCAGTTTACGATTAGAGAAGGGTTTTGTGGGATGTCTGTATGGATCTTTATACACTCATAGAGAAACGGTTCTACTGTTCGCTATCTTGAGAATACCGATTGAAAAAAAACAGTTGAACCGACTCGTAAGTACAGGTAGAGGAATTTGGCACGAATTAGAGGTTTCCTTCTGTTAAGATTAAGATTACATTATGTTGATGGCACGTATGTTATTTTTTACATGCTTGGTGAAGGGGTCTTATCCTTCATTTCAGGAACTCACCAAATGAGAAGAAAAACTATAGGGTATTGAATTTATAGAACTACATTTTAATTGTCACAAATTTAACACACTATATTTCAAGTACTAAGAAGAATGCAATGTACTATTTCCTCACTTTTCCCTTTCTTTTGTTTCTATAAACTGTGTGTGTGTTTATATAGGTATTTTTTCACTCCTTCTTAATGTCAAAGACATTGACCAGAGTATCAGTATCGACCATACATATTGATGGAAAAGGGTCATGAGAAAGACGCAAGGGAAACGGAAGTTTTTCTTGGAGTCGACTAATACCAAGAAACAGACTACACCACTGGATTTGGGAATAAGGACTTTTACGACCCTACAATCAGTAGGAGGGACCTAACTCAACATCAAAAGGTGACTGGAATCAGTCTTCCGTACCACTATAATTCTCTGTGGGATTCCCTAAAAGACATAAGGTGTGTAAGAAGAAATGGTGGTAACACCTCATCATTAGGTTAAAGGGGAACCATCGACTCTAGGTAGTGGGGTTGGTCGTGTCATTGAGGGAAGAAAATGACAACTAAGTCCCGTACTCCTTGGGTTTCACCGACGTACCTTCGGAATTGAAAGTCAAATTATCTCAGTAACGACACAGAGGTTCACCTTCTTTAAAAGGGAAATCTTGATTCTGAAGATCAAATCGTCTCGTATCACAGGGTTTTTGTCCTTCGTTTTTATAACGACTTCCCAGTGATTCCCATTATCACTCACCGCAGTAAGAGTAAAGATGGGGGAACTAAGGACCTGGGTAACTAGGATAGTATCTTTGTCGTGTTGTATGACTGGTGAGTAAGTCTCGTATATGTCAGAAGACCTCTTGGAACCGGGTCGAGATCTTCCACAACGGTGGATCGACCATGACATTACCTCAGAAGTTTTCCGGTAATGTACTAACTCAGATCCGTCGACGAAACCTAGTACCCCTTGCACTATTCGGGTCACTTAAGTTACTTATACCCGTACAACGGAGTGAAGATAACGTCACCTCACTCAAGGAACTAGTCTTCGTTACGACACATCTTATGGTACTGTCACCCATTCCGTTAGCCATTTAGGCACCTCCCTCAAAACCGTCTTCATAATGTCCGTTCTTTCCTTTTAGAGGTATAAGTCTCATACACACAGTCATTCTTGTTTTACGTCGGGGAAGGTACTATCTTCGTCACGTCATATGAGTCGGATAGCGATTATCGACCGATTAGTGGGCCCTTTACCACGGTATATCCCTTGAGTCACAACAAGAGACGACGTCCGTTTGACCTGTGAGTGACCACCGGTAACGGTCCAATAGAAACCACTCACTTTCATGTACAATGAGTGGGATACATGTTCAGGAGACCCCCGTGATCAAAAAATCTAGGGAGGTCCTTAAAAGAAAAAGATAAAAAGAACCAAAACTGTCAGGATCACCGAAGGTAAACTGAAGATGATGGTATTATCGTGAGTGAGGTGTCAAGTTCCCTGGTAACACCCCCCTAAGACAGTCGAAGATTCATATATATAAGGTTAATATATAAGATCTTAACACCTTTGTTTGTGTTCTCCCCAAGTCCCTGGGTGACCCGGGTGACACTCTACATAGACTCGATTTCGAGGTAACTATTGGACTAAAGGTATTTAGGGATGAGACCACCTTGTATCACCGTAAAATATAGAAGAATTTAATCACAGTCAAGTCTCAGTTACAGGTGATCAGGGACTTTCCAGACTAATAAAGGAAAAGAAGTTAAGAGTCAATGGGACGATTTTCCTGTATCCAGGGAAACCTCTTCCGACCCCGTTTTTAATTATCAATATGTAAAAACTATCACATAGTCTCAGGAGGAAGTCACCCTGGGTCGGAGGGAAAGTAAACACCCCCAAAGACACGGATATTCGAGAGAAATCCTTAACTAACTCCCCACACTGAAAGACAAAAATACTAAGTCAAATCTGAAAAAGGTGAACTAGACCTTGAAAAGACGAATATGTGTAGTTCATTCTGAAAGGATCCGAAGAATAAAGAAAGTGAAGATCCTTATCGTACTAATCGAATAAAGTATCCAGATATACTGTCTGATAAGACTAACGACGAAACTGTTACGACAGGTAATACCATTGGTACGGGGGGAACGGACATCGATAACTTACGGTGGTGAAATGGGGACGGCTGACCATAGGTTAATGAAGGTAACGTAAATCCAAAGAGTTAAGTCACAGACGGTAAGGGTGACATCCTAACCCGGATATCTCATCTTGTTAGTACCTCGAGAAGTTCCTACGAGTCCGAAGGGAGTATTGGAGTATTTAAATAAAGAGTGTCGTAACCAATTTCGATACAGAAGACCAGGGAGGACCACACCCAACACGACACGACACGAATCAGTGAGTCAGTACAGACTGAGAAACGCTGGAGTACCTAACATCGAGTGGTCCGAGGAGACAGGTACCCCTAAGAGGTCCGTTCTTATGACCTCACCCAACGGTTCGGGAGGAGGTCCCCTAGAAGAGTTGGGTCCCTAGTTTAGGTCCAGAGACCGTTACGTCCGTCTAAGAATTGGTGGACTCGTTGGTCCCTTCGGGGGTCACACTTAAGTCAAGTCAAGTCAGTGAGTCAGTACAGGCTGAGAAACGCTGGGGTACTTAACGTCGTGCGGTCCGGAGGGACAAGTAGTGGTCACACTTAATCATCTAGAATTTATTAATTAGGTAAATTTGTAAGGTCAGAGGGATTCGGAAACTTAGGGAAAGAGATGAAATTTGGTTCTATGCAGGATATATAGGTGGTTTAAGTGGAGAAGTAGGTAGTCGATTGGTAGGTTTGGAAATCTCGAAAATGATTAAAGGGTTAGACCTTGTAATTTACGTTTAAAAGACGAATCACTCGAGTACACTTATTTAAGTTGGACTAGGTTCAAATAGAAGGAAGGAGATAATAGAGTCTCAGAGACTTAGGTAAGGGTATGTAAAGGGACCTAAAAACAAACATATTTAGTCTTTTGAGTTCATTAAGAAGACCTCACATAACATGGAGGAGTACCCACTATGACTCATGGATTGAAAATCGTCCAGGTGACTCTATAATCAGAACATCCATATCTTCGTTTATTCCTACCACCCCCACCCAAGACTTCTCTTAGTCGTAACAAAATGTATTGTTGACGGAGTCCCTTTCGGTAATATAAAAGAAGTCCGTCAAGTCCCAAGTAAGGGAGTCCGTCTTCACCTTTCCGCTCATTCTGACCCCCATCTCTCCGACTGTGGTGCCCCTCACCTCCCCCTCCCGTCCCCACTACCACCTACGACGACGGTGACATCCATCTCTCCGACAAAGACACCCCCAACCCTCCGATGGAGACGATCTCACCCCTCTGGTGTAGATGACCCACACTCCTCCAGAGTAGTGTCTGTGTGTGTCTTTACAAATTGGTCTATAAGACCCATAGGGAGCCAGGTAAGTTCAACTATGTATTTTAAGTGGTTTTAACATTTAGTCGATAGTCAAGTGAAGTCAGTGATCCAGCACAGGTTGAGAAACGCTGGGGTACTTGTCGTTGTACGGTCCGGAGGGACAGGTAGTGGTCGAGGGCCTCAAATGGGTTTGAGTACAGGTAACTCAGTCACTACGGTAGGTTGGTAGAGTAGGAGACAGTAGGGGAAGAGGAGGACGGGAGTTAGAAAGGGTCGTAGCCCCAGAAGAGTTTACTCAGTCGAGAAGCATAGTCCACCGGTTTAATATCCTCAAAGTCGAAGTCGTAGTCAGGAGGGTTACTTATGGGTCCTGACTAGAGGAAATCCTACCTGACCAACCTAGAGGAACGTCAGGTTCCCTGAGAGTTCTCAGAAGAGGTTGTGGTGTCAAGTTTTCGTAGTTAAGAAAACGTGAGTCGAAAGAAATATGAGGTTGAGAGTGTAGGTATGTACTGGTGACCTTTTTGATATCGGAACTGATCTGTCTGGAAACAACTGTTTCATTACAGACGAAAACTTATACGACAGATCTAAACAGTATTGAAAGGAAGGTTCCTCATTCGTAGAAAATCAAAGTACCGACGTTGTGATAGACGTCACTAAAACCTCGGGGGATTTTATTTCAGTCGGTGACAAAGGTGACAAAGGGGTTAATAAACGGTACTTCACAACCCTTGTCTACGGTACTAGAATCAAAAGACTTACAACTCGAAATTCGGTTGAAAAGTGAGAGGAGAAAGTGAAAGTAGTTCTCCGAGAAATCAAGAAGTGAAAGACGGAATTCCCACCACAGTAGACGTATAGACTTCAATAACCATAAAAGAGTACCGTTAAAACTAAGGTCGAACACGCAGAAGGTCGGGTCGTAAAGAGTGCTACACGAGATTCGTCCCACTGTTATATGTCGGAACAGAATGAGGAAAAGGATAAACCTTGGTCAGACAACAAGGTACAGGTCAAGATTGACAACGAAGGAATGGACGTATATCCAAAGAGTTCTCCGTCCAGTCCACCAGACTATAAGGGTAGACAAAGTCTTAAAAGGTGTCAAATAACACTAGGTGTGTCAGTTTCAGAAACTGATCAGTTATTTCGTCTTTATCTACAAAAAGAAGTCAAATTTTTCCATTGTCTTTAATGTTAAGGTTTATAGAAGGTATTAAAGAAGGAAACTGGAAAATTAAAAACAATCCGTATAATAGGTAAATGTAACGGTTAATGATATTAAAAAAGAAGAGAAGAACCTAATTTTTTTTTTGTATTTAATGAACTGGAATTTATACATAAAAGAAATTCCTAAGGACGTCCAAGAAAGTATGTACTCAGTGTTAGTGTTCTCGACTGAAAATTTAAAACTGGATGACTGATTAACATCTTTTATAAAGTTTGGTACGAACACACATGATAATGAAGAGTATGTTAAAAAAATACAACTGTTATAAGAAACAGTTTTAAAAGTGTTATAATTGTGTTGTCATCGAACTAATCCATATTCTAAGAACTCAGTATGTAGAACCGAGAGAGATGGAAGGGTAAGGTGACGTCAAAATAAAACCGTTACCCAAACAAGACACTTCAAGACTTCGGTCAGAGTTCAAGTCCACTAAAAATAACGGACCTATAAATTCTCCTATGTACGAAACATAAATTCGAAGTCGTTTAATACTTCTTATGTAGATTCAAATTAGTCGGAAGTGTAAAAGCTTATCTGAAATATAAATCTTGTCAAAATCTAATATCTTTTTGACTCCTCTAACATGTTTCTCAATGGTACATAGGGTGTGTGTTAAAGGGATGATAATTGTTGAACGGGGTGACACCAGGTAATGAACATAAATGAATTAATTATAATAATTGAGGTAAGAAGTAAGTCTGAAGAAAGTCAGTCAAGTCAGTGAGTCAGCACAGACTGAGACACTATGGTACTTAACTTCGTGTGGTCCGGAGGTCCGACCTTCTTCGTGTTCGACATTAGTTCTAACGGTCCTCTTTATAGTTATTGGAGTCTATACCTCTACTGTGGTGGGAATACCGTCTTTCACTTCTTGATTTCTCGGAGAACTACTTTCACTTCCTCCTCTCACTTTTTCAACCGAATTTCGAGTTGTAAGTCTTTTGCTTCTAGTACCGTAGACCAGGGTAGTGAAGTACCCTTTATCTACCCCTTTGTCACCTTTGTCACAGTCTGAAATAAAACCCCCCGAGGATTTAGTGACGTCTACCACTGACGTCGGTACTTTAACTTTCTGCGAATGAGGAACCTTCCTTTCAATACTGGTTGGATCTATCGTTTAACTTTTCGTCTCTGTAATGAAACGGTTGAGGATCTCAAGTGAGTTTGAGTACAGGTAGCTCAGTCACTACGGTAGGTCGGTAGTGTAAGAGACAGCAGGGGAAGAGAAGGACGGGGGTTAAGGAGGGTCGTAGTCCCAGAAAAGGTCACTCAGTTGAGAAGTGTAGTCGACCGGTTTCGTAACCTCAAAGTCGAAATCGTAGTCAGGAAGGTTACGTGTGGGTCCTGACTAGAGGAAATCCTACCTGACCAACCTAGAGGAACGTCAGGTTCCCTGAGAGTTCTCAGAAGAGGTTGTTGTGTCAAGTTTTCGTAGTTAAGAAACCGTGAGTCGAAAGAAGTGTTAGGTTGAGAGAGTAGGTATGTACTGGTGACCTTTTTTGGTATCGGAACTGATCTACCTGGAAACAACCGTTTCATTACAGAGACGAAAAGTTATACGACAGATCCAACCAGTATTGAAAGGAAGGTTCCTCATTCGCAGAAAGTTAAAGTACCGACGTCAGTGGTAGACGTCACTAAATCCTCGGGGGGTTTTATTTCAGACTGTGACAAAGGTGACAAAGGGGTAGATAAAGGGTACTTCACTACCCTGGTCTACGGTACTAGAAGCAAAAGACTTACAACTCGAAATTCGGTTGAAAAAGTGAGAGGAGGAAGTGAAAGTAGTTCTCCGAGAAATCAAGAAGAAGTGAAAGACGGTGTTCCCACCACAGTAGACGTATAGACTCCAATAACTATAAAGAGGACCGTTAGAACTAAGGTCGAACACGAAGAAGGTCGGGTCGCAAAGAGTACTANCTACATGAGACGTATATTCAATTTATTCGTCCCACTGTTATATGTCGGAACTGCATGAGGAAAAGGATAAACCTTGGTCAGACAACAAGGTACAGGTCAAGATTGACAACGAAGGTCTGAAGAAATCGTAAATGGATTACAGAAAAAAGACGAAGTCCTGGAATAAGTTCTCCAATGTCATTTAAATCAATATACAGAGTAAACCGAAGAGAACCGACACAGTTTAAAAGTTTAAAGGAGCACAAACTTCTTGAACTATCAAAACTCCTTATGACCAGTCCATAAAACATCTTACAGAGAATTAATCTTAATTACACTACAGAAAGAGTACAAATCTGACACCACTACAGAACAACGTTCCTTCTGATACTCCATGTCACGGCAAAAGTAACGTAGTATAGTTCGCATGTATGATAATTGTATTAAACAGTGACAATTACACTGGAACTATTGAACCGTCTCCATAAAAAGGACTAAGGAGGTGACATGTCCATGAAAATTTTTAGAAAGGTATAACATGAAAAACCTTCCCTGAGTAATATGTGTAGGATATGAATCTCACCACTCATAATCGATGAAATAAAACAACAAGTTTATAAAAGGTTGAAACCGGGAACCCTCGTTAAATTTAACAGAGGACACAGGGAAACTGTATGAGAGTAGTTTCATCCGTGAAGGAAAACCTCTTAGATACATGAAATTCTTTGATATGCTACAAGATCTAAGTAAAAGACATAAAGAAGATTATCAGAATCTGAGTCGACAAAGAGGTTTTTCAGAAGTAAAGAAAATAATTTTTTACCATACTATTTAGTTGTGGACCCGTGATTCACAAACTAGAATGAATCCATGGTAAATACGATCCTTGAAAGTTCACTGTCTCGTTCTTTTATACACATAATTGGACACATAGATGTATATAGATATTTACAAATAGATACATCGGAAGACACACATATAATACGACTTATACTCAAGTGTGACTATAACGGTTGAGATTAGGTAATCGTGTACCTAGTAAGGTCGAAGGACGAGTATGGTATACTTTTAAGGGTGAAATTTTCACTTTTTTTAACCGAGTGTCGTGTACATTAAGTACATAATTTAATAAGTCCCTATGATATAATATTTCGTCATGGACATGGGGAGACTCTTTTTTTACGTGGGTGATGTCACCTCACTTAAAGTAAACGAAAAACAAAGTATGAGATGAGTAAAAGTTTGATGTTATTTTAACGTTAGTAAAGTGTACGATCGTTCTAATACGGGGTTTAGGAAGTTCGGTCCAAAGTCGTCATACACTTGACTCTTTAAAACCTAATGTTCACCCTAAATCTTTTCCGTCTCCTTGGTCTCCTGTTTAACGATTGTAGGTAACCTAGTATCTTTTCCGTTCTCTTAAGGTCTTTTTGTAGATAAAGACGAAACAACTGATGTGATTTCGGAGACTGAGATACCTAGTGTTGTTTGACACCTTTTAAGAATTTCTCTGTCCTTATGGTCTGGTGGAGTGGACGGAGGACCTTTTGGACATACGTCCAATTCTTCATTGTCAATCTTGACCTGTACCTTGTTACTTGACCAAGTTTTAACCCTTTCCTCATGTAGTTCCGACATATAACAGTGGGACGAATAAATTGAATATACTTCTCATGTAGTACGTCTTACTGCCCGATCTACTTCGTGTTTAACCTTAGTTCTAATGGCCCTCTTTATAGTTATTGGAGTCTATACGTTTAATATGGTGTGATTACTGTCTTTCGCTTCTTTTTGATTTCTCGGATAACTAATTCCATTTTCTCCCCTTACTTTTTCGACTGAATTTTCAGTTGTAAGTTTTTCGATTCTAGTACTATAGGTCAGGGTAGTGAAGTAGTGTTTAGTCAAGTCGAGTCAACGAGTCAGCACAGACTGAGAAACGTTGTGGTACCTGACGTCGTACGGTCCGGAGGGATAGGTAGTGGTTGAGGGCCTCAGATGTGTTTGAGTACAGGTAACTCAGTCACTACAGTACGTTAGTAGAGTAGAAGACAGTAGGGGAAGAGGAGGGTGGAAGTCAGAAAGGGTCGTAGTCCCAGAAAAGTTTACTCAGTCAAGAAGCGTAGTTACCGGTTTCATAGCCTTAAAGTCGAAGCTGTAGTCAGGAAGGTTACTTGTGAGTCCTGACTAGAGGAAATCCTACCTGACCATCCTAGAGGAACATGACGTTAGTAACGTTTATCTACCCCTTTTTTATCTTTATCACCGTCTAAAATAAAAGAACCCGAGGTTTTAGTGACCTACCATTGACGTCGGTACTTTAATTCTGTAAAGAAGGTTGTAAGAAGAACCTTCTTTTCGATACCATTAGGATCTGTCGTATAACTTTTCGTCTCTGTAGTGCAACGACTGTTTCAGGGTATATCAGTTTCGATACCAAAAAACGTCATCCTAAACTCTCGACCTGGTATTTCTTCTCACTCACGACTTCTTAACTACGAAAACTTGACACCAAAACCTCTTCTGAGAACTCTCAAGGAACCTGACGTTCCTCTAGTTTGGTCGGTTAGGATTTCCTTTAGTTGGGATTTATAAGTAACCTTCCCGACTACGACTTCGACCTCGAGGTTATGACACCGGTGGACTACACTTCTCGGCTAAGTAACCTTTTCTGGAACTACGACCCTTTCTAACTCCCGTCCCCCTCTTCCTTCACTTTCTCCTACTCTATCAACCTACCGTAGTGACTGAGTCACCTGTATTCAAACTCGTTTGAGACCCTTTATCACTTCCTGTCGTTTCGGACCGTACGATGTCAGGTACTCCAGTATTTCCCAATGTGCTGACTCTCTGACTTGTTGTCTCGGGGATTATACAATTAGTGTTAATAAAATTTAACAAATTCTCAGACCCTGAATACGAAAGAAACATTTGACCACCCCAAAATAAGGGAACGGAAAGTGTGCGGAATATAGAACCCACTTTCGGTCTACACTACGTAACTCATTATCCTTGATTCTATTTCCTAGAAGACACACTCCAAGATACAATTAGACCGATCCTCAGACCGATACAAATTACCAAAGAGTCCAACATTCATGACCTCCAGAATTTAAGGAGGTCTCAGGAACAAAAAGAGAGAGATCAGAAACCCAGAGACATACTTAGGGAGAAATTTGTCCTAGAGACCGAAAGTCAAGATAAGTAACGTTGGGTGATAATGATATTACGACGACGATTCAGCGAAGTCAGCACAGGCTGAGACACGCTGGGGTGTCTGTCGTCAGGTGGTCCGAGGGGACAGGGACCCTAAGAGGTCCGTTCCCGTGACCTCACCCCACGGTAAAGGAAGAGGTTACGTACTTCCACTTTTCACTTTCACTTCAGCGAGTCAGTACAGGCTGAGAAGTGTTGGGGTACCTGACGTCGGATGGTCCGAGGAGGTAGGTACCCTAAAAGGTCCGTTCTCATGACCTCACCCTACGGTAACGGAAGAGACTAATGACATGATCACGAGACATTTACAAATATTACACACTCCCTCCCCTTAGTAAGATGTTAGAATAATAGTTTATTGTCACAAAGTAGAAAACTTCGTGAAGAATCGGTAAAAAGGGATGTGAATACGTTCTATACTTCGGGGGTCCCCCGATCTTAATCAATTAACGGGAAGGGTACCCAATCTATTGTGAGACCATTTCTGAAAAAAGGAACCTCTCAACCGGAAAAAATACCTCTTGTGAGTACCATATAAAGTTTTACCAATGAAAAGGGGGACAGGAACTGACTTTACACTCCCCTAAAAAGAACCTATGAAGGTAATACTCTTGGGTCTCCTTATGGACCTTTATTTTGGGTGTTTTACATCCTTATGAGAATCCTGACGTGCAACTTTTCAAAGAGTGAGAGTTCAATCAGGTGTGAACCGGAAGTCAATAAAGGGTTTTAATGGTGAAATCAAAATGGTGGTTTAAAACTGCGGTCATCGGAGAAAAGATCTATCTGACTACAGATATAAACGGACAAATAGTCTCAAACTTACTGTCTAAAAGGACATTAAAGTCAATAGACTCCCGGGTTCTTTTCATCAGCTAAAATCCAAACAAGTTGAAAAAGAAAAAAACGACATTCTTCATCTCTAAATAATCGACTTTTACTGGTAGTGAAAAAAAATGACTTTTCGTTATGGTGAACTAAACCTTTCACTTCAGAATTAAAAAGAAGATGGTGAAAATACTTACGAAAATATAGATCAAAACAGTCCATATATTAAATACACATGAAGCCTGTAGAGTTTATTTAAACTAGAGTAGAAAAAGAGTTTATACGGACTAAGAGATTCCAGAAAATTGATATCGTGACTTAGAAAAACATCGTCTTATACGACGTTAAGAAAAAAAATTTAATCAAATAAATGAAATTAACCTCCGATTATTGAAGTGTTGTAACATCACCAAAAACGAAATGTAACTGTACTTAGTCGGTACCCACATGTACACAGGGGGTAGGTCTTTGGGGGAGGGTGGAGGGAGGGGTACGGTAGGGAGTCCCAACAGGGTCACGTGATCGAAACTTACGGGACAAAGTACGTAGTTTGAACCTGACCACTAGATAAAGTGTATACCATTATATGTACAAAGTTACTATAAGAGAGTTTAGTAGGGTGGGAACGGAAGAGGGTGTCTCAGGTTTTCAGACAAGAAATATAGACACAGAGAAAACGACAGAGTGTATATCCCAATAACAATGGTCGAAAGGTTTAAGGTATATCTACACGATTATATGATATAAACACAAAAGGAAAGAATAAATGAAGTGAGACATATTATCCGAGGTCAAGGTAGGTGGAGTAATCTTGACTAAGTTAACACAAGAAAAGTTATCGACTCATGTTAACGTGAGTAGAGTGTGCGATCATTTCATTACGAGTTTTAAGAGGTTCGGTCCGAAGTCGTTATGCACTTGGCACTTGAAGGACTACAAGTTCGACCAAAATCTTTTCCGTCTCCTTGGTCTCTAGTTTAACGGTTATAGGCCACCTAGTAGCGTTTTCGTTCTCTCAAGGTCTTTTTTGTAGATAAAGACGAAATAACTGATACGGTTTCCGAAACTGACACACCTAGTTTATTTGACGTTTTAAGACTCTCTCTACACTTATGGTCTGGTGGACTGGACGGAGAACTCTTTGGATATACGTCCAATCCTTCGTTGTCAATCTTGACCTGTACCTTGTTGTCTGACCAAGGTTTATCCTTTTCCTCATGCAGTTCGGACATATGACAGTGGGACGAATAAATTGAAGATACGTCTCATGTAATACTCTTTGTGACCCGACCTTCTTCGTGTTCGACCTTGGTTCTAACGACCCTCTTTATAGTTATTGGAGTCTATACGTCTACTGTGGTGGGAATACCGTCTTTCACTTCTCCTTGAGTTTTCGGAGAACTACTTTTACTTTCACCTCTCACTTTTTCAACCGAATTTCGAGTTGTAAGTCTTTTGCTTCTAGTACCGTAGACCAGGGTAGTGAAGTACCCTTTATCTATCCCTTTGTCACCTTTGTCACAGTCTTAAATAAAACCCCCCGAGGTTTTAGTGACGTCTACCACTGACGTTGGTACTTTAACTTTCTACGAATGAGGAACCTTCTTTTCAATACTGGTTGGATCTATCGTATAAGTTTTCGTCTCTGTAATGAAACTGTTGTTTCCAGACAGATCAGTTCCGATACCAAAAAGGTTACCAGTACATACCTACGATCTCAGCCTGACACTTTTTTCGACTTGTGACTTCTTAACTACGAAAACTTGACACCACAACCTCTTCTGAGAACTCTCAGAGAACCTGACGTTCCTCTAGGTTGGTCAGGTAAGACCTTCTCTAGTCGGGACCCTAAAGAAACCTTCCTTACTACGATTTCGACTTTGAGGTCATGAAACCGGTGGAGTACTCTTCTCAACTGAGTAACCTTTTCTGAGACTACGACCCTCCCTAACCCCCGTCCTCCTCTTCCCCTGCTGTCTCTTACTCTAACGACCTACCGTAGTGACTGAGCTACCTGCACTCAGACTCACTTGGGGTCCTCAACCACTAGCTGTCCCTCCGGACCGCACGACACTAAGTACCCTAACGTTTCTCAGCCTGTGCTGACTCACTGACTTGACTTGACTTGACTTATAAGGTAACACATATACATGGTGTCGAAAGAATAGGTAAGCAGACGGCTACCTGTAGATCCAACGAAGGTACAGGATCGATAACATTTGTCACGACGCTACTTGTAACCCCATGTTCACAGAAAAAGTTAAGTCCAATGGAGCCACACATACGGGTCGTTATACAATCCGTTTACGATTGTTCATATTTTCCCCTTTAACTGTCATTGTGTTATTATTACCTTCTGAACTTATAGGGTGAGAGTGGTTACCTATCTAGTTGGTTTGTCTTTTAATAGTTCCTTTGTGTTTGAAATTTACTCTGTTACATGGTCAATCTGGATTAACTATGGATACCTTGTAAAATGGGGTTTTGTTACTTAAAGTGGAAAAAGAGTTCACGTATACCTTCTAAGAGGTTCTGTCTGGTGTAGGACCCGATATTTAGATCGGAACCATTTAATTTTTTTTTTTTGACTTTAGTAAAGTTCACAGAAAAGACTAGTGTTACACCATGCTAATCTACAGTTGATGTCCTTTTTTAGATAATCTTTATGTTTGTGTACCTCCGATTTGTTGTGTGAAGGCTTATTGGTTGTTTAGTGTCTTCTTTATTGTTTTCTTTAGTTTAATACGTATCTTTGTTTAATTTTACTTTTGTGTTGTTGGGGTTTGGATATCCTAAGTCATTTTAATCAAGATTCCCCTTCCAAGTCTCGTCATGTTCGAATGGAGTTCTTTGTTCTCTTTTTAGTTTATTCATTGGTTGAAATGTGGATTTCGTTGATCTTTTTCTTCTTTACTTCTTGGGTCCCCAATCATCTTCCTTTTTGTTAGTATTTTTAATCCCGTCTTTATTTACTTTTTCTTTGTTTCCTTTGGTATCGTTTTTAATTTTTTTTTTTTGATATGACATTAAGAACTACATAGTTTATATCTAAAATAAAAACTATCAATTAACAAAAGAAGTGCAAAAGGTACTCTTTTCCTACTAGTGTTTGAAGAACACATATAGACAAAAAATGTAGTGATGAGAATATGTATATATATTTTTAGGATAATCACAGGTACAAGACAAATTACTGTTTCATAAAAATATATTTAAAAGATACTAGTCAAAAGAGTACTTTAATAAAAAACTTCATATAAGAAATGTATGAGAACAAATGGGACAAGAAAAGGAATTAAGGAGGGTAAGGGAAAATTAAAGACTCATGATTAGGTAACATTTCTAAACAATGTTAAATAGTGTAGACAACTAGTAAATAAAACAAAGGTCAAAACCCGATAATATTTATTCAGACGATATTGAGACATCTACTCAGTCACACCTGTATATGAAGGTAAAGAGTATCCATTTATGGATCCTCATCTTAAGATGTAGTATATCATTCATATACAAATTCAGATTTCTTTGACGGTTTACTGAAAGTTTTTAACAAAATGGACAAATGTGACGATAGTCATTACTTACTCTCAAGGTTTAGAAACAGTTGTGAATAATAAACGTCAGAAAATTTACAATCGGTAAACTCACTTTCACGTAACCATAGTATAACACCGTACTTAAACTTAAAGGGAGAAATATTTACTACCACTATTAAAAATTACTCGAATAAGTAGTAAGTATACTGAGGAAACACTTCCCAGATAAGTTTGACAAACGGTTAAAAGTGAACCTGACGAACAGTGGAATGACTGAATGTTTCCAAGAAAAACTAGACTCAGAAGACGGTTTATATACTTAAGGACCTCATTGATAAAGACTTCGTGTAAAAAGTGTACGATAACAAACGAATTCACAAGGAAAAGAATGTATTAAATGAAGGACAGTACTAGTTCTATTTTTACCTCTTCCCGTTTTCGTCACTTGTTTCGATCGGTCTTGAAGTTAAACTCCTACAACAGTACCTAACAACAAACAGAATATCAATAAACACATCGGTAGGGGAGTGATTTCACTCAAAAGATACTCATTAACACTGTTTAAAATTTTTTTTAAAGAGCTCGTTTGGAGTAGGACCGTAGGTAAAGTACGGTCAACCAAAATCTTTCGTCAATTGAGTTATCGTCGGTAATTCGTTAATCTTGAAACTGAAGTTTAGGATGGATGTCAAATTCTACTGAGAACGGTATTTTCTTTAAGATGGTATACTTAAATGACACCGATAGATAGTATGGACGTTTTCACAATCCATTGTCTTTAACCGAAAAATTTTTCGGTATAAAAGTTCCTCTATGAACCGGTAAAGAATCCCCTTTGGAGAATTGTATTTAATAACACTATATTTTTTTAGAAAGATCGAAAGATGTATAGTGATCTGTTCAATAGATTTAAACTATAGTATAAGTTTCTTAGATTATCTGTAAAGTTATTTATTACTATTACCACTACTACCACTATTATTTATGATGGTTAACTTGATGAGTATGGTGGACTAATCTCTTTCACTAACATCTTAAGTTAACCTTACAATTTGAATTACCATTAAGTCTTATATCAGTATCGTAAATATGATTTAAATTGTTGAGTGTACATCAGTTAAACGAAGAGACTTTACAGTTTCTGTTAAAAAAAGTTAATCGATAATGTAAATATATATGTATTCTTTCCTTAGACGAAAACTTGAGTTTTGAAACATTCTTTCATAAGACATTCAATGAGAAGTAGGGTTATAAGTATTATTAGGTGACGTTTAATACCAAGTCATAGTGGGGTTTACCGTTTCGATCTCTTGTATTACGTTACCCTTCTCTCTGCTCCAAAGACAAACAATGTTTTTATTCACGAAATCGTGATACTATCACTACCCTTGTAAAGAATTTCCGGTCATTTATACTTGACCGATATTAAAGGTGTGACACAGTTGATCGTTTTATTGTACTAAAGGTCCTCTTTATACGACCGTCTTAACTTAGTCGAAGAACGTCCGGGAATGAGGAGATAACATAATGTTCTTGACTATAGTACAACGGAAGGTTTATGAGAGTAGATTTCCCAATGTTTCTTTCGGTTGTTAGAGAAGGTGTGGATTAAGTTCTGTATGGTTCTCCCTTTTATAAATTAATAGAGTCGTTCTGAAACGTATAAGAGACACTATGAAGTGAGTGTGGGAAGAGGAACGGAGTTAGTGAATTGTACCAAAACTTTTGTTCGATTTATTACTTACACTAGAAATGACATTTCATTCGACCTATTTTTCCGTCTGGTCTCAACTAGTTAAACAAGGGGTTTATTGTATTAATGTTTATCAATATACCTCGAAACACCTGGTTTCTAGTTCGTCTTAGTAGTTCGTTTCTAGTTTCTAGTTTCTAATAATCGACAAAGTAAGTTACATAACTGTAACATTTCTGTGTCGGAGTCACCTTCCCAAAACAAAAGCTTGTGGTCTCAGATCATATACCATATATTAGTTGTTTAATATCGATAACAATACTTATTTCACTCCAAATTCTCTAAATACTATCGATAGACATATTCAGGGTTTGGGAGTAAATAGGAGAAAGGCCAGGTTTAGAATCTTTCTGAAGTAAATTCGTACGTTTTCTTTACAAGAATTACGGAACATACACGATGTTTTACATGACCAGTGACCCCTACTTTATTACTATATTAAACGGGTAAGTTCCTTTAGTCGTATAATATTAGAGGGAAAGTGAAAAGATTCTTGTTATGATCACAGTTTGTATGATACGAAAACCCTATCATCCACACCAGCACTCTTTCTTCGTCTCCAAAAGATCTACTCCGTTATCCCTATATTACTCCTTAAAATATATCTTCTTGACACCACGACCTCTTCTGAGAACTCTCAGGGAACCTGACGTTCCTCTAGTTTGGTCAGTTAGGATTTCCTTTAGTTGGGACTTATAAGTAACCTTCCTGACTACGACTTCAACTTTGAGATTATAAACCGGTGGACTACACTTCTTGACTGAATGACCTTTTCTGAACCTACGACCCTTTCTAACTTCCGTCCTCCACTTTCGCTGTCTCCTACTCTACCAACCGACCGTAGAGGCTGAGTTACCTGTACTCAAAGTCTTTCGAGGTCCTCAACCACTATCTGTTCCTTCGGACCGCACGACGTCAGGTACCCCAGAGTTTCGCAGTCTGTGTAGACTCACTGACTTGACTTGACTACATCTTCTTTTACTAGTATAGACACAAAATCCTTCTAGTGAGGTAATAGTGATACCCCATACTTAACTACTCCCAATATGTTATCCGTCCTTTCCCATAACGTTTCGAAGTCTTTTCTCAAGAATAACTGTGTCAGATTCCTTTACCACGACCCTTACATATATATCCCTCTTTTTATTTTATTCCTATAAATCCTCCGTCCTAAGTTCCTAAAGCTAATTCACCTACGTGTCTTAAACCCTCGCCGAAGAATCAAAGACTTTCCACCTGAAGTCTTTCAAAAGAGACTCGATCAGACTATTGTGTAGATTAGGTTCTAATAAATAAACTTCTCCCGTCTGAACCCCCATTACTATTTACAGTTACAATTGTAAGTAGAAGGAAATAACTGGTTAATTTCTCGTAAGTATTTATCCAAGTCCATTTAACTATTCTATATCAAAGGGAAAGGCTACAACCTATGATATTAAGAAGGTAAATGTACATAATATAACCAGAGACGAATAAACCTGTCTAAAAATAAACAGACCTTAAATGAAATCGAAAGTACTCCTAACTAAAAGGGTTATAAAACTCTAAACTACTAGTTCTCAGGGGGAAAGGGTGTAGGTATATATAAATCCTTTAAACCCTAGTTATCCTCCACAATTATTAAACAATCTTTTCCCAGGAAAGTGGTAGGACGGATAATCGTGAGTTAAAGGACAAAATAACAACCTTATTAATATGGAGATTTCCTTCGTATTACCTCCCTTCGTACTTCTTCACATGTACCGTTTCCTTTATTTTATATAAATTATTAGAATCGAGGAAGGGATCATTTCTATGTAATGATGATGACTACGTCGAAGTCCATTTAAAAAGTTTTTTGTCTTATAAAGGATCATGATTCACACGTGGTCGTAGAACCTAATTGTATACTGTTTTTTGTATACGTAACGAGTGACGAGTCACTTTTGAATACCCCGGAGAACATAGTGATTTCCTGTTCAGTACTAATATTCGAATTTAATCATCACGAGTAATTAATCACGTAAAGATTTTCTTTGTCACTTTTACAAGTCACATGCTTTTTAACACTTATCATCGGAACCCCCTCTAAGTCAAACATTCAAACGTGTTCCTATCAATCGTACTTCGTCTCTTTAGTTGAAATTAGACCCTCTCTTTACCTCGAGTATCCAAACTATCCTTCCGACGGTACCAAAGATAACCTTATGGTGTTTTTTTTTAGAGACAGGGAAGTTTCCAGGTAAGGTCAGACCTATCAGAAAGATAGACTTCAAGATCTAACCCCGAGATCTTTGTTTGAGATCTTTATTTCAACTATGTAAAGTTGTAAAACAGTCCGGAACATTGATGGGATACTGTACTCCTTATAGAGATAGGGTCAAAGTATCTACTCTTTTGGTTTTACTTTTCTCTCCACTTTAGGTCCCAGAATGTAAATCATTGACAATATTATTCCAACAAACTAAAGGTTCAGACACAAAAATTTGTCATATGGTGTGACATATTTTACGGTGCCTCTTTAAAATATATATGCAGTCGTAAATTGGGTCTCCCTACCTACCCCTGCCTCCACCCTCCCCCTAAGTCCTACCCCTTGTACACATGTGAGTACCGCCTAAATACAACTACGTACCGTTTTGGTTATGTTATAACATTAATCGGAGGTTAATTTTATCTATTTAAATATAAATTTTTATTTATTTATTTTGGTATTTTTTTTCTCACTAAGAGAGTAAAAAACCGTGTTATACTCCTTTTCCTCTTTCTCCACCAAAGTGAGAATTAATGTAAAGTCACCACTTTTGACTCCGTAAACAATTAGGTAAGTTATTTGTTGAAACCCTAGGATGAGACATGGTCAACGCCCCACCCCACCCCGAACTTTTATGTTTAAAAATGTCTCGTATGGTAAATAGTCCATTCTATTGTATCCTTAACAGCAAAAGATGGAAAATGAGATTAGAATAAGAGGGAAAGACGTCACATTCGTAATATGATCACTTGTAAAATCAAACATACTGTATACACTAAATTTCTACCTTAGTAATCCTTTCCCGAGTTTTAGAATCTCCCGGAACTTAAAATTTGATTCCTTACATTTAACATAGGACTCCGGTTACGTCTCACTAACTTCTCTAAACTCTTTTTCACTTTGTAACTCAAACCATAAATCAAATCGAACGAAAACAAACTGAAATATATAGTCAAACTGATTCACATATTCCGACCTTCACCCATCTTTTTTTGTCCTTTACATACTCCGATAACGTGCCTATTTCACTACACTTGGACCTCGTCTATCATCGTTTTTACCTTCCATTCCAATCTACACCTTCTTACCATTTCTATAATTTCGAGGAAATTCTATAATGGATAAGATTATGTCGGATACACGACTTTTTTGTACTACCTAAGACTTCAAACCGTGTGGGTCAAAACAAGAGGATGGACAGTCAATATATTGAAACAGGACAAATAGGTTTTAGAGTATGTAGATTGTACCTCTACTAATACATATAAAATAGAAATTAAAAAATGTTTTGTGGACGTTTTATGACCCATATATCCTCTAAAAGTTTTTCGTAGTTAAAGACAGAGGGAAGGGATTGGAAATAGAAAAGTAAGGTCTCTATTATTGTGTTCTTTATCTCATAATGATAATAATAGATACAAAAATTATCATTCACAGTATCTTTAAATCTCCATTCTCTTGAGATTCCCTGTCTCATTAGTAAGTTACTACGTAGATTAGGTTCTTTGTCAAAATTTATAAGTTATAAATATCTGTCAAAAGGACCACGACAGCTATGTCATCTTCGAACCCTTTTATAATGACTTATTTTCAATACCATGACCTGGAACATCCTGTACCTTCTACTCTTAACAATCCCTTCCTTCTCATAAGAAACGACCCCATATTTTTCATAATTTGATTCCCTCTATACCTATCCCTTTACCCTCTGATCTTTCTTTTTACGGTTTATGAAATCGTAAAACCATCTATTTTACTTTAGTCGAGGATCTTTTTATCTTACGGACTCACGAGTCGGCGAGTCAGTATAGTCTGAGACGCTGGGGTACCTGGTATCGGGTGGTCCGAGGAGACAGATACCCTAAAAAGGTCCGTTTTTATGACCTTACCCAACGGTATAGGAAGAGGTCCCCTAGAAGGGGTGGGTCCCTTGTTTGGGTAAAGAGGACGTAACGTCCACTTAAAAAATGGCGACTCGGTGGTCCGTTCGGGGTCTTTTTATCGTATATATTCCGTTTTCTTTTTTTTTTTTTTCTTCGTCTTAGTTGTAACTGTTCAAAAGGTCGACTCTACTTACCTAATATTAAATAAAAGGGACACGTTGGTTCTTTTGCTCCATTTTAGTGGTCAATCTCCTTTTCAATTACTTAAATAGTGACATATATAGTTTTTACTCTATAAAATTTAAGGTTAAGTTGAACTATTTGATCATTGTGTAAAAACGATTTGAAAAATGATTCAAGAGTAGTTCTACCAGTGTTTTATATATTTCTATGTTTTTGACTGTTGGTTATAGAAAATGTTGCATTTCCACCTGGTATACCTCATTTTATATTGATAGACTTAGTTGAAACGGTCTCAAGACCTTTTATTTCAAAATAACGGTAGAACATGTACAGGTTAGTTCTTTTTCGGAAGAAATTTTACCGTTCTTTAAAACACTGTAAAAGTGATCGGAAACGGGGTGGGGGATGGACCGTACTGTCAGTAAAACCAGAAGTTCGAGATGGTCGGACCAAGAGGTAAGGGAGGGGTCTCGACTCGACCTTTTGTCTGGATTGGATATGTAACAAGACATATAGATAAGATTGGATAGACTCCCTATGGGCTTTCCGACTACACACCACGATCTGAGACAAAACGGATGTAGTCTTGAGTCTGTCCTTTTCGGCACTCGTGACAGGTGTTTTCGACATTCCATTTGATATCTGGGGGTCTACGACCCTTGTTCCCTAATAACATTTATGTATTATGTCTAGTAAGTTCCGTACCTTCTCTTCGGTGTATATACGAGTCTATGATACGTAGGACTCTTTTCTAGACTGTTCCGGAATTCGAAAATGGATTCCGTCTAGGTATTCGGGTCTCGTTCGAATCGACTTTCTCACGTGGTCTTCTTTCTGTAGGGACCACATGTCACCGATTCTGATGTGAGGGTTACGTCCCCGGGTCCAAGCTAGGGATCAGTCCCTCGACCTAGGACGTACGACGTTGGTTGTGGACTGTTTCTAGTTTCTAGGACCCACGACGTTGATTCTGGACCATGTCGATTTATTTATTTATAAAATTTTGTTCTTTTTAACTCACGTGGTCGTGTCTTGGTTAGATGTTTCTAACGTTCTCCAACAAAAAGAAGAAAAACAAACAGAGGAAAGAAAAAACAAAAATTTAAAACTACATAACAAACAAATTAGAGGACGGTGAGTTCCTCTAACTTGTTTGACTTCTTTCAAATATGTTGAAGACTTGACGTAGATATAATTGGTCAGACGATACCAAAAGATTCTAGATTGTGTGACGGGAGTGTTGTAAAATTCACGGTTAACTAAGGTATTCACTTAAGATAGTTTGAAAGTTCTCCGTCTTTTAGGATTACGTTAATGTAAAATTCTCTTGTCTCTTTTTATCCTTTTCGTAAGTTCAATATAAAAGTAAAAATAGGTATAGATATTTTATATCTTAAATTTCCTATTTAATTAAACGTTATACTTATAACTACGTCTTTAGTACTTATTTTCGTTTATATTAAGTTTTTGACATCATTTTATTGTTAACTGACTTTGATTCACTAAAAGAAACATGATGTTTCTATATGTATACCGAGTTATAACCTTTTATCTAATTATATTAAGTGGTATAATTCGTATTTCTTTCCTTTACGTATGAATAAAGTTATTTAAGATTTCTCAGTAAGTCAATATCGATTTGAAGTAAGTACTCATCTTACTTTTTCTCTTCCTTCCTTCCGTCTTTTCCTCCGTCCGTTCGTCTATTTTCCTTCTCATAGACATCATTTATAATTTTATCATTAACTATACAACAAAATAATATATATACATGAATGTATTTTTATATGTATAAGTCCGTATTTTACGTATTCATATTTTATACAGATAGTATAATTCGAATTACCGTCTCCTGATCTTAACGAAACATAATTTCTACTCTTAATCCGTCCTCCTGTTAATCGTAATAATAATGTGAGTAGTGAGGAATGGGCCTCCCTAATTGAGGTCCTGGGGACGTCTATGGTTTTGGGTACCTACGAGTTCAGGAATATATTTAATGTAACATAAACGTATATTAGATTCGTGTAGGAGAACACACGTAATTTAGTAGAGATCTAAAGAATACGGATTACGTTACACTTACCATACATTTATGTTACATTTAGGATACATTTATCTACGGTCACACCCCGTTTGGGTTTAAAACGAAGAACTGTGAAAGACCTTTAAACAAAAATTATAAAAACTAGGTACCAAGAAACTTATGTGTCTACGTCTTCCGGTTAATATGAATTTACAAAGGACTTTGAAACCGATTAATAATTCTCTTCTTTATTCACTGTCTTTACCATATTTTCTTATTTAACCTATACTGGTAGATATTCACACATTAACACAAGAACCCGATGTGTTAATAATACCTAACTTAACACAAGGAAGTTTTGAGTATATAAGTTCGGGATTGAGACTGGGGTACGCAGAGATAAACCCGTGTCCTGGAAATTTCCTCATTAATTCTCTGGAACCAAGTTAGGAACCCAACCCTTCTAGGGTACCTCTTCCTTTACCGTTTGGTGAGGTCATAAGAACTGACGTTTTCGGGTACTTATCTCCTCGGACCGACTACTGTCAGGTATCCCAGCGTCTCTCAGCCTGAACTGAATCGTTGATTTGATTTAGACTTACTACAGAAATATTCTTTATCTTCTCTTTGGTCCTATTGATACTCCAAATCTTACATATACTTTCACAATCAGTGAGCCAGTATAGGTTGAGAAACCTGACATCGGACGGTCCGAGGAGACAGGTGCCTTAAAAGGTTCGTTCTTAATCATACATATTCAAATACCTAAAACGGTTTAAACATCTAAACATATAAAGTAGTTTAAATAGGTTAAAAATTTCTGAATTTTTTTTAATAAGGACGGGGAATCAGAGAGAGGAGAGGAGGAATTTGAGAGTATTAAACTTATAATCATTCAACCTACCACAGGGTGTCCAGAGTGTCTCACCATGTAAACCATGTTGACTACTTGGATGTAACTTTGGACTATTAGTGGGCTTCAGGTATCAAATGAAATCCCTGGTGAGAGCCACATCATGTAAGATACCCAAATCTGTTTACATACTACCATACATAGGTGGTAATAGTATAGTGTGTCCCATAAAGTGACGGGATTCTTGGAAGACACGAGGTGGACAAATAGGTAGTGTTGGGAGATACGGTACCGTTGTTATCCAGAAAATTGACAGAGGTATTAAAACAGAAAAAGACTTACCGTATGTCCACCTTAGTATGTCATACATGTGAAGAGTTTACAAAGAAAGTGTATCATTATTTATTTATTATTTCAAGGGGGTACAGAAAAGTACCGAATTATGGAGTAAAGAAAAGTCACGACTTATTATAAGGTAACAGGTCTATATACTCTTAAATAAATAAGTAAGTGGATGACTTCCTGTAAAACCAACTGGTACAAAACTGTTAGCAGTTGTTTTGACGACGTTTGTAGGTGCACTTCCAAAAGCACATCTGTACAAAAGTTGAGGAAACCCATTTATGGTTACTTGTACTAATGACCTAAAATACTATTTTCACACAAACTTTTCACCTTCACAAGTAACGAGTCAGTACAGGCTGACAAATGTTAGAGTACCTGACATCGGGTGGTCGGAGGAGACAGGTACCCTAAGAGGTCCGTTCTTATTACCTCACCCATCGATAAGGGAAGAGGTCTAGAGGGGTTAGGTCCCTAGGTTGGTCCCAGAGGACGTAACGTCCGTCTAATCAGAACATTCTTTGATGGTTTGACAGAAGTTTTACTGAAATAGTAAAACGTAAAGGTCGTCGTTACTTACTCTCAAGGACAGTCAGGTGTAGGACCAGTCGTAAACCACAACAGTCACAAAACCTTAAACCGGTAAGAGTATCCACACACGACCAACAAAATTAAACATAAAGGTGCTACTTGATACTATACCTCGTAGAGGTGTATACGAATAAACACTAGATATATAGAACTTACCACTCCACAGACTATTCTATAAACCGGACAAAAATTTGTCCAACAAATAAAAGAATAACAACTCGGAATCTCAAAGAAGTTATCAGGAAATAGTCTTCACAGTAAACGTTAATAAAAGAGGATCAACATCGAAAGAAGAGTAAGAAAACTGGATAGAAAGTGTCTCATCTTCAAAAGTGTCTCGTCTTCTACAGGTCGAATAACTATTAAAGAAAGGTACGAAAACCACAATATGGATCCTTTGAGTGGTTGTATGTGTATGTTTAAAATGGGATAAAAAAGTCCTCAAACTATAAAAACAAAATTTAAATTCATAGACGAGGTAAAACTAGATTTCAAGTACGTCCCACATTCCAGAGACTGACCTAAGGAAAATAATGTACACCTGTATGACGACAAGATCGTAGTATACAACTTTTCCTATAGAAACGGGGTGACGTAACGAAAACGGTGAAACAGTTTTCGGTCAACTCCTATATATGCGCACAGATACAGACCTGAGGTAACTGGGTGAAAAGTTAATAAAGTTGATATAGTGTGACAGAACTAGTGACATCTATTATTTTGAACTCCAGTCCACCACAGTCAGAAGGTGGAAACGATCAGAGGAAGTTATAACACAACTGATGACAGAAAACGAAAAGGTTTATTTGTAATCTTAGTCAAACATACATCGGTGTTTTATTGAACTGTCACTGGTCCTAATAAAACCTGTGTAACTAGTTCAACCCTTCTTGACTGTAGAAATGGAATAACTCAGAAGGATAAGTAATTTTACATCAGGGAGGGGTAATAAAATCAAGAAACTAAGACAAATAGTATCAAAGGAAGTATATCCATAATATATGATATATAAAAACAATGCAAATATGAGTTCATAAAATAAAACCACCATTTAATAAACCCCATTGAACCCCCATTTAATTTTTATTTAAATTTTTTAACCCCCATTTAATTTTGTATTTAATAAAATACAAAAATTAAAGTTTAAGATAAAAATTAACGATCTTATATCTTTTCGATGACTAAAACTTAATTATTGTACTGTAGGACGTTAGAAAAATATTAACGATTAATTAAGGTCCTCAAAAAAACAACTAAGAAAAATTAAAAGATGTTCTAGTACTAAAAAGGTTTCAATAGAAGAAAGTATAAAAGTCAAAAAGGAGATGGTACACAATACTGATCAAAGGTTCATAAGGGTTAAGTATTTAATAAAATAGTGGAAACAGTTCATAACTCGATCAAGGAAAATAACAGAAAAGAAAAAGAGGACGGATATCTTCCGTCCTCTTAGTTCTACGGTCTCATTCTTTTGTACCTCGAGTGGAGAGGGATGTTTGTGTAGTTTTTATGTAGACGTCCACCTTATACAGAGTGACTTTTTATAGACCTTTGACCGTCCTTCTGACGATGTGTTAGTTCTGACATCCTTTTTAGGTATACATTAACACACTCTTCCCTTCTCTTCGCTAGTCCAACCCTGGACACGAGGACCCTCCCCTGAGTCTTCTTTTCCCTCTGTATGATATACCCACCCGTAGGTAGGACCCTTCATTCGTCTAGTTCGGTGTCTGAGTCGTCGGGTCAGGCCCGAGGATGTACCCCTTCTGTTCGGGTCACTGACCAACCTTTTGTCGACCCTGTTTCTCTTCCCGATCTCTTCGAGTCTAAGGTGAGTACTCCTCGGGCGTGTGGGACCGATCGGTACAACGTTCCACCTCTCTCGTCGACAGTCCAGGGAATATTCGTAGAACGGTGTACGAGATCGGACTCGACTCGTTACCACGTCGTGACCTAGACCTCGTCGGTACTGGACCTTTTTTTGGACCGGTCCCTTACGCTTCCACTAGTCAAGGTTTCGTCTCAGGTTCACCCCGTCGTAACCGGTCACAGTCGTGTATTAGTTCGCCCTGGAGTCTTCTACAAGTCTAGAGACAGTTATCGGTCAAGTGGTACCCAGTGAGAATTACATACCTCTCTTTGGTGTTCCCTGGGTGGATAGAACCCTCGCTTAGGTGTTGTGTCGTCTTCGTTGTCTCCGACTCTTGTCACTAGTCAACGTTCTCTGTTTCCCCTCAAGGGGGACTCCCTCCCACCTTTCTCTCGACGGGTCTATCACCGGTCCAAAAGACGGGGTGACGTAAGGTATCGGACTCGACTCCTTCGCAAGGTCGGAGTGAGTCAGGTACTGGTCCCTTTGATGAGTTGGCACCCTGTGTCACTGTCGTACCGGACCTCGTCTCGGACTACCCCATCACCACCGGTGACAACCACGAATAAGTTCTCCCCGGAGTCTTCGGTGGGTCTAATGAGTATTCGTCGGTGAGGTGGTGTCGCTTGGAGGCCTATATACGGTTCTCGTGTGCACACGGGGCGGTCGGGACGTCTCATCATAGTGTCTTGTCGTCTCCGTTCCCTTTCGTGAACAATCACTCTCTGTTTCCTCTTAGCGTAGACTTAGAAACAGAGTCATGTCGGTACCTTTGGATATGTCCATCATGCAACTTGGAGACAACCTTGTACAGGGATGAAGGAAGTCGTGACGGGAGAAGACCCCGTTTCCATACCCATGTTTCTCTTTCTTTTAGTGTGTGAACTTTCCTTGTCTCGATCGAGTTCAGGTCGGGAGACTCGAAGACGAGATCCTCATACCCCAGTCTGAGCCGGGAACTGACCCGTCACTACCGACGATCGTCTGTCCTTCAGACGAGAGTATGGTGGTGACGGAGACCATGGCCGTAGAGTTCGGGATCGGGGAGGGTTCCACTTTCGACGGTTGTGAGGGACTTCTTTCTATACTGAACTCAGGTGTAGTTTAAGTCGAGAGGATAGTTTCCGTGACTCGTACATGACAGATGTATCCCGACGAGAGTGTTTTCTCCGAAAAGTTTGTAAATTTTTACATATTTAACAGAAGTCAAACAACCGACATATTTTGTATATCATTCAATATCAATTTGAATAAAAGTCAAGTCAAGTCAACGAGTCAACACAGACTGAGAAACGCTGGGGTACCTGACGTCATACGGTCCGAAGGGATAGGTAATGGTTGAGGACCCCGAACGAGTTTAAGCACAGATAGGTCCGTAACTACGTAAGGTTGGTAGAGTAGGAGACAGTAGGGGAAAAGGAGGATGGAAGTTAGAAAGAGTCGTAGGTCCCCAGAAAAGATTACTCAGTCAAGAAACGTAGTCCACCGGTTTCATAACCTCGAAGTCGAAGTTAATAGTCAGGTTGGGATTAGTTATAAGTCCCAACTAAAGGAAATCCTAACTGACTGAACTAGAGGAACATCAGGTTCCCTGAGAATTCTCAGAAGAACTTGTGGTGTCAAGTTTTCGTAATTATGAAGGCACGAGTCGAAAGAAATACCAGGTTGAGAGTGTAAGGATGTACTATGACCTTTTTGGTATCGAAACTGACCTGCCTGAAAACAGGTGATTCATTACAGAGACGAAAAATTATACGACACATCCAAACAGTATCGAAAATAACGTTCCTACTTTACAATTTGTATACTAATTCTGAACCACGTTAAAATTAAACGAGTTAATAAACTTGAAAGAAGACCCATTTAGGTAAATAAAGAGTGGAAGACTCATCAACATAAAGAATCACAATAGATAAGAGGATATGAAACTGTAAAATAAATCTTCCGAGTAGAACTCACATTAAAAAAAAAAAAAGAAAGAGGAAGTGAGTCTTTCTGTAGAACATAGTCACTGAACCCTGAGTACTTCGATACCACTATATCTTCTATATTGTTAAGGTTATACACAGTTTGTCAAAAGCAGACTGAAAAGTCTAAGAGAATCAGAGTTGACAGAAATCCCAGAAACCAGTAAGTAAGATCGGTTTCGACGGTGACTCATTGGTTGAAGTTTACTTTTGGCAGACTTACAAGGAGTGAAGTAATGTGGGATCTAGGAAATAAAAGAAACGATTCCTAAGAACTGTGTCTTTAAATGTAATCGTGTACGAGGTGGTTTCACAAACTTAATTTTGAAGGTCCCACTTTGAAATTGGTCGTCCTCTAGCCTCCACCGTATATTAAGAAAAGTGAAAGAGAGGTTCTACCCAAAAGGATTCTTCGTTAATAAACCAGAAGAGGTTCTTCCAAGACATACTAACTTTGTGATCAACATAAATCATAGTTCACCATCGTCTGAACCATAGAGTGGGACTGTATCTATATGGAGAGAAATAACACGAAATGAATTAACGTGAAATCTCTATGACGTATCTTTTTTTTTTAATATCCAAGCACCGATTGGACAAAGTTCGTTCAGATGACCGTGGTAAAAAGGATGTCATAAACGAGTGAAACACCACAGAGACGTAGTGTAAAGTCTTTAGAGTGTTATAATGTTTGAAAAAGTAATAATAACATAAAAATACCATTAGACAATAGTCACTAGAAATTACAATGCTGATATTGAACGACTTCCCAGTCTATTACCAATCGTCAAAAATCGTTATTTTATAAAAATTTTAATTACATACATGTGACAAAAAATTTTTATTACGATAATGTATAAACTATCTGATGTTACATCATATTTGTATTGAAAGTGTACGTGACTCTTCGGTTTTGTAAGTTCACTGAGTGACATAACTTTATAAAAGAAAGAACGTCACCATACCTTGGGTTGGAAGGTATAGTGGTTAATATGGACATTAATTAAAATAAAAAAAGATGGAAGATCAGAAGAAAAAGAAAATAAAGAGGAGGATGCTAACATGAGGGATCAAATGTTTTTTTTTTTTTTTATCGTGAGACGGAGTGTTACAAAAGGTACCTTAGGACCCATTTTGTGTCAGTGATTCGAACATCAACCGATCAATTCCAGGAAAAAAAGACACTGAAAAGGATGAATGTGGGTGGTGAGGTCAACAATTTAAAATATTTTCGATGACAGGTCTTTTTGTCATTGTCCTAAACCTCCCACCCCAAGAAAAGTAGTATCCCTCTTATAGTGAAGTCCAAGGATCAAAGTGAATTACTTGTAAAGACATCGGGATAGTCGTTATAAAAACAGGAGGTACCATTAACTAGAGACCCGGTGAACATGAACGAAAGTTGACGTTTTGAGTAATCTGGTACGAAAAATAGGAATCGAATGTTGACACATAAATAAAAGTTAAAGACTAGGTATCCTTGGTGACCGAACAAAAAGTCACAGTAAAATTTCTATAAAATTCTGTGGTAGAAAGTAACGACGTAAATGTCTACTCTCTCAGATTCAGATTAGACTTTTATAGAATGACTTACTTTTGATGATTTGTCTGTACGTACACGGGTATAATAACTGTTTCGAATATTAAAAGAGTACTAACTATTCCACTTCTCAGATTCTTTAAATAATAAAACTTATTTAAGGTTCAACATGTAAGAGACTTACGTTATTGGCAGATGTTAAAAACCAATATACAGATGTCTCTCGACGGATAGAGAAGGACTTAAGACATGATAAAGAAGTAATTCCTGGATGAAAATCAACTTTCCATTTTTTGTTTGTTTGTTTGTTTTTTTTTTTTGTGAAATACCTACATTAATTCATAGAACTGTACCCCTCCAATAGGATCTAATACGGCTACCAGAGTTACATTAGTCTTCCCAGAAATATTTCAATCTTACCTTCTACACTGTTGTCCTAGATCTCTAACCTCACTGTACTGACTACATGGTATTCCGTTCCTTGGTAGTAGGATATCTCCTACGCTCTTCGTTCCTTTCTAAGAGGGAAGTTTCGGAATTTCTAATACTTGAACCAAACCTCTTACTTATAGAGAATAGGTATGGAAACAAAAATGAAAATTCTAAGTAACACAAATGTTATAGACTGGAGGTTAGATATTCTCGTATTCACACACAACAAATTTTAATAACAAACATGATTAAAAAATGTCACGGTTATGTATTTCGATGTGGTTACGGTATATAAAAGAAGTAAGTTTCAGGGTGTTTAGATAGTTAAATAACAAACTTTAAATCTATGTCCTATGTGTTTTCCCGCGGAGTTCTGTGTGGTTCCCAACATATGAATTTCCGGTATAAATTATACTATTTACCGTTAGTGATGGTTCGAAATCTCAACCATTCTGTCGTTTTTCGGTACATCTACCACTTTCTCACTTCTCAAGTACGTAGAATTTCCGATAATGAGTCAAGGTCGGTTTATAACAATACGTGGTTACGTCCGGGTTACATGGTCTACAATATAAAAAGAACATTTTTTTATAAAAACACCTGACAATGTACTTTAAAGGACAAGAATTTACACATATTCATTTATACCCACAGGGTCCACCAAACCACTATTTCTTGGGTGGACGGTTACGTCCTCTATACCCAAACTAGGGACCCAGTCCTTCTAGGGGACCTCTTGTTTGACCGTTGGGTCAAGTCATAAGGACGAACCCTTTAGGGTACCTATCTCCTTGACCGTCAGATATCGGGTACCCCAACGTTTTCTTAGTCTGTGCTGAATTGCTGAGTTGTTCATTTATTGTTTAATCTTGAAACATATCTGATCGTGTCATGTCTACTTGTATGTATTGGTCGACGAAACAAACTAATATGATACCGATCAGATGTCAGAGGTATAATCCGGAGTACTTTGTTTGATCAGATAGTGGTGAAACGTTAGTTAAAAAAGGAAGTCATCTAATTTCTACCCCTACTACATATAGTTACAAGTTACTATTTTTATTAGATTAATCAGTGTAACAAAATGATAAAATTGTTCACTGCACATGTTTGAACTCAGTTTGAAATTTTTGGTGTAGTAAAACAAACTTATCTCACACGGTCTCTTTTGATGTATGGGATACACTGGTTCCTCGGTGTCTGTGAAATCTTTCCAGTGTCTCATAAGAATAAGAGGTATCTTTTATAAGGACACTTTAAAGTCTTGTGTTCCTTGACTTCTCATTCGGAGGACCCCTCTCTTCCCTTCTTTCTCTTCTCGATTAACCACTACCGTAGTGTCGTCCGTAAGATGAGTTCCTGTTACTACTGTGACGAGTATGTAAGTCTCTGTTGAAGTACACGAGGAACCGTTCGAATGTGTCTAAGCAAAAAAACATTTGTTCAGTTCACAGATGTAGACACTGTTTGTCTAGGCACGAAATTTCTCATGAAGTGTCGGATTTCCCGGGATCTTTGTTTCGGTCTTATTTTGAAATAGTTCATCATAGTAAAACACGGTTCACCCGAATTTTCGAGTCTACACCAGTCTACTATCCTTTCTACTTTTACTGAGTCTCCGTAATTGTCTCCTTAGAACCGTCGATAACTCAAAGTATTTGTATTTGATTCTTTATGGAAACTACCGAATTATAAGTAGTGACGTATCAATGAGAGACTGTCCCATCCTTGACATTTGACGGTCGGAGCCCTTAGTCGTGTACGAGACCAGTAGACGACTGTCACAGACTTACATACGTATACGAGGTATTACAAGGAAGAAGTTTCACTTTTAATGACTTTTAATGAAGTCATAGATACCGACTTCGTATCTTTCCTGATCATAAATTTTCTCCTTCACAATGAATATCAACGGTCTCCCTTCCCAACCCCCTTCCCTATCAGTCCCTCAAACCCTACCTGTACATGTGACGACATAAATTTTACCTATTGGTTGTTCCTAGATGACATATCGTGTCCTTTGAGACGAGTTACAATATACCGTCCGACCTACCCTCCCCGTAAACCCCTTCTTACCTATGTACATATTCATACTGACTCAGGGAAGCGACATTCGGACTTTGATAGTGTTGTGACAATTAGTCGATATGGAGTCATGTCTTTTTTTCTTCATAATTATGTTGTAACATTTAGGTAATATGAAGTTAAATTTTTTATTTCTACTTCATGTTAAAAAAGGGGAGTAAACCCACCCCGGTGTAAGTGAACGTTAATTACAAAAAAAAAAAAAGAGTCATTGAGTTCAAGCGTATTCATTTAGGAAACACAAGGGGACCTTGATAATCGATGTTATAACGATCTTTCTCCGTTTAGGACCTCGATTTACGATCTCAGTACTTTTGGAAGTAAACAATTGACAATAAACACTTAATCTCTGATACCGACGTAAAATTTACAGGAGTTATATAATTTCTTTACGAGTTGGTTTTCAATGTACCGTTCCTGTAACTAATACCCCAATTAAGACAGTAAACCGTTTAATATACACTTAGGATATAATATACTATCCCCTCTTTAACAAGTTTTTGTTATCTGTACAAACGTTTACATCCGAAATGTTCAGATCCTGTTCATTGTTGTTATCCTTATTAGTAGTAAATAATGAATATTACAACTTCGTGAATAATCGTCGTGATGGATGTATTAGTGTAAATTAGTGATCTCACTGGAATGTTCTGTTCTTAGTAGTACAGGGAAAATTTTTATGACTCAAACTGTGTTGCTTAATCACTAAATAGGGTTCAATGTGTCATTGATGTTCATTGGATGTTCTGGAAGATCTTGATTGTGGTTTTTTTCTACAGGAAAAGTAGTGTCCACTGACCTTACGTTTTCATCCTTCAGTTCTCTTTGGACCTCATTGTCCGTTTAAACCGGAACCTCATGTTTTCCTTAGTTCTCAAAACGGTTTTCTTCCTTGACCAGTATCGTTTGTGGTAAAAGGTTGTTGTGTTCTCTTTTGAGATATGTACCTGGAGTGGTCCACCAGTTGACTTTAGTCTAACTAATATAAGAACCGTCGGTTTCTATCTCTTCGAGATATGTCAGTCGTTTGTGTTCTGGCCCTCGATTACACCGAGTCTGGTAGTCGAGGAATAACGTTTTCAGTCCGACTTTAATTTCTTTCATCACTTTCGGTAATTCAGTAAGTCCATACTGGATTTAGTTTAGGGAATACTAATATGTCACCTCCACTACTTATCTAAGTTCCTTAATGTGGACCATTTGTCTTATGGACTTCTTCATACCTACCTCCAAGGATTGTGTCATATCCTCCGCCACTGGTTTTGGTTGGGTTTCTTTTTCTTTACGTTCTTCCGTTTCACCAACAGACTCCTCCGGAATGTTTATCGAATCTTTTCTTCTCTTCTCTTTCCGTTTCCTCTTTCCCTTTCTATATAGGTTGATTTCCGTCTCAAGGTTTCTTATAGTTCCTCTATATTTTTCGGAAGAATTAACTTGTCACGTTTCTTTATCTCTTTTTGTTATCTTCCCCTTTCTGATCTCTAGAGAAGTTCTTTTAATCTCTAAGGTTCCCTTACAAAGTACGTTTATACCCGTGTTATTTCCTGTCATTGTCGTTCCTGGATTATCTTCGTCTTCTCTAATTCTTCTCTACCGTTTTTATATGTCTTCTTGACATGTTTTTTCTAGAAGTACTGGGTCTATTAGTACTACCATACTAGTGAGTGGATCTCGGTCTGTAAGACCTCACACTTCAGTTCACCGAGAACCCTTCGTAGTGACGTTTGTTTCGATCACCTACACTACCTTAAGGTCGACTTGATTTTCTACTACGACACTTTCACGATGTGAGTTATATTGTCCGACCGATTGAGCCGTCACCGGTGTCCTAACCTTTTCCAATCAAAAGTAAGGTTAGGGTTTCCTTCCGATACGGTTTCTTACAAGTTTAACGGTATATTAACATGAATAAAGTGTACGATCGTTCTAATAGGAGTTTTGGGAAGTTCATTCCGAATTCATAATGCACTTAACTCTTGAAGGTCTACATGTTCGACGTCAATCTTTTCCGTCTCCTCTAGTTTGACGGTTGTAGGTGACCTAGTATCTTTTTCATTCCCTTAAGATCTTTTTGTAGATGACGACGAAGAAAATGATGCGATTTCTGAAACTGACACACCTAACGTTGTTTGGTATCTTTTAAGAATTTCTCTACCCTTATGAGCTGGTAGAATGGACGGAGGACTCTTTGCACATATGTCCTGTTCTTCGTTGTCAATCATGACTTATACTTTTTTATCTGACCAAGGTTTAACCCTCTCCTCATGTAGTTCCGACATATAACATTGGGACGAATAAATTGAATATATGTCTCATGTAGTACACTTTAAGACCCGACCTACTGACCCACTTCGTGTTCGACCTTAGTTCTAACGACCCTCTTTATAGTTGTTATAGTCTATACGTCTACTATGGCGAAATTACTGTCTTTTGTTTCTCCTTGATTTCTTGGACAACTACTTTCACTTTCTCCTTTGACTTTTTCGACCGAATTCTGAGTAGTAAGTTTTTTACTTCTAGTACCGTAGTCCAGGGTAGTGAATTCCCGTTTATCTACCCCTTTTTCATCTTTCACTGTCTAAAATAAAAGAATCCGTTGTCTTTAGTGGACATCTACTACTGACGTCGGTACTTTAATTTTCTGTGAACGAGGAACCTTCTTTTCCTTCCTTTTTGGATCAGTTACATAATTTTTCGTCTCTGAAGTGAAACGGTTGTCTCCAGGTAGATCAGTTTCGATACCAAAAAGGTCATCAGTACATATCAATACTCTCAACCTGGTATTTCTACTGACTCGAGGTTTCTTAACTACGAAAGTCTGACACCATGACCTCTTCTGAGAACTCTCAGGCAAACTGACGTTCCTCTAGTTTGAACAGTTAGGATTTCCTTTAAATAAGACTTATAAGTAACCTTCCTGACTACGAGTTGATGTTATGAAACCGATGGACTACGTTTCTCGGTTAAGTGACCTTTTATAGGACTACGACCGTTTTTAACTCCCGTCCTACTCTTTCCCTACTGTCTCCTACTCTACTACCTACCGTAGTGACTGAATTACCCGTACTCTAAACTCGTTTGAGTCGCTCTATTACGTCCTGTCCCTTCAGACCCGTACGACGTCAAGTACCCCCCAGAGTCTCTCAGTCTGTACTGAACCACTCACTTGTTGTCGTTGTCGTCGTCGTTGTTGTTGTTGTTGTGTCAATCAACGTCTCAAAATAATTTTGACTGTAACAAGACTGATCGGGTTACCTATCTTAAAACAGAAACAATTTTCCTGTTTGAAAAGAAATTAATGACATACTTTACAGATAAACAATTCATTGAGTAAATCCTTTGTTTCTAAACCAAGAATGGTTTTATTAAAAGACTCAAAATACAACAGAAATAGTCCAGAAATTAATGAATTCTTTGACTTAGAAGAGACAAATCTTGTTTTGTTTTGTTTTGTTTTTTTGATGTCAAGGAGAATGTTGATATTGAAACATAAACGAATTAGTAGTGAAACTAATTTACCTATTGAACTATAAAAAAGTGTCATTGTACACCAATACAAATTAGTTCACGAAATTTGGAACACTGTAAAATCTATTGTAGGATTTTGGTTCAAGATTTACTTCAGTAAAACTAGAACTTGATTGAAACACTGAAAGGTCTACAGGGACCTATTAGCGTTTTCTTAACCAAGGGAGAGGAATATTTTTCTCTTAAGAATTTGATAAACTTCGAATAAAATATACAATTTATATGTCCTTATAAAAGTTTATTCTTTACTACGATTTGGAAGAAATCCAATATATACTAATATTCATATAATTGTACACGAGGTCCGTAACTTCTTTTAAACATATTTAAACAGGAATGATAAGTACATTAGTATCAAAGCTTATAATAGAATTGACAACACATAGTGTCTTTATCGGTTTAAAGGAACAATTAATGTAATATTAAATAGAAGTGGTCTAGAAGTAGGTACCGATAAAACTTGAGAAAACAATAAGTGTCAATAACAAAATAAGACTACGAAAGGGCTTTTAATAACGATGTCTGTTTTCCTCAGTAGGAGTTTTTCTTGTTACCCTTCTCGAAACTGTTCGTATCCTAAACCTATCGTAATTGTAGCAGAGTGACTTGATCATTTCTTGAAGGTCACGGGATTACCTCTTTAACTAAGTCTTTGTCGATTGGGTCCTAGTTCGTTTTGTTTTTGATTCAACCTAAGTTTCTTAGTCACTCCTATTAACATTAAAATACTGGAGAACAAATTTTGTAATAATTGTCAAACTAAAGATTTACATTTTTTAGGGAAAAAGAATTCGATAGATATAGAATATCTATAAACCATTTACTATTGACACATTTATCTTGACTTAATAAAGAAGGGTGGACTAGGGAAATCTTACGTGTGAGTATAACTTATGAGAATAAAGTTATCTTTACAGTAATAAACGTATTTAAATTATTCTTCGACAAGAGGAATGTTGTCCTTGTGTTAACCTTTACAAAAGGTAAAATAATTCTGAAACTGATCTTACAGTTTAAACTCTTACACGTAACTCAGTCTATATTGGTCTAACGAAATTCCTTGATTCCAAATGAAGTGTATCAGTTATTTCAGTAAACTCTTCCTCTTTTTTTTTCCCGGACAATGGACAGAATGTTTGAAGTGTCGAAATGTCATACGACACCTTCTTGTTAAGGATTACCAAGGTCCTTGGACTCCTATATACTCCCTGGAACTCTTCCCTTCTTTAGTGCGTTTAGGTGTCCACCACGTCCACTTCAAACTACTATTCAGGAACCGAATTGTAAGATCTTTACTCTCTAAAAATTTTCGAGTCAGTCTATAAAGAATAATTTACAGGATCGTTTCATCTAAATGTTTACTGGATGTACCAGTTAATCATAAGAACGACATCAACAAATTAGTCCGGTTCAAACTACTATAACCTGGATAAAACGTTTTTTTTTATCAGACTAATGGAAACCAATTTTCTTTTCCCCCCCGTACTAACATCTTCTTTTTGATACAAAGTTATCTTTTCATATCTTTTGATCACACGAATCAGCGAGTTAGTACAGACTGAGAAACGGTGGGGTATCTGATGTCGGGTGGTCCGAGGAGACAAGTACCCTAAGAGGTCCGTTTTTATTGTCTCACCCGACGGTACGGGAAGAGGTTCCCCTAGAAGGGTTGGGTCCCTAACTTGGGTACAGAGGACGTAGAGGTCGTAATGTCCGTCTAAGACTCGGGGGTCCCTTCGGTATTTTTTATATCACATGAGAATATCTATATTTTTAGATCAAGATAATTAACAGAGACTCCAAATAAAAGAGAGACATTTGACCTGATCAAAGACTTAAGATGAAAAGGGGCTATGACAGTCCGAGTTAAGTTAAGTCAACGAGTCAACGCAGACTGAGACACTGGGGTACCTGTCGTCGTGTGGTCCGGAGGGACATGTAACGGTTGAGATCCTCAAATGAGTTTGAGTACAGGTAACTCAGTCACTACGGTAGGTTAGTAGAGTAGAAGACAGCGGGGGAAGAGGAGGACTGAAGTTAGAAAGGGTCGTAGGTCCAGAAAAGTTTACTCAGTCAAAAAGCGTAGTCCACCGGTTTCATAACCTGAAAGTCGAAGTCGTAGTCAGGAAGGTTACTTATAAGTCCTGACTAAAGGAAATCCTACCCGACCAACCTAGAGGTACGTCAGGTTCCCTTAGGGTTCTCAGAAGAGGTTATGGTGTCAAGTTTTCGTAGTTAAGAAACCACGAGTCGAAAGAAACATCAGGTTGAGAGTTAGGTATGTACTGATGTCCTTTTTTTTATCGAAACTGATCTGTCTGGAAACAACCGTTTCATCACAGAGACGAAAAATTATACAACAGATTCAACCGGTATTGAAAAGAAGGTTTCTTGTTCTTAGAAAATTAAAGTACCGACATCAGTGGTAGACGTCACTAAAACCTCGGGTTCTTTTATTTCAGACAGTGACAAAGGTGACAATGGGTAGATAAACGGTACTTCACTAACCTGGTCTACGGTAACTAGAATCACAAGATTTACCACTCTAAAATCGGTTGAAAAAGTGAGAGGAGAGAGTGAAAGTAGTTCTCCGAGAAATCAAGAAGAAGCGAAAGACGGTATTCCCACCACAATAGACGTATAGACTCTTAAAACTAGAAAGAGAGTCTTTAGAACTAAGGTCGACCACGAAGTAGGTCGGGTCGTAAAGAATACTACATGAGACGTATATTCAATTTATTCGTCCCATTACTATATGTCGGAACTGCATGAGGAAAGGGAAAAACCTTGGTCAGTCAACGAGGTACAGGTCAAGATTGACAACGAAGGACAAGACTTATCTCTAAAGAGTTCTCCGTCCAGTCCACCAGACCATAAGGGTAGAAAACTCCTTAAAAGGTCTCAAACAACACTATATGTGTCAGTCTCCGAAACCGTATCGGTTATTTCGTCTTCATCTAAAAAAGACCTTGAGAGAACAAAAGAGTTACTAGGTCACCTACAACAGTAAAACTAGAGACCATGGAGACGGAAAAGATTTTGGTCGAACTTGTAGACCTTCAAGTACCAAGTGTATAAGGACTTCGGACCGAACCTCTTAAAACTCGTAATGAAACGATGGTACACCCTACTGTCGTTAACACGTCATCAAACTTGTAAGAAACCGTGACGGAAAGAAACCAGAACTTTACTTTTGACTGGAAAAGGTCAGGACATCGGTGACGACTCAAAAGGTTTAAACGACCGTATAACTCACGTCGTGAAAGTGTCATAGTAGAAACTCCTAAACTTTATCGAGTTGACCTTAAGGTAGTGGAGGTGATTTAAATAAGTATTACTACGAAGGATTCCGGGTGAACTGAAGTGTAAGGTCTTACAGACCGAGATCCAACAACTTGTGTAGTAGCACTAATAGACCCAGTACTTCTAGAAAAAACATGTCAAGACACATAAGAACGGTGGAGAAGGATTATAGAAGACGAAGACAATCCAGGTATGGTAAAGACAGGGCATAACACGAGTAGAAACGTACCTTAAAAGGGAACCATAGAGATTAAAAGAACTTCTCTAGAGATCTGAAAGGGTAAGATAACAAAAGGAGATAAAAAAAAAACGTAACTAGTCCGATGTTACGAAGTTTAATTATAAAATTTAAAAGAAGGTGAGAAGACTGGACCTCACTCAATTTTAATTTTGATGAAAAGGGGGTTCGAGACCATCGACTTCGACCTACTGAACTATATTTGAAGTCTTTTTAGTGATGTTGTCGATTCATACTTTTGGAAGTATGTACAACGACATTGTTCGGTGAGTCCTTCAAGTGGTCTTGTGACTATAATCGTAGTTTCTGTAAGTTTACCCGTGCCTACGAAACTGAAGTTTAGATCTTTAGAGTTGACAAAAGTCTAAGTCTATATGTAAAGGTTGATAATTGGAAAAGAAGAAAAGATATCTTTGTATAGAATAATTCATGTACTAACGAGTGTGGTATATCTACGGATTGAAACCACCGTCACGTGGACATTGTAGAGGACTTTAGTCTAAGTTGACAAATTGACTAGAGTGGACAAGGGTCCTTATTATTTGATGAAGTCACTACGTATCTTATTAGATGGTTGAATGAAAGACCTGACACTTTGAAGAATTCCTCCAAAGTTTCCGTCTTTTACATTCCCACCGTTTTATATGGTGGGGTCTTGTTTAGAGAAGTGGTATTCCTAGTGCCATTCCCCTTATAAAACTCTTTGTTGTCTTTGTCGTCTTCGAGATTTTAGTCTAATATTAAGTAAGAAAATATTCCCTTTACTTGTTAATATTTTTATTCAGAGGTATACATTTTCATAACTGGAGAGACACGGACCCTCTGTCTACTTGCCGATTTAGTGTTCAGTAAGTAAAGTCACCTCTTCTTTGACTAAATTTAGACATATTGTTTGAAAGAAAAACGAATGGACAAAAGGACAAGTAAGATATTAGACGTGGGGTTGTTGGTCTTATCGAATTCTATAAATTTGGACTTAAGATTCGGTAGAGAATGTGTCAAATAGTGAAATGGGAGACAAAGACGGTTCATATGTACTCCATGTGTATAATTTTTTGAACAAACAATAAAATAAAATAAATTGTTTGTTCAAAAAAATTATATATATAGTGTACATATAAGACGACTGACATTTTTTTATTTATTTATTTTATACTTCCGACTTTGTGTGTGTGTGTTTTATTTATTTTTTTGAACAAACAAAATTTAGACATATTCATTTATTTGTCAAAGTAAATTTCCTTATAATTTTTCATTTTATAAAATCTTATTTAAATTCTTTCCTTCGTATTATGAATATCTTATTTTAGATATTTTATATCAACTTTATATAATTTCTTCTGAATTGATTTACCTTTCTTTGTCATACATTGTTAATCTTTTAGATCATAACAATAATACCTTTATGAGAGGGTTTACCACGGTGTCTAAGTTACATGGGAGTTAGTTATAGTGTTGACCTAAAAAATTTATATGAAAAATTTCCAATGTGAGGTAAATCAATAAATTTTTATAACCGATATAAGGGACACAACATGTAGTCACATCGGATAGAATGTGAATTATCAAACATGGAGGGTGCACTGGAGGGGCGATATTACGACGAGGTGGTAGGAGACCATCGGTACTCAAACAAGAGATATAGATTCTAAGTTTAAAAAATACAGTATAAGTGATCAAACAATCTAGAAAATCTATTGTATCACAAAAAGAGACAGATTGAATAAAGTGATTCGTATTATATATAATAAACTTTAATATACGATTGTAAAGAAATAAAAGACCTTATTATAGGTAATTATAGGTAATACAACCCATTACGAATCCATTACGAACAACTCACGTACTAATACTAGAAACGGTCCCGTTCTTAACACGAAATCTTTTTAAGTGGGACTTATTAAGTTCGTAAAACGTTTATAAAAAGAGACAAGAAAATCAACGAAGTTTCTAGTTGTAAGGTGAACCCTTTTACTATCAATAGATGTACCATGGTATACTCTAGGGATTTCCCGTGTTGAGAAGAACGGAGTCCCTGATTAAAGTCTCTTGAACTTTATGGTACGTAAATGGATTATTATAATCACCATTCGGAAACTACTTGATGTTGATGAAGAGACACGATACGTAATCAACTCGCGAAATCTAGGATAAACTGGAGAAGTATGAGTAGAATGGTTAAACCAAAACCTAAAAAAAGGAAGTACTACTAGTAAAGAATTTATCCCTTTCACTCCAAGTCTCTCCTGATTGTGTAACGGTTTCCAATGTATCAGTCATTGACTTGTCCACGTATTGGTTGTCCGATTCATTGTAAAATTAAACGATGACACATGGTTTTACACATGATTTGTATAAAGTTAAGTACTGGTTTAGTAGTAGTTTTAGTTGTTGTTTTGAACTTCTCAAACCGAAGAGTGTATGGGAAGTTGGTTCACTTAAGTAAAAATTCAAAATATGTCAAATAGATAATACGAGGGAACACTATACCTCCCAAGTCACCCTGAAGTCTATAAAATCAATTGACCTTTTATTAGTAACGTTCTTACTGTCGTCATAAGAAAAGGTCTTTCCTCTTACAGTTAAGTGGAGACCCCGTCCAAGAAACCTTTTTCGAAAAGAAAAATTTGTTTTTGTTTTCATTTTTGTTTTGGAGGAAACCAAAATTAATATCAAGACTTATTTAAAAAAAGGTTGACTTCTACATACAATTGTAAAATAAAAGTCTTAAATGGTTTAGATTTAATAGTATTCCTAGATAAAAGATCAAAATGAAATTCCTTTATGTTACAAAGGTTGCATATATACTTCAAAGAAGTGTAAAGGTATAATGTTAGCCGACAAGGGAGAAGAGACACTGAGTATAAAATCTCAATTAGATTCTATCTTTAATCGTTCCGGTAAAGGTAAAATCTTTGCCTTTAGTCATAGATTTCAATCAAGTTCGATTATAGATAAGTTGAAAACGATACTGTAAGAAAAATTAAAAGATAACTCAATACTAATGTAAGTCATATGTGTGTTGATATTTCTCATGTGAAACTAATCAAAACTGTTTATAGATGTGGACTTAGGTTATGGAGTTAGTTCTACATCTACCCGCTCCTCAGTCCTACCTTATCCTCCTACCCCTTAAACAGAGACGAGTGTTCATGTAGCTCTTATATAGATGTCCTTGAAGAGACCACCAGGTCACCAATTCGTAGGTGGAAGATTACACCCCTTGAATCCAAACTAGGAACAAGCCCCTTGATTATAGGGTGCACGTTACCTCGTTGATTCGGGTGATCGTCGTTGATGACTCGGGTGCACAAGACCTCGTACTCACGGTGTTAGTCTCTCGGCCACACGACGTTGATGACTCGGACTTACGATGTTCTAGGGTTCACGGTGTTGATTCTGAATTACGTCGGTTTATTTATAAATTATTTTAAATTTTTAACATTTTTTAATTTTTTTTCTTATGTAGACGTTTACCTTGTTAAGAGTGTCTTGTGGACGACTTGTAATCAATTTCTGAAACCTATGGATTTCTCAATTCTTTTTGGGGGAGTGTTGACCAATCCTACTTTCCTTCTTTTTTTCTTTCCTTATTTTGTTTCCAGGTCGTTAACACCACCTTTCAACTTCCACTCCTCTCAAAGAACATTAGTCTTTCTTTGTGTGTACCACCCCTTTAGTCGAACCTATCTTTCCCTGAAACCCCCCTAACTCCTTACGTTTCCTGTCAGACACCTTCCGTCCTGTTTCATTCTTGACTTGTATACCAGACACGTGACGTGTGAGGTCGGTCTCAGTAGCCAGAGGACAGTACCTTATCCCCGATCAACGACCCTTCATCCCAAACCTCGCACCTGGGTCCCTCCGTCGTCGATAACCGACACTTCTCTGTCGGACTTCCTTGTCCTCATTCCTCGAGGTGTTGACCCTTTCGAACGTCTCCTTCAGGTCCTGTGGTATCTTCGTTACGAACCCACTCACCACGTGTTCCCTCCCCCTCCCGACGGTGACATTAGGAGAAGGGGTAGACGTCCGAAGTCGGAGGTGTCCGTAATCTTTTTCGTAGGTAGACTCGACCGAGTGGAGTTCAACGGGGAGTTCCGTTTCGGAGGAGATGAGTGTATCCGAGGTCCCAGAACTCGCGGTGATTGGGTTTCGGAGTTTTGACGGTAACAAACATTTACTGTACTGTTATTTGTGTCTTTTAGGATTTCTACTGTGATCTTTTGACGATCTCGATTAGTTGCTTAAAATCTTTTCGACGTCCTATTTTTTAATTTTGTCTCTCAATAACGTAAGAATATGAGATTGTTGTTTTCTAGTCTTCCTCTTTAATTCCTTTGCTAGGGTAAATGGTAATGTTGGTTTACTTATTTTATGGGTCTTTATTTGGATGGATTCCTCCGTTTTCTGGACATACGTCTTTTGATATTCTATTACTTTGTTCAGTTTCTACGCGTCAACAAGAAACCACACAGACCTTCACAACATGGCAAGTAACACAGACAGGACATTCCTACTGGGGACTGGGTCGTTTTTTTAGTACTCCTACTCGTAATAAATAATCACACAATCTTCCCTCTTATCAACAGGCACATCAAATTTCTGGTCGCCACCTTCTACCACCTTCTTATCCTACCCCTCTGGTGAAAGAGGGGGTGTTTAAGTAGTTTTCTTGTATACTTGTGACTCTTTTATGGTGTTTTGTTGAAAACTTACGACCGTCTCCTCTAGTCCGTGGGTCTTTTCGTCGGGTAACAGGAGCTTTCCTCCATCCTTTTTTATATTTTCTTTCTCTCTGTTTCCTCCATCCCTGACTCGAGGTAGGACCCTTCCCTCAGAATTTTTTCTTTCTTTAAAGGTTTGTGGTCCTTTGTGACAGTGACGACTCAGACACCACTCGGAACCTTGGTGTCTCCCGTTGTATTGACCCTGTTTTTTATTTATTTATTAATTTTGGGTATCAAATGCACGGGTTACCGTTGAGGGGGTCGTCTCTTCGTCACGTCTACGGACGTGGACGGTGATCGTTCACCCCCGACCCGTCCCTCCGCGTCCGACGTAACGAATCTCATTCCTACCCCGGACTTACGGGGATCCCGTTAGACTCCCCTGATTGAGCCCTATCGTTTGGTCTGATACCCTATCGATGGGGCACTTTTCGGGATTGGATTTTGTGACGGTCCGGGTGAGTGTCTTGTTTCCTGACTGATCTCGATCGACCGAAGTCCGACCGGGTAGGGGGAGAACTCTATCCGTCCACTCCCGTCGGTCTCGGACTTCCCCCGTTATCGCCGGGTCTCTCCGTAGTAGATGGTTTGACGTACGTCAGAAGCGACGATTGGTTATGAAAAACCCTAAGACCTGTCAGTTGTAGGCGGACTCTTCCACGCGGTCATCATGTGGGTCTTTTGACTCACCGTCCCTACCCCCTCCACTATTCAGTGTCGTTGTCACGAGCGGTTTGTGGACCAGTGGAGTCGACGAGCCTAGACCCTTCCCGTGTTTTACGTCCGGGTTGGCTCAGAACTCGAAGGGACCACCGAGTCTACCATTTCGTAGACGGACGTTACGCCCTCTGGGCCCAAGCTAAGGGCCCACCCCTTCTAGAGGACCTCTTCCTTTACCGTTGGGTGAGGTCATAAGGACGGACCACTTAGGGTGCCTACCTCCTCGGACCATCCGATGTCAGGTACCCCGACGTTTCTCAGCCCGTGCCGATTCGCTGAAGTGAAAGTGAAAGTTGGCTCAGACACGGAGACTCCTGATGGCCTCATGGACTTGGATTCACCGAATCTGGACCCTTCACGTATGTTGGGTCCCGACCGGAGTCTATCAACGGCCGTCTCGTTGGATCTCGGATTCGTCACATCTGTCCCTTTCGTGTGTACGACACTCGCCCCCGTTTGGGTCACACCGGCTCTGTGACGTGTGACACTTGTATGCGGTCACAATAAACAAACGTCGTAGGGAGGGAGGGGTGTCGTGCTGATTTGTTCACTTTGATTTTTTCACAGGTGGTGACGGGGGAACACGGTCCCGTCTTTAATCTGTGACTTCTCTGGTCGTTTGTCTTCTTCGATTTTGTCTCCCTAGGAGGAACCTTCACTGTCCACGTTATCTAATTTTGGGACATCTATCATGGTTGATGTATCCTTTCCCGGATATCTAGAACTCTTTATATTCGGCCTAGTTCCTTGACAGGTTTTTACTTAACTGGAGTGTGACGGGAGTTGTTGTGGTTTCTTTCAAGATCTATATAAAAATGATAAAAATGATAGTAAGAAATTGAAATAAAAAAAAATTTTTAAATTCAGAAGATAATAAGGAAATTAAAAGTAAAAATATTGGATGATAATGAAACACCCTTTTTTTTTCTTTCTGGGATAAAAAATCTCGTTTGAAGTATATATATAAAAAATGTTAAAAACACTGAAATCAAAAAAAAGAGAAAAAGATATTATAACATAAAAACTTTTAGGTCGGAGATGAGATCTAAAAATTAGAAACGAAAGACCATAAATTATAGTAAAAACATGGAAATTCTTGGGTTAGAAGTAATGGGTAAAAATGAACCCTCGCTCTAATGACCGAACTGACGAGAGAGGGGGAAACCTAAGAGGAAAAAGAAGTGGTCCAACGGAGATAGAGGAGGGGGGGGGGTGGGGCGGAAGAGAGGAGATGGGTTGAGACTTAGAGACACACAAGGCCTGTCACCTCTTTTGAATTCCTTGACTAATGACCGACCTAGACAGAGAGAAAAACTAAGAGGGGAAATAGGAGGACCGGTGGAGACAGAGTAAGGAGGGAGAAGAGAAGAGATATATTGAGGTACTTGTAGAGACTCGTCAGGTCTGACACCTCGTGTGTCTTCCTTCACTAATGACCGATCGAGCGAGAGAGGAGAAAACTAAGGTGGAGTAGAGTAGGACCAGTGGAGACAGAGGGAGTAGGGAGAAGAGAAGAGGTACATTGATACACTTTGAGAGACCCACAGGGAGTGACACCTCTTTGAAAAGTAGAAATTAGATCTACAAAATAGTAGTCACGATATATCTATCTCTTCAGAACTCCGATGACATTTTTATTCTGACTTTTGGTCTCGTCCTCCGAATTCATGGTTAGGACTCTTGAGGTCTCTTGAGGACTGAGGTCCCTTGTAATTAGTTGTCCTCGAGTAGTTTGCGGAGGTATGGATGTGACTTTAGTTCGTGGTGGGTTTCCGGTTGTTCAAGGTCTCGTTCTGTATAGTGTGTTTAAGAGGTCGTTGTGTCCTTGTATCAGGACTCGAAGTTATAAGTCCGACGAGTTTCAGTGAGGTTTGGGTGACTGTAGAGTATTGAGTAATGACCTGTACAATAACGTGAGGTCTCTCTTATACAGGTCGGGGTGGGTACTCTTGTGGGTGTGTTCGAAGGGATTGGTCCTTTGGAACTATTCGGTGGGGATGTTGGGGTGGGTCTCACTCCTTTGAGGTGTTGTTTCTCTTGAGGTGTTTGACGGACTTATGTCTTACCGGTGGGGTTTGTGTCGTTATATTTGTTCTACTTCTCTGTCTCCTTATGGGTCGTCCATTTCCTTGTCCTATTTACGGGTGGTTTGGTTTGTTTTCTCCTTCTCTATCCCTTAGATGGACTATTTCTTAATACTTATTACTATCACTTTTACTAGATTTTAGAACTTTGTTTTTAACTTAGTGTCTATTTATCGGACCTCTGTTCCTAAGTCTTCTACGTTCTTTCCAAATTGTTCCTGGATCTTCTTTATTTTTTCAGTTATATATTACTTGTTACGTTATTTACTCTAGTTTTTGTGAGACCTCCCTTGTTTATCATCTTATTACCTCCGTCTTCTATCCTAATCACTCCATCTTCTATCTTACCATCTTTATTGACTTAGTCTCTCCTTTTTTCTTTTTGCTTAATTTTCTTTACTCCTGTTAGAGTCTCTAGAGGTCCTATTATCATTTGCAGGGTTGTAAGCTTAGTATCCTCAGGGTCTTCTTCTTCTGTTTTTCTTTCTGGTTCTCTTTTATGAACTCCTCTATTATCAACTTTTGAAGGGATTTTACCCCTTTGTGGGGTTCTGTGTATAATTAGTTTAATTGTTTCTAGTTTGTGTTTCTGTTTATAATTTTCGTCGTTCCCTTTTTGTTGTTTATTGTGTGTTCCCCTAAGGGTACTCCTATTGTCGACTAGAAAGTTATCTTTGAGAAGTCCGGTCCTCCCTTACCGTCCTGTATGAATTTCACTACTTTCTTTTATCGGATGTCGGGTCTAATGACATGGGTCGTTCTTAGAGTAAGTTTATACTTCCTCTTTGGTTTTTGAAATGTCTGTTCGTTTTCGACTCTCTTAAGTCGTGGTGGTTTGGTCGAGAGGTTGTTTACGATTTCCTAGAAGAGATCTGTCCTTTGTGTTTTTCCCACATATTAGAACTTAGGTTTTGTTATTTCATTTACCGTTACCCTAGTATGAATAGTTATTAATGGAATTTTCATCTACCCAACTTACGGGGTTGGTTTTCTGTTTCAGACCGACTTAGTTACGTTTTTGTTCTGGAGATATATACAACAGATGTTCTCTGGGTGGAGTTTTGTTCCCTGTGCATGTCTGACTTTCACTTCCCGACCTTTTTCTATAAATACGTTTACCTCTGGTTTTCTTTCGTCCTCATCGTTATGAGTATAGTCTATTTTATCCGAAATTTTGTTTCCGACACTTTTCTCTGTTTCTTCCTGTGATGTATTACTAGTTTCCTAGTTAGGTTCTTCTTCTACATTGTTAATATTTATATATACGTGGGTTGTATCCTCGTGACGTTATACATTCTGTTTACGATTGTTCAGACTTTCCCCTTTAATTGTTTTTATGTTATTATCACCCTCTGAAATTATGGGGTGAGTGTGGATAGCTGTCTAGTTGATTTGTCTTTTAATTGTTCCTTTGTGTTTGAAATTCACTATGTCATCTGGTCAATCTGGATTAACTATAGATATCCTGTAAAATGGGGTTTTGTTACTTAAAGTGGAAAAAGAGTTCGTGTGTGTCTTGGAAGAGGTCCTATCTAGTGTAGGACCCGGTATTTAGATCGGAACCATTTAAGTTTTTTTTTTTTTTTACTTTAGTAAGGTTCGTAGAAAAGACTGGTACTACGTCATTCTAATCTAGAGTTAATGTCTTCTTTTTGATAATTTTTAAGGTTGTATACCTCCGACTTGTTGTACGACGACTTATTGGTTGTTTAGTGTCTTCTTTAGTTTTCTCTTTAGTTTTATACGTATCTTTACTTACTTTTACTTTTGTTTTGTTGGGTTTTGGACACCCTGTGACATTTTCGTCACGATTCCCCTTCCAAGTATCGTTATGTCCGTATGAAGTTCTTTGTTCTTTTTTCAGTTTATTTATTGGATTAAGATGTGGATTTCGTTGATCTTTTCCTTCTTTAATTCTTGGGGTCCCAATCATCTTCCTTTCTTTAGAATTTTTAATCCCGTCTTTATTTACGTTTTCTTTGTTTTCTCTGGTGTCGTTTTTAGTTGTTTCGACCAGGAGACTTTCCTATTTATTTTAACTGTTTGACTACTCGGTCTGAGTAGTCCTTTGTTTCCCTCTTTTTAGTTTAGTTATTTTAATCTTTACTTTTACCTCTATAGTGTTGTCTGTTGTGTCTTTATGTTTACTAGTATTCGCTGATGATAGTCGTTAATATACGGTTATTTTACCTGTTGAGCCTTCTTTACCTGTTTAAAAATCTTTTCATGTTGAAAGGTTTTGACTTGGTCCTTCTTTATCTTTTAGAATTGTCTTGGAAGTGTTCGTGCCTTTAACTTTTACATTAGTCTTCAGAAGGTCGTTTGTTTTCGGGTACAGGTCTGTCGAAGTGTCGACTTAAGATGGTTTTTAAATCTCTTCTCGATTGTGTGGATACGATGAGTTTTTGAAAATCTTTTAACGTCTCCTTCCATGTGAAGGTTTGAGTAAGATACTCTGGTGGTAGTGGGATTATGGTTTTGGACTGTTTCTACGGTGTTTTTTTTTTTTTTCTTTTGATGTCCGGTTATAGTGACTACTTGTATCTACGTTTTTAGGAATTGTTTTAAGATCGTTAGTCTTAGGTCAAGTCAAGTGAGCGAGTCAACACAGGTTGAGACACTGGGATACTTAGCGTCATGCGGTCCGGAGGGACAGGTAGTGGTTGAGGACCTCAAGTGAGTCTGAGTGCAGATAGCTCAATTACTACGGTAGGTCTGTAGAGTAGGAGACAGCAGGGGAAGAGGAGGACGGGGGTTAGGGAGGGTCGTAGTCTCAGATAAGGTTACTCAGTTGTGAAGTGTACTCCACCGGTTCATGACCTCAAAGTCGAAATCGTAGTAATGAAGGTTTCTTTAGGGTCTCGACTAGAGGAAGTCTTACCTGATCAACCTAGAGAAACGTCAGGTTCCCTGAGAGTTCTCAGAAGACGTTGTGGTTTCAAGTTTTTGTAGTTAAGCCACGAGTCGGAAGAAGTGTCAGGTTGAGAGTGTAGGTATGTACTGATGACCTTTTTGGTATCGGAACTGATCTGTCTGGAATCAACCGTTTCATTACAGAGACGAAAACTTATACGATAGATCCAACCAGTATTGAAAAGAAGGTTCCTCATTCGCAGAAAATTAAAGTACCGACGTCCGTGGTAGACGTCACTAAAACCTCGGGGGTTTTATTTCAGACTGTGACAAAGGTGACAAAGGGGTAGATAAAGGGTACTTCACTACCCTGACCTACGGTTATAGAAGCAAAAGACTTACAACTCTAAATTCGGTTGAAAAAGTGAGAGGAGAAAGTGAAAGTAGTTCTCCGAAAAATCAAGGAGAAGTGAAAGACGGTATTCCCACCACAGTAGACGTATAGACTCCAATAACTATAAAGAGGACCGTTAGAACACAAAGAAGGTCAGGTCGTAAAGAGTGCTACATGAGACGTATCTTCAATTTATTCGTCCCACTGTTATATGTCGGAACTGCATGAGGAAAAAGAAAAACCTTAGTCAGACAACAAGGTACAGGTCAAGATTGACAACGAAGGACTGGACGTATGTCTAAAGAGTTCTCCGTCCAGTCTACCAGACCATAAGGGTAGAGAAAGTCTTAAAAGGTCAAATAACACTAGGTGTATCAGTTTCCGAAACCGTATCAGTTATTTCGTCTTTATCTACAAAAAGACCTTGAGAGAACGAAAAAGGTACTAGGTCGCCTACAACCGTTAAACTAGAGACCAAGGAGACGGAAAAGATTTTAGTCGAACTTGTAGTCCTTCAAGTACCAAGTGTATAACGACTTCGGACCGAACCTCTTAAAACTCGTAATGAAATGATCGTACACTCTACTCACGTTAACATGCCATCAGACTCGTAAGAAACCGTAACGGAAAGAAACCTTAACCTTACTTTTGACTGGAAAAGGTCAGGACACCGGTGACGACCCAAAAGGTTTAAACGACCGCATAACTCACGTCGTGAAAGTGTCGTAGTAGAAAGTCCTAAACTTTTCGAGATGACGTTGAGGTAGTGGAAGTGATCGAAACAAACATCACTACGAAAGATTCCGGGTGAACTGAAGTGTAAGGTCCTACAGACCGAGATCTAATCACTAGTGTGGTAGCACTAATAGACCCAGCACTTCTAGCAAAAACATGTCAAGAAGGTACATAAGAACGGTGGAGAAGAATTATAGAAGACGAAGACAATCCAGGTATGGTAAAGACAGGAAATAGCTCGGGTAGAAACGTACTTTATAAGGGAACCATAGAGATTAAAAGAACTTCTCTAGAGATCAGAAAGGGTAAGACAAAAAAAGGAATTAAAGAAACACAACTAACGATTTCTTCCGAAAGAATAAAGAAGACCGATAAGAGACCTTGAGACGTAAGTCTACGAATATAGAAAGGAAAAGAGGAAACGAAAAACGGAGAGAAGAAAAGTGTCGATAAACATTCCGGAGGGGTCTGTCAGTAAAACGAAAAAACGCAAAGAAAAGGCACCCCTACCAGAACTAGGGACAGAGGACATGTTACAGTACTTGGTGTAAGGTGTCAAATAGTCCGTGAGATGGATAGTCTAGATCCGGGAATTTAGATAAAGAGTGAAGGTGACATATTAGTATTCCCTAAACTAAATCCAGTATGGACTTACCAGATCGCCAAAAGGGATGAAAGAAGGTAAATTCAGACTTAATAAAATTTCTAGTATGTGGTACTAGTTAGCCCGAAATAGGGTCCCTACGTTCCTAAGAAGTTATAGGTGTTTAGTTAGTTACATTATGTGGTGTAATTGTTTAACTTTTTATTTTCGGTATACTAATAGAGTTATCTACGTCTCTTTTGGAAACTGTTGTAACTTGTAGGTAAATACTAAATTTTTTTTTTTTTTGAGAGGTCTTTCGTCCTTATCTTCCTTGTATGGAGTTGTATTATTTTCGACATAAACTTTTTGGGTGTCGTTTGTAATAGGAGTTACCACTTTTTAACTTTCGTAAAGGGGATTTCAGTCCTTGTTCTGTTCCCACGGGTGAAAGTGGTGATGATAAGTTGTATCGAAACCTTCAAAACCGGTATCGTTAGTCTCGTCTTTTTCTATTTTCCTTAGTTTTAACATTTTCTTCTTCATTTTGAGAGTAACAAACGTCTACTGTACTAGGAGATGTATCTTTTGGGATTTCTGAGGCCGTCTTTTGATAATCTCGATTAGTTACTTATATCATTTCAACGTCCTATATCTTAGTCGTGTGTCTTTAGGGAACGTAAGGATACGTGATTATTACTCTTTTATCTCTTTAATTCCTTGTTAAGGTAAGTGATAACGTTACTTTTCTTATTTTATGAATCCTTATATAGATGGATTTCTTTGTTTTCTGGATGTATATCTTTTGACATTCTGTGACTACTTTCTTTAGTTTCTCCTGTGATTATCTACCTCTTTGTATGGTACAAGTACCTAGTCTTCTTAGTTATGTTTATTTTACTCATATGATGGGTTTCGGTAGATATCTAAGTTACGTTAGGGATAGTTCGATGGTTGCCATAAAAAGTGTCTCGATCTTGTTTATTAAAGTGTTAAACATACCTTTATGCTTTTTAGAGCTCATCTGTTTCGTTAGAACTCTTTCTTCTTACCTTGACTTCCTTAGTTGGACGGACTGAAGTCCGAGATGATGTTTCGGTGTCAGTAGTTCTGTCATACCATGACCGTGTTTCTGTCTGTATATATAGTTACCTTGTTTTATCTTTCGGGTCTCTATTTAGGTGTGTGATACCTGTGGAATAGAAACTGTTTCCTCCGTTCTTATATGTTATCTTTTTCTGTTAGAGAAATTGTTCACCACGACCCTTTTGACTAGTTGGTGGACATTTTCTTACTTTGATCTTGTGAAAGATTGTGGTATGTGTTTTTATTTGAGTTTTACCTAAATTCTAGATTTGGATTCTGGTCTTTGATATGTTGAGGATCTCCTCTTGTATCCGTTTTGTGAGAGACTGTATTTAGTGTCGTCCTAGGAGATATTGGTTGGAGGGTCTTATAACCTTTATTTTTGTTTTTATTTGTTTACCCTGGATTAATTTTAATTTTCGAAAACGTGTTGCTTCTTTTGATATTCGTTCTATTTTTCTGTCTGAAGTCTTACTCTCTGTTATTAGCGTTTACTTCGTTGACTGTTTCTTAATTAGAGTTTTTATATTCTCGTTGAGGACATCGAGTTAAGGTCTTTTTATTTGCTGGGTTAGTTTTTTACCCGGTTTCTTGATTTGTCTATAAAGAGGATTCTTCTGTATGTCTACCGGTTGTTTGTGTACTTTTCTACGAGTTGTAGTGAGTAATAGTCTCTTTACGTTTAGTTTTGGTGTTACTCCATGGTAAAGTGCGGTCAGTCTTACCGACGCTAGGTTTTCAGATGTTCGTTATTTACAACCTCTCCCACACCTCTTTTCCTTTGGGAGAATGTGACAACCACTCTTACGTTTCATCAAGTCGGTTATACCTTATGCCACACTTCTAAGGTTTTTTTGACCTTTATCTTGACGGAATACTGGGTCGTTAGGGTGACGACCCGTATGTGTGACTCCTTTGGTCTTAACTTTCTCTGTGTACATGGGGTTACAAGTAGTGTCGTGACAAATATTATCGGTCCTGTACCTTCGTTGGATCTACAGGTAGTCGTCTACTTACCTATTCTTTCGACACCATGTATATGTGTAACCTCATAATGAGTCGGTAATTTTTCTTATGTAAACTTAGTCAAGATTACTCCACCTACTTTGACCTCGGCTAATATGTCTCACTTCATTCAGTCTTTCTTTTTGTGGTTATGTCATATGATTGTGTATATATACCTTAAATCTTTCTACCATTACTATTGGGACATACACTCTGTCGTTTTCTCTGTGTCTACATATCTTGTCAGAAAACCTGAGACACCCTCTCCGCTCCAACCCTACTAAACCCTCTTACCGTAACTTTGTGCATATTATAGTATACACTTTACTTAGTGGTCAGGTCCAAGCTACGTACTATGTCCTACGAGCGTCGACCACGTGACCCTACTGGGTTTCCCTACCATACCCCTCCCTCCTCCCTCCCCACAAGTCATACCCCTTGTGCACATGTGGACACCGTATAAGTACAACTACATACCGTTTTGGTTATGTTATAACATTTCATTAATCGGAGGTTAATTTTATTTATTTAAATATAAATTTTTTTTTGTTCAGTTTCTACTGTCTTTAGTTACCTTTGTATATGGTATAAGAACCAATCTTTCTTAGATATAACACTTTTACTGATATGATGGGTTTCGTTATATGTCTAAGTAACGTTAGAGACAGTTTAATGGTCATGGTAAAAAGTGTCTTAATTTTGTTTTTAAAAATATTAAACGTACCTTTGAGTTTTCTAGGACTTATCAGTTTCGTTAATACTCTTTCTTTTGACCTCGACCTCCTTAGTCCATGGAACTAAAGACTGATATGATGTTTCGATGTCATTAGTTCTGTCATATCATGTCCGTGTTTTTGTCTTGATATCTAGATACCTTGTCCTATCTTTAGGGTCTCTATTTGGTTAGGTGGATACCAGTGGATTAGAAACTGTTTGCTCCGTCCTTATATGTTGCCTCTTTTCTGTCAAAGAAGTTATTTACCACGACCCTTTTGACCTATCGATGTACAGTTTCTTACTTTAATCTTATGAAAGGTTGTGGTATGTGTTTTTATTTAAAATTTACCTAATTTACATTCCAGTCTTTGATACTTTGAGAATCTCCTTTTGTATCCGTCTTGTGAGTAACTGTGTTTAGTATCGTTCTAGAAAAAACTGGGTAGAGGATTTCATCACTTTTATTTTTGTTTATTAATTTGAATTAATTTTCGAAAACGTGTCGTTTTCTTTATCAGTTGTCCTACTTTTTTGTTGGGAGTTTTACCCTCTTATATAAACGTTTGTTTCGTTGACTGTTTCCTAATTGAAAGTTTTATATGTTTGTCGAGTACGTCGAGTCAAAGTTCTTCTATTTGTTGGGTTAGTTTTTTACCCGTCTTCTGGATTTATCTGTAAAGAGGTTTCTTCTGTATTTATACCGGTAGCTTGTGTATTTTTCTACAAGTTGTAATGTGTCAACACAGACTGAGAGACGGTAGGGTACCTGACATCGGGTGGTCCGAGGAGACAGGTACCCTAAGAGATCTGTTCTTAAAATCTCACCCAACGGTAAAGTAAGAGGTCCCTAGAAGGGTTGGGTCCCTGACTTGGACCCAAAGGGTGTAACGTTCCTCTGATGGCTGACTCGGTGGTCCCTTCTGGTGATTAATGAATTCTTTACCTTTAGTTTTGACCCCGAAGGGTCCACCGTGCTCACCATTTCTTTTGTGTACGTTTAGGTCCTTTGAATTCTCTTCACCTAAATTAGGGACCCAGTCCTTCTAGGGGACCTCCTCTTTTACCGTTGAGTGAGGTCAAAAGAACGGACCTCTTAGACTACCTGTCTCCTCGGGTCACCCGATATCAGGTATCCCAGTGTTTGTCGTTCTGTGTTGACTTCGTTGATTTGTCGTACGTATGTTCAGTTTTGTTACTTGATAATGGATTATGATCAATCTTACCGATAGTAGTTTTACAGATGTTTGTTTATTTATGACTTCTCTTACACCTTTTTTCCCTTGACAGAAAATGATGGACACCCTTACATTAAACTATGTCGGTGATACCTCTTGTCATACCTCCAAGGAATTTTTTGATTTTTGTCTTAATGATATACTAGGTCGTTATTGTGACAACCCGTATATAGACCTCTTTTGGTATTAAGATTATATATGTACGTGGGGTCACAAGTAACGTCGTGATAAATGTTATCGGTCCTACACCTTCGTTGGATTTACAGGTGGTTGTCTCCTTACCATTTTCTTCCACTCCATGTCTATACGTTACCTTATAATGAACGGGTAATTTTCCTTACTTCAACACAGTAAACGTCTCTGTACCTACCTGGATGTCTGATAGTATGTTTCACTTCAATTAGTCTTTCTCTTTTACGTATAGTTTATAATTGTATGTATAAACCTCAGATCTTTTTACCATCTCTACTTGGATAAACGTTTCATCTTTAACTCTGTCTCAGTATCTCTTTTTATATATACCTGTAGTTCCCCTTTTCACCGCCCCTCCCTACTTAACCCTCTAACCCTAAATGTATATGTGTGACGATCCATATTTCTCATTTCAACGAGTCAGCACAGGTTGAGAACCGCTGGGCTACCTGACATCGGATGGTCCGAGGAGGTAGGTACCCTAAAAGGTCCGTTCTCATGACCTCACCCAACGGTAACGGAAGAGGTCCTCTAGAAGGACTGGGTCCCTAACTTGGGCCAGAGGACGTAACATCCGTCTGCGAAATGGTAGACTCGGTGGTCCCTTCAGGGACGATCCAATTTGATCTATTGATTATTCTTGGATGACATATCGTGTCCCTTGAGATGAGTCACAAGCCACCACTGGATTTACCCTTCCTCTAAGTTTTTTCTCCCCTTTATACATATACATACCGAATAATTGAAACAACATGTCGTCTTTGACTGTGTCATCACATTTCGTTGATATGAGGTTATTTTTTATTCTATGTCTCATGATGATAGTTGGATTTTTAAGAGAATAGGTAAAGACTATGTACGAGAACGTGGGGGGTCTTCGTTACCGAAGATACTAAAGGTAGAGAAATCGAAACAAAGAAGATACCATTGTTAAATTTTTACCTTAATACGTCACTCACGATAAACCCTAGATCCAAGAAATTGACCCACATGAATATGTTAAGTAGGTACAACGCCCGTAGATATCAAGAGAGGAAAACCAACAACTCGTCATCAGGTAATGACTACATAGTTTTAAAAGTTAATAAAAAGTACGACTACCTATCCATCTATTAAAAGCTACATAAAACATATTCATTCCTATGATACTTGTAAAAATATGTTTAGAAACACACCTATATAGGAAAGTACAAAGAACTCTTTTATAGATCCTCTCCTTGACGAAACAGTCTTCCACCCATCAATATACAAATTAGTATCGTCAACGTAATAAAATGTGAGGTACATTTACATACTCTCTAGGATATCGAGATTTAGGAGAAGTTGTAACCCGAGACAATTAAAAAACTTTAATTCAGTAAGATCATATGTATCACCATAGATTAGTACCTACACTGAACTTAAAAGGATTACTAAATTTCCGTAAACATGTAGAACAGTACAAAACTAACCAGTAATGGTAAAGGAGAGGACACTTCACAGATTCTGAAAACGAATAAAACGTTAAACCGAACTAAAATAATAAATATATAAGATAAAATAAATTTATAAGTGTCCGTGTGTGAACCTCTCTCCCATCCTCCTCTCTGTAAATTTTTAAGATGGACTTTACGTTTAGTTTTGGTGTTACTGATAGTAGAATGAGGACAGTCTTACCGATTGTATTTTTTTTTGTGTGTTTATTGTTTATGACCGGTCCTATACTTCTTTTCCCTTGGGAATGTGTGACAACCACCCTTACCTTTAACCACGTCAGTGACACCTTTTGTCATACCACCAAGGAGTTTTTAATTTTTACATCGATGGTATCCTAGGTCGTTAAAGTGAGAACCTATGTATAGTTTTTTTTTAACTTTTGTGATTGAGTTTTTCTATGTACGTAGGATTACAAGGGTCGTTATAATCAGTATTACCGGTTATATGTCTTATTTAAGTTCACAGGTAGTTGTCTACTTTCCTATTTCTTCGTATACACACACACACAGGTATTCTACCTATAGGTAGAATAAGTATTGTACAATGTCTTTTTGGACTCGTTTGAAAATCGGTTGGGTATATGTGTGTGTGTGTGTGTGTGTGTGTGTGTGTGTGTGTGTATATACATATATATGTGTGTGTATGTGTGTTGATATGGGTATATGGTACTTTCAGAGGGTAAACGTTGTTACACCTACCGTCATAATACCAATCACTTTACAGTCTCTCTTTGTTTGTGTATGTACATTAGATTTTCTAATATGTCTATATTACGTTTATTCTTGAGTGTCTATACCTTTTGTTCGGTTGTTTGATCACCTATGGTCACCCTTCTCACTTCTCTCCTCCCTGTTCTGTCTCCATACCCTAATTCTTTATGTTTGATGATACATATTTTCTCTATTTGTTGTTCTTATATAACATATCGTGTCCCCTTACATCGATAATAAAATATTGACACTTAACTTATACTAGATATTTTTATAACTTAGTGATTACACATGTTGATCTTGATTGTATTATAAAATTTAGGTGATATGGAGTTATTTTTAGGTGATATGAAGTTATCTATGTGAAGATAGATAAATGTGAGACACATCATAGTTATATGATTGTGGAGTGTTGAGTCTCGTATCTCCCTTCGTAGAATAGTCTGTAAAACTTACGTAAGTGGGGGTCTGGAACCTTCAAAGTCCCTTTTACATTCGTTCTAAGTTTATCCTTGTACCTTAAAGACTTTCTTTTCCTTATCGGTGAGAAGGATCTGTAAGTTTTAATAGTTACGGAACTGGAAACTTAACCCATTCTGGATTTCTTCTACGTTCTCACTCCCTTTTACGTTATATAGTGTAAGTCATATAAAGTATGGTCCCGACACAGTGACCTCCCTACATACTAGATGACTGACACGTGGTAATCACCATTTTACATAGACTATAGTCTTTAGAACTTTGAGACCCTTTGAAAACTTCGTTTCTCTAGAAGTCTATATATTCAACTTTCACTATAATAATTTTGACATTAGAGACTCCGACCCCTTTAAAATAAAAACACATAAATCTCGATCTTACCCTACTTCCGTATACGTGTAAATAAGGAACTGTTTGGTGATTTCCCTCCTTCCCATCTTTACCATGTACCTAGTAGAATGGCTTGATGAGTATGAAGAAACAACAAATCAGTGATTCAACTCAGGTTGAGAAAATGTTGGGGTACCTGACATCGGACGGTCCCAGGAGACAGGTACCCTAAAGGGTCCCTTCTTATGATTTCACCCAACGGTACGGGAGAAGGTCTCCTAGAAGGATTGGGTCCTTAAGTTGGACACAGAGGACTTGACGTTCACTTGACCAAAACCCTTTTGACCGTAAATAAAACGGTTTCACCCCCCTTGGTACCGTTGTCATTCTTAACATACATACATCCCGAAGGGACCACCGAGTCTACCATTTCTTAGACGGTCGTTACACCCTCTGCACCCTAGCTAGGGACCCAACCCTTCTAGGGGACCTCCTTCCGTACCGTTGGGTAAGGTCATAAGAACGGACCTCTTCGGGGTACCTGTCTCCTCGGACCGCCCGATATCAGGTACCCCAGTGTTTCTCAACCTGTGTTGACTCTTTGATTCGTGACGTGTCATCTCATAGTGACCTACACTTCCACAAACGAACTCGAAAGATAATGAAGGAAACTTTCCTATGTTTAGTTAATAGAAAAATTGAGCATTAAAGGGAAGACTCAACCCACGGAAACTACTTCGATGTCTCATTGTACGACACGTAAAAACAAGAAATGAACGAAGAACAGAAAAGGTTCCAGGATGAATTTGTCTTAGTAACGTCGTTTGAATAGTAGTTTTTCGGTGAGTAGACTCTTTCGTCTGTGACAAGAACGTACACGACTGTATCGTGTCTACATCGGTTTTTAGGGAGAGGTCGAAGTTTATATGTTGTAGTCCTATTTACTGTGACCCCAAGTATGAGAAGGTTGTCGGACATCTTAGAGAGAAGACTAAGACTGGAAACTTATGGTTCAAAAGGTCAAGAGGTCAATAATAAAGAAGACCTATAATATACCATTTATTACAAAGGATCTTTGTTTTAACATAAAAGTGGAAATGGTTCCTTTCAATCGAACTAAAGACTTTTACTAAAACACATCAGATTTCTCTTCATTCGAGTATACCCTTATATTCCGTCCTTACCCCACCAGGGTCATCCTTGATTCACTAGGAGAGTTCATTTAGACGATAGACCTGGCTTCTTGACTGTTGTGTAAGTACCTAACTTTTTTCCTGGTATATGTGGGTTCTTATGGTTATACATACATGTTTATGTTTCTATCTCTTTATTTGACATCCTGTCTCTATTCACTTTCCTCAAATCACCCCGATTAACATTTTCCGAAGTACCTTCCTATTTAATGACGGTCCAAAACACTCTACATTTTATACACTTAACGATTACACCAGGAAGGACCTAAGGGGAAGTGATTCACTATGTACTTTATAAACCCTATGAAGACTCCTCCCTTGTCCTCTTGGTTCGATCTAGAGACGATCATCTCATACTTCTTTTACTTGTTCTCACCACTACCGAAGTAGCCATTCTCCGTCCTAACTAGTGGTCTTTGAACTAATATGTTTAACTTCTTCAATACCTAGTTTGGAGTAAATTAAGTCTATGGACAGTTGTCCATACCACCCGATCTACGGTGTAATTCTAAAGACTGTCACTATCTGGAGTCGTAGGGCACTTTTTGTCCAATGATATGTCGACATTGAGTACTTTCCTTAACTACTTATTATTTTTCAAACACATTAGAGATCCTCCTAAGACTCCCGAGAGACGCTTTGTTGATCACGGGTAGGTCAACTCCCTTTTTGTTTTGGTCTACAGTTGTGGACCTTCGTTTACAGCTTCATTCGTTTAACCGATACCAGTAGAAACATGTCTATTGTCTAAGTTATTTACTGTTGAACCGAGGGTCCCGAGGCAAGTTGAGATACAGGAACAGATTAACCATAAACCGTAGGTTCCTGATATAGATGTAGGATAAACGGTCAAACCTCCTCTGTAGAATTATCAAATACCTCGTCAGAAGTTATTCTCTATTCGTCTTTCCGTACACCCAAAGACATAGGTACGGAACCCATGAGTCTTAAGTAAAATCGCCAAAGAACGAATAAGTAGTCTAAGTCTACCCACATACACTTCACTTTTCGGTCAAAAGAAGGTGCGAGACTCAAATTCTTTTGACCTAATTATGTACGTACGAAAATTATGGTTAGTAGACTATGATGAAGGAGGACCTGGTTTCTTTTGTAAAATTCGGAAGAGAAAAGAAAAAAAAAAGGATTGACGTAATTAGTGAAAAACGTAATTTTCACAATGAACTGTACTTAACGTTTATAATACGAGTAAGAAGGTAATAGAAAATTTTAATAGTTGACGTGATTGTATAAACCTCCGAAATTAAACATATATACGGGATAAATCAAATTGGTTATTCTAATTGAGGTCATTATTAAAATGTGTGTAAATGAAATTTTTACTTGTACAACTTTATTAACAGTTTAATCATTTCATAACGAAGTCTATAAAGTTTGACCCCGTGTCGATTTAGAAGCGATGTATAACATAACGTTAAGTTTAATTTGATGAGATTCTTGCAATAAGCAAAAGATATCTTATCTAAATCCGTTTCCTTTTGATTGAACGTAAGGAAAGATTTAATTGTTTCTTAGAGTCTCTTAGTATTTGATAATTTTTATTTAACCTGGTGATGTTATAACATTAATCGGAGGTTAATTTTATTTATTTAAATATAATTTTTTTATTTAACCCGTAATTCTCGATAATAGGGGTAAATGTTTAACACGTCGGATGTAGATCCCTCCTTTATTGACCAGATTCTACTGTATTTGATCATCTCCTTTATTCCGTTCTTGGGTCCAACGAACTTTAGGTCGAGTGGAAGCAGATAGTATGTTGAACAGTTGTAACATCTTCCCGAGGAAATTCCATGAATCCAACCCCCACCACTTGTAACCAGAATCATATCGTATAATCATATTTGACCCGTTTACCTATAGTAAATTGTCATGGACGTATAAGGTTTTGACTAATTCCATTACTGTTTAGGTCCTATTCCCGATTGGGAGGTTGGACATACATATAGTGAAACCCGTCCGTAATAAACTAAAACACCCATCCAACTGTCTCCTCGGATTGTCTCTTCTTTTCTGACATCTTCTTCCTACACACACCTCCATCCCACCTCTTCCTCCCATCATTCTTTTTCATTGATCCGTAGTCGGTCTAAAAAAAAAATAGATCTAACCGTCGTTTTTACGTGTATAAACTATACTCATAGAAGATAAGAGAGGTAATTAGGAAACCAATGTTAGGTGATTTGTGTTCACCCGGTAATAGGAAGTAGTAGTAGTGGTACGTATTGTAACACTAACTTACTTTTCCACTTATTGATGATGAGTATTAGTTCGACCTACCAGAACAATTTAAATTAAATACTTAGTAAAGTTGTATATCGTTTCCTTGTTAAGGAACTCCTCTTACATAATTAGTGTTTTTCTGACTGAGAAACTTTTGTACCTCCCCCACCGTCTATTTGACGGAAGACAGTGACTTCTTCTACTAAAGATATCTTACTTATTACCTACAGTTTATAATCTCTACTGATCGTTACAATACCGTATGGGTGTCAGGTTTTTACTCAATCTTTTTATAATAAAGGAAAATACAATTAAGTATGAGACCGTACTACCTAATGATATAAACTCCCGGTAAACTGAGTGAGTAAATAATTTGTATATACACGACTAACAGATGCGATACTCGTTTACAATCAGATCTACGACCTGTATATTATCACTTGTTATTTCTGTATTAAAGACAAGAATATTAAAGATGGAAGATTGTTCTCTCTATTTTTCTTTGTACAAAATGTGTGTATGTGTGTTTCTGAACTTACTTCCCCTACTATTATTATCGTTGATCGTATAGAAGTTGTAACATACGGCGTGTCAACGATTCACAAATTGTAGGTAATAGAGTAGATAAGTCAGGAGAATCTACTCCGAAACTTCCCTTATAATAAGTAGGGATGAAATATCTACTTCTTTGGCTACAAGTCTCTCCATTTTATTAGAGGGATTTCAAAGTGTTGTATACTATCTCTACCGTAAGATTAGAACTATATTCTTACTTCAAATTTAAGAACTCGTATTAAAATCCTAAACAAGTTTAGTATAATGACGGAGTGTCTTTTACTCCCGGTCTATTTTAAAAAGGAACAAGTCGTTTGACACAGAAACCAATCACCCAAAAAGATGTACGAATTTTATGTGACAAATTGTCGAGACAGATGGACCCGAGATCCTTTCAACATCATCGAATATCTAGTTACGATTGTTAAAAATTTCCCGTCTACCATCGTCAACACAGAACGTTCGTTTCATTCCGAAGGACCCGATGTCGTTTTTCCCTCGTAGTTACGTACTCACTTCAGATTATTTTTCGAAACCTGACCTTAGATCCACAGAACTCAATATTTAGATTGAACAAACGAATATACGATACCTGTACCTCGTTCAGAGATTTCTCAATAATGAGACTTTTAATGTTTCTTGTCTGATCTATAAAAAAGGAGAATATTAGAAAACAAATAGTCAGTGTATTCTCTTCAATGTTTCTGATCCGTAAACGGAAGGTGAGGTCAATCCAAAGAAAGATTCTTTGTCGAACAAGGAAAGGGATGGGAAAGGAAAGACAAAGACCCAATAGTCCCCTCCTTCTCTGTCACTCCACTCCATTTTTAGTTGGTAAAGACGTGTAACTACTCTACTGTCTACCTTATATGGACCCGTAAAGAAAGAAGTTCAGAGTGAGATCCCTTCATGAGAAACTCAATGTGAAAACCTTTACGCTTAAACCACTTAGAGTCCCGTCCGGTTCATAACACAGTTACCATAAACCATCATGGGGTCTCATTCCATTCCTAAACCCCAGACCGGGTAACACCTACAAATAGTCGACTGTAGACAAGTTGACAGTAAATGACCAACAAAGTAAAATTAAGTAACTGTAACAACGATCGGAATTGTGTCCCCGGGAAATGTCTGATCCAGTTCAGAGACTACGTTACTTACCCTTTCGTAAATCTAGTACTGAAATTCTTTATTCTTTTTTTTTGAGAGTAATAGATAGTACACAGAATCTTTTCCTTTTGTTCAAATGTATACAGTTTGTTTTACTTTCCGACCCCTTGTCTTTCCAGAGGTACCGACTTTTACTTTATGCTCCAACGAAGGATTTCTTCTCCTATGTCTACTAGAATGTTTTGTTTATATCTGAGTGTCTGAAGCTTTTGATTGATACCGACGGTCTTCCTTTTCTACCCCCCTCCCTATCAATCCCTCAAACCCATGTACATGTATGACGACACAAATTTTATGTAATGGTTGTTCCTGGACGATATATCGTGTACCTTGAGACGAGTCACAATATACCGTCGGACCTACCCTCCCCTCAAACCCCCTCTTACCTATGTACATATACATACCGACTCAGGGAAACGACAAGCTGACTTTGATAGTGTTGCGACAATTAGCCCTAGAAGGGTTGGGTCCCTCACTTGGACCTAGAGGACGTAACGTCCATCTAAGAAGTGACAGACTCGGTGCTCCCTTCGGGGATTAGTCGATACGAAGTTATGTGTTAATTTTTCAATTTTTTTCTTATTTTCTTCTCTTTTTGATGAAATACTTTGTTTACCTCCTTCTCCAATTTTAAAATATAGGGGATCAAGTTTGCTACCTTTAGTTAAAGACAAATGTGTTCTCTTTGTCTTCTTAGATAAAAAAGGTTCTTGAGAGTGACGTTTTTGTATGGACCACTAAGAGTGTTTCTTGAAGGTATATTTTATCTGTTCCCTAAGTACCTACGTCTTAATATCTGTAACGTAGACCACTTTAGGTGGATGATGTACGGTGTAGATTCCTATTAATAGGGGGTTTTCCACTTCCCTGAACAGGACTTCACGTGTCGGTACCTCACTCTCTCAGTCCGGTTTTGTTCTCTCACTAAGGATCAAATCAAAAGAGAGGTGAAATAGTGTTACGGAACAAAAAGGGTGACTTTCTATCCCCTTTCCTTCCCCTTAATATAAAAGAGAACAACTAGGAGTATGCAGACCAAAATAAGGAGATTTTGTTTCACTGGGTTAAGTTCAAGGGATGTAACGTTTCTACAATTTCCCTCCAGTGTTTTCTAAGCTAACGACTTACACTTAGTAAAGTATACCTCCACATATAGACTGAGTCTCCTGACGTACAAGAACTTCCGTTAGTACCCACACGAAAGAACGGAAGAGACGAAAAGAATGACGGTATCGCACTTTATAAATTCATATCGTTTAAATATATTTACTCATTTAATCGTAGGATATATACTAAAACATAAATATGTAAAATGTTTATACTTTACCTTTACCCCACCAAAAAAGTCTCTTTAGGATAATGTCATAATCATTAAGAACGTTAGAATTTCCAATCTTCACACAATTTTACTATATACTAATAACTGATTGTAAATTATACCAGGTCAAATATATGTGATTTTATAAGAGTTTATTACAGAATGGTAAATGGAAATGATATCAAAAGGAAACTTAAGTATAGTAAAACAATTTAGGGGTTTATTGTTTTCACCTAGTTACAACATTTTAAAACACGTAGTTTTGTACTTTCGTTACTATTACTATATTTACGATGTCGAGTCTTTTTAGTGTTTACGTTTAACAGGAAAATATATAAACACATATATATGTATATTACCCTAATACATAAACTCTCATATACTATCATTGTACTCTGAAACGTTCACACTACTAAAATTCCTTCATCATTTTTTACTACTCACCCAATTTCTACTTAAACGAGTTAACCGTGTGGAGTCGTCCCTGGGTAATAGTGTTTAAAGAATATATAGTCAATAGTAAAGTCCCCATATATTGGATATTAAAGTTCTTATTCAATAGAACGAATAAAGATACAACTTCTATTTTATTGTCTCGACATATTCTTATGAGTCGACACTACTCTTGTCAAACTAATGGTTCTCAAACTGACAAAACCTTGTTAACCATTATAAGAAATGAGTCTCTTTTTTTATTTATTGTGAATAAACCCGTATGAATTTTCGGTTTATATGTACAAAGTTTTATTATGACTTTGTGTAAGGGATCTTGACTTTCTTTGGACTCTTATCTAACCGTTAGGTAAATATCGATAGTCCGTCACACTTGTACGTTGGTAGGTTGAAAACGAATACTACATAAGTAATTGAATCGATAACTGTTCACGACTTTCATAAGAATTCGACCTTCATAGAAAAATTATTAAACCCCAGATTCAACCCGTGTTTATTGATGGTTAAAAACTACCTCATTACTGTGTTGATATAAAGTATTCCTTATAATTGTTCATTTTTTAAAATTTAAAGTTATTTTAATTGTCAGAGGTTTTTTACTGAGTTATATTTTAGACTGGATAACCAGTTTGATATTAACTCGTCAGATACCTACGTATACACGTTCAGACTTTGGTTTTTTAATTAACCTTTATTATGAAAACTTTTAGTATTAAAGAAAACATGAAGGGAATTTCACTATCTGAACGTGTATCGTCTATAGGAAGTTGACAACTGATATGGATTTAAAGTCGTTTGTGCCTATCTACTTAGAGAATAAGTCAGTTTGAGTGACAACTAAGAAAAGAGAGTGAAAAGAAGGTACAGTTTTAGAACGAAGAGAACTTAATCAATAGAATCCATGATTACGGTTAAAAGACAAGTTCAAAGTTTGAAAGAAGCTAAATTTGAGTATAGGAGAGACATGCATACCCGTATTGGAGGACAACCTGTACTCCATAGATTGTTTTTACATGTGTGTTTACCTAAGTAACTATATAAGGTCCCAAAAAAATTTGGAGAGAGATGGTTAAATGGAATCGATTAAAACTCAAGTTGTACCACACACAAGTTCCTTACCACAACTGATAGAATAGTGTTTATGAGACCCGATAGTCTCAATCCATTATGACCTAAAATTTTTTACTGTCTAAGAAGTACATCCAGTCAATTTAAGTGTGTCTCTTTTGGATAAAGAGATAGAATATAATATGGGGATTTACTCTAGTCGACAGAATGGTTACGGACTTTAAAGTGAAGGGGGAATAGAATGATCCTGTACTGAAATCTGTAGTATTCTTATAATAATATTACTCATTTTACCAAAATGTGGGTCGAAAGATACAAGTATGTCAAAAGGAGTATGATGAAGTAAAAAATTGACGGGTCAACTGAGGGTCGAACAAATTTATACTAGGTATCCTACTGGGAATTTGTTTTTTTTTTAGTTAGAACGATGCGAAGAGTATGGAAGAATTTTATTGGTCCTTGTACAAAACAGGGGTTTGTATATTCGAGATATGGTTACCGACAAGATGGAAGTAGAGAGAGAAACTGTGACTCTACCATACTAGTGAGTGGATGTCAGTCCGTAAGACCTCACACTTCAGTTCATCCGGAATCCTTCGTTGTAATACTTGTTTCGTTCACCTCCACTACCTTAAAGTCGATTAGATAAAGTTTAGGATTTACTACGACGACGATTTCACGGTGTCAGTTATACGGTCGTTTAAACCTTTTGAGTCGTCACCGGTGTCTTGACCTTTTCCATTCAAAAGTAAGGTTAGGGGGTTTTCCCGTTTGGGTTTCTTAAAAGTTTGATGGTGTGTTAACGTACGTAGAGTACGTGATCGTTTCATTACGAGTTTTAGGAGGTTCCATCCGAAGTTTCGTGTACTTGGTTCTTAAAGGTTTACATGTTCGACCTAAATCTTTTCCGTCTCCTTGGTCTCTGGTTTAACGGTTGTAGGAAACTTAGTATCTTTTTCGTTCCCTTAAGGTCTTCTTGTAGATGAAGACGAAGTAACTGATGCGATTTCGGAAACTGATACGTCTAGTGTTGTTTGATACCTTTTAAGAATTTCGCTACCTTTATGGTCTGGTGGAATGGAGGAGGACTCTTTGGATAAACGTCCAGTTCTTTGTTATCAATCTCGGTCTGTGTCTTGTTACCTGACCAAGTTTTAACCCCTTTCTCATGCAGTTCCGACATATAACAGTGGGATAAATAAATTAGGTATACGTCTTATGTAGTACGTTTTACGACCCGATCTTCGTGTTCGACCTTAGTTCCAACGACCCTCTTTATAGTTATTGGAGTCTAGTCTACTGTAGTGGCAATACCGTCTTTCTCTTCTCCTTGATTCTCGGAGAACTACTTTCACTTTCTCCTCTCACTTCTTCAACCGAATTTTGAGTCGTAAGTCTTTTGACTCTAGTACCGTAGGTCAGGGTAGTGGAGTACGGTTCATCTACCCCTTTGTTACTTTTGTCACTGCTTGAAATAAAAGAACTCAAGGTTTTAGTGACCTACCACTGACGTCGGTACTTTAATTTTCTACGAACGAGGAACCTTCATTTCGAAAATGTTTGGATGTGTCGTATAATTTTTCGTCTATGTAGTGAAACGACTGTTTTCAGGAATATCAGTTTAGATACCAAAGAGGTCATCAGTACATACCTACACTCTCAACCTTGTATTTCTTCCGACTCGCGACTTCTGAGAGTTCTCAGGGAACCTGTCGTTCCTCTAGTTTGGTCAGTTAGAATTTCCTTTATTTTGGACTTATAAGTAAGTTTCCTGACTTCGACGTCGAGGTTAGGAAACCGGTGGGTTACAGTTCTCGACTTAGTAACCTTTACTGAGACTACGATCCTTTCTAACTTCCGCCCTCCTCTTTCCCTACTGTCTCCTACTCTACCAACCTACAGTAGTGGTTAAGTTACCTGTACTCAAACTCGTTTGAGGTTCTCTATCACTTCCTGTCCCTTCTGACCGCACGAAGTCAGGTACCCCGCGTTTCCCAACCTGTGTAGACCTGTTGATTCGTCAGAAGTGGTGAGAAAGAATTATCATAACTGAAGAACCGAAGGTATCATTGTGAAGAAAAGAACATCCTGTGTCTAATACATTACTTTTTCATGTATGGTTCTGTCAAGTACTAGTCTCGATGTAGAAGTAATGGAATAACAAAATAATTAAATAATGAAATAATGGAATAATAATACACGTGAGTCAAGGTCCCACCTTGGTTGACTTTCATTTTATAAAAAGAGTTAAAGACCGATGAACAGGGTTGACTTCTTATCTTTCAAAGACCCTTCTTCAGAACTTACTAAACGTATCCGACTATTGTCTACTATTAATAGAAACATTACTTATAGTAAAACGACTCGTTGTACACGTATACTTCGACTGTCCCTTTCTTTCGTGTTACTCAAAGGTTTTGTTTTTGTCTCCTTAATTAACACTCTCTCTTACAGAAGAAGTTTTGAAGACATCTGGGAAGGGATTGTCACTTGCATCAATGACGACGATATTAGTTCCTTCTTTCACTTTCACAATCAGTGAGTCATTATGGACTGAGAAACACTGGGGCACCCGACATTTGGTAGTCGGAGGAGACAGGTACCTTAAGAGGTTCGTTCTTATGACCTCACCCAACGGTAACATAACGATTATTAGAACCGTTCCTTACCAGAAATGAAAATTCGTCTTTCAAAGGTGTAAGTCCTCTTTCCCCGGTTCACGTAACCTTTTGAATTTTTTTTTTTGTTTTGTGGTTCCTTGTTTCGAGGAAGACCAGCAATAACGGGAGTCGGAATGTCTTGAAGGAACCCACAATGTAAACTGGTAAACAAGGGGATTGGTCGGGTCGACGAGAGTGGTCCTATAAAAAGACAGGATCCTTTGACGGACCACACATAAGATAAAATCTTCACGTGAATAGTAACGAGAACTTTACGGTAAAACGGAAACCTTTGTGAGTGTCCTTGATCGTAAGTCTTCCACTTTTCTAAAAACTTTCGATTTTATAAAGGGTCATCCTCAAAACTAAAAGTTTTTCGGTAATTTCTTGTGTCCGACCCAGTAACGATTATGTTGTCATTTTCAACTTTTATAGAGAGTTTGGTATTATAACTCGATTTTTATAATAGTATTCTACCGTTTTTCATTAATCATTATTATAGACGACGGTACGTAGCCAAAGACGAAAAGCGGTTACGAAATGTAACTAATAGAGTTAATTATAAGTGTCGTAAATATAAGACATATTTACATCTTTGTCTCTGATCTCTCCAATCCATTAAACGGGTACCAATGGGTTAATTATTCAACCAGTTCTACTCTGAGTTTGGGCTCACAGAAAGAGGGTGGTGAGACTAAATGAACTCAGGGAAGGTAATTACGTCGGATCGGGAATTTTGTTTATAGTCACACTACCTGGGCGTTTTATTCGTTCGACTTGAGACGTAAATGTACCACTTCTTTCGTCAAAGAAGACTGTAAAACATAGACGACAAAATGGATGTATATCAAAGACGAAAGTTCAAAAGTTCTCTTTTACCACGTTTCACTGTCTTAAGACTCTTCTATGATTATTGACTAAACACGGACGATATACAGTTCATGAAATGTATATTTTGAATAAAAGTCCTGTCGGGAAGTTCAAAATATCATAGTAACGGTGAATTGTGTACTCTTTTGGTTTCGGATGAAATCATAAGATCGCTAACCTCCGTAAGACACGAGTACAGGAGAAGGGGTCAGGAGGGGAGAAGACTTCGTATTACAGTATTTACTAAAAATTTAATTTTACTTTACCTTTTTTTTCTGATGAACATTTTAGGAAAAGTCTTAATAATTTCCGTTTTGATACTTTAGGATGGTAATCAGTCTGACACTTATACGGTTTAAATTAAAAATGGTTTACTTTGTTTAGTAACAAATTATAAAATTTCCATAGTTTAGTATGAAGTGAAATAAATGGTTATCGACATAATCACTTTACATGGGTGTAGTCTATGTCATCGAGTCTTTTTCCTTCGAAGAAGTAATAGACACCCGTAGTTAACGGTTTACTATGTCTAAAGAGGGAAGTAGGGAGGGAACTAATATGTGATTAAACAAAGATGGACAATAAATAACGTTGTTATTACGACACATCGTTTAGTGGGGTTTTGAGTCCTTGAAATTTTGTGATTTAGAAATAAATCCAGTCCTCAGACACCCAACTATTAGATTCGGTGTGAGTCTACCTACTAAGACTACAATCTATCCGAATGAGTGTACGGACCGTCAACCATTTACTATGAATCCAGTGTCCCCACAGTCCCTGTGTACAGAAAGTAGTACGTCGTCAGATTTGATACTTACAATAATACAACTTTCCTCTCATGGTTCCTTTTTTTCCGTCTTCGTCTACGTAAAAAATTTCCGAAACGAATATAATTTAAAAGATTAAAGTTTAATCGTTTTATTTCAGTGTTCCGGTTCGGGTTGTAGATGTTTCTAGTTACCATACCCCTCCAGACTATATCTACCGGAAATCACGTTAGGTATATCGTATCAAGTGAGAACATTATTAATAAGTGTTGTAAGGATGTACGTTTTATACGAAAGGAGGTTACTCCTAGAGTTTTGAAAGTAAGTCAGTGCAGTCTGGATCTTAGGTCATAGAGTACTAGATACTAGTCCACGACTGTACCGAGGAGTCTACTTCTAGGTTTCTAGCTGTCTAAATTTACTTTTAATAGTCGGTGGGTGTATAGGTTGTAAGTCACTACTGTCACCGTGACCTATGTTTTTATGAGCAGGTCTTTCCCTTTCTTTTACCCTTCGACGATCGGGACCATATGTAGATATCGTTAAGGGTGACCCATATATACTGGTCTTGGGATGTTGCGTCCTTACCCCTTACGAAGAATGGATACAAGGTAGTACTGAGGTCTGTCACCGAGTGGACAGGTAACAAGAGGTACCGAAAATTGAAATAAGAGAATTTATGATAAGAAAAAGGTAAGACGAACCAGTGAAGACTTCTCTCGTGAATATTTGTATTAAAGACTCATTGAAAAATCAGACGGAGGACGAGTGACTTATAACTTCCTGACCACGAAAAGACTCAAAAGGTGTTAGAGTAAGAGAAAATTTGATCCGACCAACGTGAAAACGGGTGTGTTACGGGAATTTTTGAAAAACCCGAAGTGTATTCATAAAAAGTTCAAGTGAAGTAACCGTTTTCGGTTTCAGTATTAATAAAAACTCTATCCGGAGACAGAGATTTAAAACAATCACAAAGAAACCTCTATAGTCCGACGACGTTCCGTTATGGGAATTCTAAAGAGGTTTATGAAAACAGATCAACTCTCACAGATGAAACAACGACAAGTCAACTCATTCAGTACAGGTTGAGAAAACACTGGCGTACCTGACATCGGACAGTCCCAGGAGATGGGTACCCTAAAACGTCCGTTCTTATGGCCTCACCCAACGGTAAAGGAAGAGGTCTTATAGAAGGGTTGGGTCCCTAACGCGGACACAAAGGAAGTAACCGTCCCCTCTAAGAGATGGTGACTCGGTGGTCGTTTCGGACTCCTAGATAAATCTTTAAGGAATTAAGATAGTTTATAGAATTGTGTCAGAATTTTTTGACGAAACCATAAATCATGATCTAGTGTAGAAAGACCCACAAGGGACCTAAATTAGAAAATAATCATACTCTCCGATATCTACTCTTTTTTACAAAGAAGATTAGGTCACTCAACACCAGAAGAGATTTAAAATAAATTTTTGACCGGTAAAGAAAGAAATTGAGTAAAGAAAGAACAACAATGTGTGTCGTTCATTCTCGGTCCACACCAGGTGGTAAATAGGTTCACGATATCGTCGAAAGAGTGGTAACAAAGTCGGAGGTAAGAAAGTCGTGGCAGAAGGATCAGAGTTGGATGGCGGAAAGGGTTTCGGTTCCTGGGTATAAAGTCTAAAAATCATATTATAAAACGAAGATTTTCCTCTTTATAGAGATAAAAAGTTGATACAGATGTTATTACGATATATTGTTTTGTTTAGCTTGAGTTCTTACGTTTAGTGATTCGTAAACAATCGAGTGTTCAGACACCCAATCCCTAAATCTTACTTGAAGAGACCGGGTACGAAGACCAGACTCCACTTGAGGGAGTGTACAAACCTCCAACCGACGGACAGTTGGTCCTGTTTTCGATAGTGATCCGGTCGGCCACAGAGTGTAGTAGGTCTTTTGATAGGTCCCTTAAAATGGTACCACTTCCGTTTCTTTTTATCTTTTCACCTTTGTGATTCATGAAAAAGTTTGATGACTACCGTAGTTTAAAAGATCACAAAGAGACTGGTTTTGTTCAAAGTACTAGTTCAGTTATACTCTTTTGTGACGGTTTACTACAACTGTGTATCTCTGTACTTTTTAATTCCGGTAATTAAGTTAATTAGTTTCTTTGAATAATATATTAACGGAGTTTATATAATTGTCAAAAAGTAGGGTTATTCTACTGTCGGTAGAGATCCCTTTCCTTAATGATACGGAAAAAACAAAAACGATTCTTTTGTATAAAAACATTACTTTCTATACCTTTTGTCCTTGTTAAGTTTCTCTTCTCCTGAAATTACTCCCAAAAGTTATGGGTTACGGAGGTCCTAAGACCTTCCATCATACTAATGACTTCGGTCACCCCTGTCCTTTACTACCCGGTACCGTCCCTAATACTACTTGATATTTCGGAATACATTTTCGTCGTCGATGAGAAGTCAAGGTTGTCTAGTGACGGGATTCATACCCGTTTAATAACGGTCTACGATGTTAAAAAAAGTTTTCTTGCTCTTTAGGTCTAAAAAAAACAAAAAAAAAAAACAAACAAAAAATAGCCTAAAAATAAATAAATAAATAAAAAGTGGTCCTTGATGAATAAAAAAACAATTAAAATTTTAGAAATTAAGAATGTACGCAAGGGTTTGTACTTGGGGGGAGGGTGGAGGGAGGGGTATTGTAGAGACACCCAGTAGGGGTACGTGGTCGGGGTTCGTACGACATAGGACGCAGTCTGTATCTGACCGCTAAGTTAAGAATGTACTATCATATGTACAATCTTACGGTAAGAGGGTTTAGTAGGGTGGGAGAGGGAGAGGGAGACTCAGGTTTTCAGGCCATATGTGTAGACACAGAAAAAAGGACAGAACGTATGTCCCAGCAGTAACGGTAGAAGGATTTAAGGTATATATACACAATCATATGACATAACCACAAAAAGAAAGACCGAATGAAGTGAGACATATTAACCGAGGTCAAAGTAGGTAGAGTAGTCTTGACTAAGTTTACTTAAGAAAAATTGCCGACTCATTATGAGGTAACACATATACATGGTGTCGAAAGAATAGGTAAGTAGACGACTACCTGTAGATCCAACAAAGGTACAGGACCGATAATATTTGTCACGACGCTACTCGTAACCCCATGTACACAGAGAAAGTTAAGACCAAAGGAGCCACACATACGGGTCTTCACCCTAACGACCCAGTATTCCATCAAAATAAACGTTAAAAAATTCCTTAGAGGTCTCACAAGAGGTATCACCGACATGATCAAACGTAAGAGAACGAAAAATTAATAACCACTGATTCAGTTACTTTTATTTATTTTATAACTCCTCTGGTGATGACATACCAAAGGGTTTTTCAGGTGTTGACGTTCGACTTAGACTCGAATCCAACGGTCAAACACCGGATACGAAATCTAGAAACATCTATCTACCAAGAATTGAAAAAAGGTCGAAATGACTGACTTCATATTAATTGTGTATTTTCATATTCTATAAACTTCATATGTTACGTTATTAATCTGTATACATATGTAACACTTTCCTAAGGAGGGTAACTCAATTGTGTAGGTAGTGGACTGTATAAGTTGAAAATGACACACAACTCTTGTAAACTCAAGATGAGAACCTTGGAGGGACCACCGGGTCTACCATTTCACAGACGGATGTTACGGCCTCTGGGTCCAAGCTAGGGACCCAGTCCTTCTAGGGGACTTCTTCCTTTACCGTTGGGTGGGGTCATGAGAACGGACCTCTTAGGGTACCTACCTCCTCAGACCACCCGATGTCAGGTACCCTAACGTTTCTCAGTCTGTGCTAACTCACTGAAGTGAAAGTGAAAATCGTTTGAATGTAATACATTCTCAATAGTTGATATTAGTGGTACAATATATAATATAGGAGTCCGGAACAAGTAGAATATTGATTTTCAACTATGAGAAAATGGTTAGAGAGGGATAAAACGGGCGAGGGTCGGGGACAGTTGACGAAGAAAAACCGATACTAAAACTGAAGAAAAAGAAAAAAAATGGTGTATGTTCACCATGGTACACCATAAACAGAGACAGACCGACCGAATAAAGTGAATCGTATTACGAGAGGTCCAAGTATAAAAGAAATAGGTAAGTAGACAGTTTACCTGTAAATTCAACAAAGGTATGGAACCGATAAACACTTATTACGACAAACTTGTGTCCTCCTACTGTCTACCAAAAAGTAAAATTTAAGTTATGTAGTGTTTATTTAGATCGGACTTTCAGTCAACCTTTAATCGTGTACTAGGTCATGAAAAACGGAAAGTTACTATAATCTAAACGTAGAACTACAAAGAAAACGAAAGTACACACAACTGGTACGTTTACTTGTCAAATATTTCCAAGTAGGCACGGTTTCGGTTTAAGTTTTACCATATCCGAATTACTCTTAGATCGTATTCTGGACTAAAAAAAAAGATCGTGAAGCATATGTATCTGAATGATAGGGTCAAACGACCCCTAACTCCCTCAAGGGTCTTACGTCCTAAAAGTCACGATTTTAATCCTTTTGTTTGGTTCTGTTCAACCAGTGGGATCCCTCTTGAACTTAGGTACAACATCTTTCTTTATGACTCTCAAAGTCCTGTAAATGGGTCCTCTTCCGTACTATTTAAGAAGACACGTATGAATTTCTGGGATAATAAAAGAAGAAATATTGGGGTTCTTCAATGTTCCTAGTCCTTCATTTCAATGTGTAACACCAAGTTATATTGTTGTTGTTGTTGTTTTTTTTCTGAATATTAGGTTCGTCGGATTTCCACTTTACTCTATCTAGTTCTGTAAGTACTTTTAAGAGTCCAATACCCGTCGTCAACCACATTTCTATATGTTCCTTACAACGTCTCTCCTAAGTTTAAAACCCTTCCCCTCTTCCCCAAATCTAATCTACCGGAAATACTAAGAAAGGTTAAGACGAATATTGAAGATACTAAGATAATACTAGTATCCTATAAATTCTATGTTGGTTCAGAGTTCTCCTTCAAACTTTTAAAATGTAAGTAAAGGTTTTTCATTGTTTTCTTAAAACTTTCTCGTTTTATTCCTCTTACTATCCCGTCCTCTCTTTGACTTTAATCAGACTCCAATCACATTGTCCACTATATTCGACAGTTCAGTAAAGACTTCGTCCGTCGGAGTCTATTCTCTAGTCGGTACCCACTTCTTTCTAGTAAAATCTTCTCTTACTCTTTGTCAGTGACTCCTACCATTTCATTAAGTTCGTAATTTAATTAAGAATGTACAAATGGTTTCCCTACTGTTTTTTATACGGCTGAGGAGAAACAGAGTTCTTTTCACAAATTCAATGGTCCCACTGACTTTACGGTTCATAGGTTTGTTCTAGTCACGGTTCATAATTGGGATTCAAACGGACGTGGTTTAAAGATATAGTAGATTCTGTCTTTGTAATTCGGGTAGGAACTGTGAAACGAAAACCCAATTCATCGTGGTCCTTGATCGTTTTACCTTCAGTCTCAATACGGGGTTCATGAAAGTAGATAAACCCCTGGTTGGCCAAAATCACGGGTTCCCTATCTTCTAACTTACTTTTTCTTACCCGACTTGGAGGTCTAGGATTCCGGGATTATGTTTGGACTTAAAATAAAAGTTTTGGAACGAAAATGTAGTATTGTGTCGGATGACACCAGTAAAAAACTAGTAAACGTTTTGAAAAGATGGGGTCAAAGAATAGATACAATTCCTACTCAAAACAGAAGATTTATTAGTTCCGTACTATGTCCCACGAACCCCGACCACGTGACCCTACTGGGTCTCCCTACCCTACCCCTCCCTCCATCCTCCCCCCAAGTCCACCCCTTGTGTACATGTGGGTACCACCTAAGTACAGTTCCATACCGTTTTGGTTATGTTATAACATTTCATTTTATTATTATTTTTATTTTAATAAAATTTTTTATTAGTTCCGTACTCTCATTTAACGTCACCCTAGGTTTATTTGAATATTTGTGTCTTATTGTCAATGTGAGTAACTTAAGAGGGACTTGCGTATCAAGACATGATTAATATTTTTCACTTTTCGTTTCAACGAGTCAGCACAGGTTGAGAAACACTGGGGTACCTGACATCGGATGGTCCGAGGAGACAGATACACTAAAAGGTCCGTTCTTATGACCTCACCCAACGGTAAAGGAAGAGGTCCTCTAGAAGGGCTGGGTCCCTAACTTGGGTCTAGAGGACGTAACATCCGTCTGTGTAATGACAGACTCGGTGGTCCCTTCAAGTGCATGATTAATACCTCCCTGATGTTTCTTTTTTATCGACGTAGGGGACTAAAGTTACTTAAATGTCATAGACCCTGTTCCGTCCTGTTTTATAAGGTTAAACTGTTTACAATTGATTATCCCAACCTATGAAAGTGTGTGAGCAGAAATTTACCTATGACAGGTGTAAAATATTCACTTCGTTATACTTGACGGATACTTCATTGGTGTACATGGAAAAACGGGACCGGTCAAGGTCAAATATAGATAACAAAACCACATTAAAAATTGTTATAGGTAGAAGTGAGAGGTCCAAAGGAGTCAAAGCTAATAGTTAATATACAAGTGGAGTGTCATCATGTACTGTGTGGACTCTACTTTTATTACCGGACGATTAAAGAACACGAGAAAACTTACACCAGAATTTAACCTATAAGATACCACTCTTACATTGGCTCGTCCTAGGATACCCCGGTAGAGTACTCTCTGGGGAGTGGGTACAGGAGCCAAAGTCGAGGACAGACTTCATGGATCTGTTATCATAAACTACGTGTAAAAGACTCAACAAAACGTCTATATTGGGGACGGGGGAGTAGTTTTCCCTCTACAACGGGTTAACTACTAGTACAAACGTATCGGGGGTCCGGATGATCTCTAACTCCTGACTATTTCAATTAGGGACACTGTGCCGGGACGATGGCATGGTAGTCAGTTAGTCTCTTGACACGTGCTCGATTAGTGAATACATGGGACGTTGGGGCAGGGAGTGGACCCAAAATTTTCACGAAACGACTTTGGGAAGCACCTCAAGTCCCGAACATCTCGTACTCGGTGAACAAAGGAACGGACCGAGACGTTATTTGGAAAAAGACGAGGTTTTCGTCTTCAAAGGTAACCAAACCGGAGTGACACGTGGCCCGTGTACTTGAACGTAATTGTTCTTATACTGTCCGTACTTAACGACAGAACACTTTCAGGTAACGATTGTGAAAGTAAAGGTGCACTAATGAGTAAGTATGAATCCATTCGTAGGAAACACCGGACGATGAACGAGTAAGTAGGAGTAGATAGGAAAGGATGACCTAGTATCGGTGATGGTGTGTAAAAGTTGCACCCTGACATCTTGGAGTTATAGAAGTGGCAAGTACGTAGATTTTGGAACCAGAATCCGAAAGAACTAAGAAATTTTAGTGTTAGTTAGGTGTACCCTGTGGGTAAGGGTACTAGTAAATAACTTACTAATTGTCCTTGATATGGTGGAGAAGTTTTGATTTTGAAGTTATAGCATGTATTTGGTTTCGAAGGAAAAGAAAGTCAAAAGGATGGTAGTAAGGACGGATTGGTTGAAGGAAATCAGAGTAAGTATCAATGACAAACGACTGGGAGGAGGTGGGAATACTAAAGGCGACCTAGCAGATAAACACTGAAATGAAACAAAAGATGAGTCGAACCTGAGGTATTTTTAGAGTAGGTAAGGATACTAAAAATAAAAAGTATAAGTTTATTGTACTTTTCTCCCAGTAAGCAAACATCGGTATCGTGAAGTGTATTTTTGGTCTCAATATTACGTATGAGTTGTTTATACACAACTTATTTCTTTAATACTACCCCATAATGGACGAGATACAATTTAAAAGAGGAAATTTAAAAGTATTGTTTCAATATTCATCGCATAGACTTTCCCGATCCACCATATCGTTGACCAGATTACTCCGACGTCATTAATCAGTGTAGGAGTCCACTTGGTCCAAACGAAACTTGATACTATACTTTTATTTTATTGTGGGATTAGAAACTAGTCGATACGGTGAGTGATAATAAAAATACTAATATAAAATATTATAATCACAATATTTATAGAAATAAGGGAGGATCCATGAACCGTTGAATAAAATTAACGACCGATCATCCATAAGTCACCGAGGGTCGGAAACCCTAATACGGAGTTTATCGTCCTACAGGATATCCTTATCAGTCAAATATCCGTCTCAATCTTAATGTGTGACGTATATTCTTCACGAAGTATTAAGTGACCAAATTTATTCGTATAAAATAGTGAATATATACGTGTCTTTTTTTAATTTGTATTAATGTCTTTTTCTCGGTTACTTTTGTAAACTTTTTGACAAAAAATTTTCATACATGGTAAGTAGTTGGTTATAAAAGTTTTATATTTGTGAAAGTATGTTACTTTATGGAATAAACATTTGTAAACTGACGAAATTTACTGAGAAGTAATATTCATCCAAAAACGTTTTAAATAAAAAAATGAGTGGACTTGAAAAGAACTTAAGGTCGAAACAAACATCAACACCTTTTAAGAAGGTCTCTACCCTTATGGTCTGGTGGACTGGACGGAGGACTCTTTAGACATAAGACCAGTTCTTCGTTGTCAATTTTGACCTTTACCTTGTTGTCTGACCAAGGTTTAGTCCTTTCCTTATGTAGTTCCGACATATAACGGTGGGACCAATAAATTGAATATACGTCTCATGTAGTACTCTTTATGACCTGACCTACTTCGTGTTCGACCTTAGTTCTAACGACCCTCTTTATAGTTATTGGAGTCTATACGTCTACTGTGGTAGGAATACCGTCTTTCACTTGATTTCTCGGAGAACTACGTTCACTTTCTCCTCTCACTTTTTCAACCGAATTTTGAGTTTTAAGTCTTTTGCTTCTAGTACCGTAGGTCAGGGTAGTGAAGTACCGTTTATCTACCCCTTTGTCCTTGTCTGAAATAAACCCCCCCCCCGAGGTTTTAGTGACGTCTACCACTGATGTCGGTACTTTAATTTTCTGCGAATGAGGAATCTTCTTTTCAATACTGGTTGGATCTGTCGTGTAATTTTTCATCTCGGTAATAAAACTGTTGTTTCCAGACAGATCAGTTTCGATACCAAAAAGGTCATCAGTACATACCTAAACTCTCAACCTGATATTTCTTTCGACTCGTGTCTTCTTGACTACGAAAACTTGACACCACAACCTCTTCTGAGAACTCTCAGGGAACCTGACGTTCCTCTAGGTTGATCAGGTAGGATTTCCTTTAGTCACGACTTATAAGTAACCTTCCTGACTACGACTTCGAAGTTATAAAACCGGTGGACTACATTTCTTGACTGAGTAAACTTTTCTGGGACTACGACCCTTTCTAACTTCCGTCCTCCTCTTCACCTGCTGTCTCCTACTCTACCAACCTACCGTAGTGGCTGAGTTACCTGTACTCAAACTCATTTGAGGTTCACAACCACCTCCTGTCCCTCCGGACCGTACGACGTCAGGTACCCCAGTGTTTCTCAACCTGTACTGACTCGCTGACTTGAAAGACTACGTTGGAGAGAGGTCCAAAATAAAGTAAACAGAAACCATCTGAATACGAAGACTACCGTCGTCTGATCAAGGAAAGTCTGGTTAGGTAGATGATCCTGTGGTTTTTATAGACGTATCTTGTATTTGCATTTTAAAAATAAATTTTATCATATTACATTATATTTAATTCGTGTTACTCAAATATAAGACACATAGTACATATACATACATATGTATATATATATATATATATATATATTAATAAAATATGATTCATTTACAATCAGCGAGTCAACACGGGTTCAGAAACACTGGGGTACCTGACGACGGGGGGTCCGAGGAGACAGGTACTCTAAAAGGTCCGTTCCTATGACCACACCAAGTGGTAAAGGAAGAGGTCCCCGAGAAGGGTTGGGTCCCTAGCTTGGGTCCAGAGGACGTGACGTCCATATAAGAAATGACTGACTCGATGTTCCCTTCAGGTTAAAAATATGATATTTTTTTTTTGTTTAACATCAAGTTCCCATTATTTTCTTCTAAGTACAATTTGTATATTCCAAAAGTCAACTCTTAAACTTCGAGAAACACAAAGTGATGATGTGATGTACCTATTCGTTTAGTGATTTTCATGTAAGTTGGAAGATACCTAATACCTTTAGACCCTAACGATCACGAAAGTGGGTCGATAAAGAGTCTTACTTTTAATTTAGTGGAGACCTCCTTTTTGTGTAGTTTAAATAGATTTTATAATATGTTTTAAGAAACCGAAAACTATTTTATCTTGGTTGGAACATGTTTATTTCCTAAACTCTTCAATTACTTTTTTATGTATGATGTTTATCTGTTTGTTCTCTAGGTATACAAATTCAATAGTCTGTTCCCGATATCTTATTAAGACAATGACAACTTCTTAAAGTTCTTTTAGTTTAAACGGTGTCTCGATCTTTGATTTTGAATTCTCAGTGTACCCTGAAGGGACCCTCAGGTCACCAATTCTGAGGTACGATGGTGACTTCCCTAATACGCAAGTTAGGGATTAGACCCTTGATTCTAGGGTATACGATATACCGTACTGGTTCTTTAACTTTTATAAAAACTAATTTTTTTTCTTGGGGAGATCAAACAGTGTCTCGTGGTTTAACTGACTTGTGTGTGTGTGTGTGTGTGTGTGTGTGTGCGTTTGTCTCGACAAGTTGTCATAGTCTCACATGACTGGTCTGAACTACATAGTTCCAGTTCTCTCTTACTTTCGTGTGACTTCATTTGGAATTTTGAGACAGAGAAAAGAGAAAATTCCGTAAAATGTTCAGAACGTTCCCCGTGTTTCCGATCGTCTTTTGTCTAAGGGACTCGAACATCGTCAGAGTGACCCGTATCTCTTGTTCAATCGTAAGTCCCGAGGGGTTTTCCGGTATTAGATTCCCGGTTATAAAGTATCTTTTCCCTTGGTGTGGTTTCACTCAGATTGTAAGATGTGAGTTAAAAGGGAACTTCATCAAAAAATTCAAAGTTCGAAATGAACATACCTCTTACCAAGACTCTTAGGTTTGATTTTCTTCGACATCCTCCACTTTTCCGATTCTTCTCTAAGGTCGTCACAGTACCGTGATTCCTCTGTTTTTTTAGCTCCAATCTTGGGTGTTTCCTTCTTAGTGGACCATTTACTCGTTTCAGGAGACCATTCTGAGACTTTCTCTACATAGGATCTCTTGCCTGTTTTACGTTTATGTGGTCAACCTCATCCTCGTTCCGTTAAACTGGTATGAGATACGAGGACATTCTTCTTATTATATAGGAGAGATTTCCTTTTATTACTCTACATCTTGGAGATTTAAAAAGAACACGTTACAGATAATAAGTTATATTTTAATTGTCCATACCTTACTTTGTCCTGTTTGACTGAATTTAGGTTCTCTTTTCCGTCAGTTATCTTTATCTAGGTTACCACTAGGTCTGTGTTTGAATATTTCTTGATGTTACTTATAGAAGTTCTTTTATCTTTTTTTTACCTTTTAAAGTGTTTTTATTTATTATTAGTTTACCTTTAGAATCTTCATTTTGCATTTTACTTTATTGTGAATTTTTAAAATTCATTAGATTTAATCATTAAACTATCTGTTCAAATTGTCGTTTAGTAAGGTTCATCTTACCTACTTATCATTTGAACTTCCATCCAGTCGTCTTTTACATGTCTTACTTCGTGTTCCTCTTTTTCTTTTTACATTTTTTAGATAGTATGTCCATTTACCTTAGATTCTTTTTCTCTTCTCTCTTTTACCTAGTCTTCTTATAAACCTCGTTATAGTCGGTTATCAAAAGGTTTTTACTATTTGTGGTAGTTGATATCTATTCTCTTATAGATACTTAGGGTTCGACACACACACACACACACACACACACACACACACACAGAGGTACGTTTCTTATAGTACCATTTCGAAGACTTTTAGTTTCTGTTCTATTATACTTTTTAGTCGGTTTCCTTAAATCTCAAGGTGATGAAAAGTTTGTCGTGGTAATCTGATTATCGATTAAAAAGATTTCTTTCTTATTTTATCCTCAAGAAATTTCCTGACTTTCGTTTATTACGTTTGAGTGTAATGTTAAATATTACTTTTATAGAGATGTGTATGTCTGTTTTATTTTGTATACGTTTGTTTGTTTTCGATTTTCTTACTTAATGATAGTTTAAAAGGGACTTTATATGATTTTTCTTTACAAATACTCTCCCTTTACTAGATTCCATCTTCATGTCATTACACCTTTTCTTACTACTTGAGGACTTTCCTAATTAAATTTACTTATAACTGGAAAATTTCGTTATTATCACAATTTAACACACCGAAATTATAAACGTCTTAATTTTGAAAACCGTCGTTTAGTGTATTTTTACATTTTCTTCACACTTATCTCCATTTTATAATCTTTCCAGGAACGTACAAACCTTTCATTATTTTCGTAAATAAAACTAACGTAAAATTACTCTGTTCCTACGTACGACATTAGAGATCCCATTGGTAATTTGTTGTACTTTATAAATAATAATTGTCCTGTTGTTTCCTTTTTATCCTAAATTTTTTTATAAACTAATTAAGTTTTCTCAGGTTTTGTCCTCTTTCTTTGGTGGTTTTATCCGGTTTTTCTTTCATATATCGTTTTACCAAGTATATTTGTGTCTCTGTAGTGATTGATGAAATATATATATGCTGGTGTCTGAGGTTTATTTTCTGTGTATAACAGTCAGATTTTTACCTTTATTTTGAGTTAAATAATCAATGATCTCTGTGTGGAATTCACATTTCTTTGTATTTTGTACTTACATTTCTCACTTTCTTTTTATGTGGTACGTATGTTGATTGGGTTTCCTTCGATTTAATTCTTTTACTTTCCTGTGGTTAGTCTTGCCGGTAGTAATGTTTTAGATGTCTATTGTTCACTACCTCCCCACACTTCTTTTCCCTTAGGAACATATGACAACCATCCTTACATTTAACCATGTTGATAATATCTTTTGTCATACCTCTAGGAATTTTTTACGACTTGTATCACAATGGTATTCTAGGTCGTTAGAATAAAGACCCGTATATAGGTATGTTTTGGTATTAAACTTTTCTATAAACGTGGGGATACAAGTATCGTCGTCATAAATGTTATCAGTCCCGTACCTTTGTTAGAGGTACAGGTGACTTTCTACTTACCTATTCCTTCTTTACTATATTATGTTTGTGTTACCTTTTGATGAGTAGTATGTTTTCTTACTTTAGTACGGTAAACGTTGTTGTACCTACCTGGATCTCTAAAATTCATTGGAACTCTAATAGTATGATTCACTTTATTTAGTCTTTCTGTTTCTGTTTATGGTATACTATAGTGAATATACACCTTAAAAAGTCTATTTGAGTCTCTGTAGTCATTAATGGAAAATTTATATTTACTGATTTCTGAGGTTTATTTTCTTTGTATAACAGTCAGATTTTTACTTTTATTTTGAGTTTATGTACGAATGGTCTCTGTGTGGAATTTATATGTCTTTGTATTTTGTAAGATAGTATTCAATGCTATCTTTACTTAAATAGATGTTTTGCCTTTTTCTGAGTGTTTGTATCTCTTGTCTGCACACCAACAGTTCTCCCTCACCACACCCCCTCCTTACCAAACCTTCAAACCCTAATCGTCTACGTTTGATAATATATATATCTTATCTGTTAGTTGTTCCAGGATCACATATCGTGTCTCTTGAGATAAGTTATATGACACTATTTAGTATTACCTTTTCTTATACTTATATATACACGTTGACTTAGTGAAACAATATGTCATCTTTAATCGTGTCGTAATATTTAGTTAATATGAAGTTATTAATAAAAATTTTTTTCTTATCCCATCCTGTATTTCCTGTTTAAATTATTACTATTTTACAGTTGAGTTGTCCGTCTACTTTTCACTTTCAGTGAGTCAGTACAGACTGAGAAACGTCTGTACTGACGTATCAGGTATCTTAAGAGGTCCGGTCTTATGACCTCATCCATCGAAAAGGGAAGAGATCCTCTAGAAGGATTGGGTCCCTAGCTTGGGTCCAGAGGGCGTAACGTCTTCTTAAGAAATGGTTGATTCGATAGTCCCTTTGTCATTCCATGTACGTGGGTTATTATATCCAATTTTATACATTTCGTGTGTAAAAGTCTTCTCTTTGTTATATGCTGGACGTTTGTTTAGTCCGCTGTAATTTTGTGGACAGAGTGATTTTGTATTTTGTTTACTTATTTTTTATGACTACTAGCCCGTCTACATTTATTTGACCGAATTAAACCCAAAAGGGTCTTTGTGTAAACCTCTGTTCCTAAATTTACGATCAATAACGAAACTCTTCGGCTCCCTTATGACCATCATCTGCCCTTAACAATTGCCTTTCTTTTAAGTCGATAACGATACACGACGACACCCGTGACCTTGAATAAGAAAAGACAGTAGAAAGTCTGTTTCAATTTGGTTTCTTTTTGTGAAGGAATCATAATAGGGTTGATTCCTCATTATCTAATCTTATAAATATGTGTATGTGGGTGAGGGTTCTCAGTAGCTAATATCCCGGTCAGAGATCCCCTTATTTAAGAGCTCGTGGAGACCAGATATCACATGTGTGCCAGTCGTACTAGAAGGTAGAAAGACGAAAGTCAGTATTTCAACATTCAACACCCGTTAAACGTTAGTCGGTCTCGTGTGATCTCACAAGATTCCTGTACTCACTCCGTGACTGTCGTAGACGATGTTATCGATTGTTCTTACCGGATTAACTATAAATATCTTGTGACAAGTCAAGTCAAGTCAAGTCAGTGAGTCAGCACAGGCTGAGAAACACTGGGGTACTTAGTGTCGTGTGGTTCGGTGGGACAGGTAGGGTTGAGGGTCTCAGGTGGGTTTGGGTACAGGTAACTCAACCACTACGGTAGGTTGGTAGAGTAGGAGACAGTAGGGGAAAGGGAGGACGGAAGTTAGAAAGGGTCGTAGTCCCAGAAAAGTTTACTCAGTCGAGAAGTGTACTCCACCGGTTTCATGACCTCAAAGTCGAAGTTGTAGTCAGGAAGGTTACTTGTGGATCCTGACTAGAGGAAATCTTCTGACCAACCTAGAGGAACGTCAGGTTCTCTGAGATTTCTCAGAAGAGGTTGTGGTGTCAAGTTTTCGTAGTTTAGAAGTCACGAGTCGAAAGAAATATCAGGTTTAGAATATAGGTATGTACTGGTGACCTTTTTGGTATCGGAACTGATCTGTATGGAAACGACCGTTTCATTACAGTGACGAAAAATTACGTGACAGATCCAACCAGTATTGAAAGGAAGGTTCCTCATTCGTAGAAAATTAAAATACCGACGTCAGTGGTAGACGTCGCTAAAACCTCGGGTCTTTTTATTTCAGTCGGTGACAAAGGTGACAAAGGGGTAGATAAAGGGTACTTCACTACCCTGACCTACGGTACTAGAATCAAAAGACTTACAACTCGAAATTCAGTTGAAAAAGTGAGAGGTGAAAGTGAAAGTAGTTCTCCGAGAAATCAAGAAGAAGTGAAAGACGGTATTCACACCATAGTAGACGTATAGACTCCAATAACTATAAAGAGGGTCGTTAGAACTAAGGTCAAACACGAAATAGGTCGAAGAGTACTACATGAGACGTGTCTTCAATTTATTCGTCCCACTGTTATATATCGGAACTGCATGAGGAAAAGGATAAACCTTTGTCAGACAAGAAGGTACTTGGGACATGTAATATCGTTTTGACGTCGTATGTGTAATAAAGGTTCACGTGTACCTTGTAAATAGTTTTATGTGGTATATGACGCGGTATTCTGTTCAGAGTCGTTTACAACTGCACTAATTTTAGTATGGCTTTTACAAGTAACTGGTGTGACTTTAACTTGATCTTAAATTATTGTTTTACTAGAGGTCCCTTTAGGTGTGTACAGGTATATAACTTCTGATGTGAATATTTATTTGGTATCAGGATGAAATTCTTTTTGTGAGTTACTGTATTTAGTTTCGTTCTAGGAGATACTGGGTGGAGGATCTCATTACCTTTATTTTTGTTTTCATTTACTCACCCTGGACTAATTAGAATTTTCGAAAACGTATCTTTTCCTTTGATATTTGTTCCACTTTTCTGTTGGGAGTCTTACCATCTGTTATTATCGTTTACTTTGTTGACTGTTTCCCAATTAAAAGTTTTATATGTTCATCGAGTATGTTGAGTTACGGTCCTTTTGTTTGTTGGGTTAGTTTTTCAACCTTTTTCTGGATTTGTCTATAAAGATGTTTCCTCTGTATGTCTACCGATTGTTTGTGTACTTTTCTACGAGTTGTAGTGAGTAATAATCTCTTTACGTTTAGTTTTGATGTTACTCCATAGTACAGTGTAGTTAGTCTTATCGGTAGTAGTTTTTCAGATGTTTGTTATTTACGACCTCTCCCACACCTCTTTTCCCTTGCGAGAACGTGACAACCACCCTTACCTTTAACTGTATCGGTGATATCTTCTACCATATCTTTAAGGAGTTTTTTGATCCTTATTTTGGTGGTATACTGGGTCGTTAAGGTGAGGATCCGTATATGAGACTCCTTTGGTTTTAACTTTCTCTGTGTACATAGGATAAAAAGTAATGTCGTGATAAATGTTATCGATCTTGTACCTTCGTTGGATCTACAGATACCTGTCTACTTACCTATTTCTTCAACATGTATATATGTTACCTTATCATGAACCGGGACTTTTCCTTACGTAAACTCAGTCAAGACTATTCCATCTACTTGGATCTTAGATAATATGTCTCACTTCACTCAGTCTTTCTCTTTCTATTTATAATATAAGATTGTGTATGTATACCTTAGATCTTTTTACCATGACTTGTTAAATAAATGTTCCGTTGTTACCTCTTTGTCTGTATCTCTTATCTGAATACCTGTACCCCTCTCCCCTCCTCTCCCACTCTACATACTTTTCTCATTGTACCTTTGAATGTAATGGTATACATTTTATCGGTTGTCTTTAAACGACATACCGAGTCCTTTGAGTTTGTTCCCGAGACACAGTCGGATCTCCACGCCCTACCGTTCCCTCTATCCTCCCTCCAAGTTTTCCCTCCCCTATATACATATGGGTACCTACTAAGTACGACTCTAAACTGTTTTTTTGTCGTTTTAAGATATTTCGTTAATAGGAAGTTAATTTTTTTTTTTTGGACTACAACAGTCGATACCATCCCTTCCGGTGGAACTCCATCTTTTTACATACTATTCTGGACCCTTAGTCTCTTCCCATACAAGGTATGTCTTCCTTATTATACAGATTTTCAATAAAAAAAATTACCTTCCGAAGAACCTCCTCCGTAGAACTTTACCCGGAATTTGCTAATGACTCTAAACCGACCGGTCTCCCTTTTACTTATTTCCTATAACGTCCATCTTTCTCGTTATACTCATTTTTCTCCAAACTCGTACTGTACAATCTCAGGTACTTGAAATTACTTTAGATCGAAGAAACTACACATCGGTACCCCTGAATTCAACCTCTTTATCCTACTCTAGTCTGTTACCACACCTCTCGTTTCTAAAAACCGATACCCAGTTATGTGTTCTCTACTTACATATGAATACATCGTTCGAAGGAAATATTCCGTTCGAAGTCATCTTATAAATTTTTGGATTTAAATTAAGTTTCTCTATAATTTTCGGTGACTCATTATATAGGGAAATTATCGTGTACATTTTCACCAGATGGAAGACAAGGTCCCTTTCGTAAGAAGACAAGTCATATATAACGTTGTCGTCCAACGATAGTTCGGGTTATAATAAATCATTGTCTAACAATGTCATATTGTTAGATTGAGTCCGGTAAGAACCAGAAGGTCGTCAGGTTGTCCTTACCTGACGAAGGCAATTAACTTATAAGACATGTAAACAGTACGTTTATGTCTTCCAAATCGTTGTAAATGTTTTAGACTCATGTTGAGTTCAGTGAATTGTGTCTAATTCTTGAGTTTTAGGTACACGAGTTTAATAGAAAGTCAAGTAAAGTCAAATAGAAAGAAACTACTAAGTCTTTCGAGAGACCCAGAATTCCCCAGTAGACATCTTTATAAAAGAACACACAAGTCTTTACGAATCTCATCTTCAGGTCGGTCCACCACGACCTCTTTTACTAAAGAACATTCCACTATGAGATTAAGTCATACCCCGCCCCCCTCTTCATATTATCCCATAACCTTTTTGGATCTTCTCATAGGACGGTTGTTAAACATGTCTAAACCTTTTCCTCTTACAGAGGTCACGACCCGTACTCCCTACATCCTGACACATAAGGAGAAATGTCAGAGGTTCTATGACGCAGTCCGAATTCAGTATTATCGATGTAAGATATCGAGACAAGTAAGTGTTACTAACGGGAGATATAGTGGTCGGATCGAAAGTTCTCCCTTTCCCTCCGTAATGTTATATACGTCCTACCATACCTCTTGAGTCTTATATCTCTGTTTTATATGAGATGACAATTTTATTAAAACTCCAGGTCTTTCACAACTCCTCTCTTAAGTGTAAATCATTCCGACTTAGAAGTGTTGTTGATAATAAGTATATAATATTAACACTTTAATAAGGTTAAAATGTCTGTCTCTTTGACTTGAAGTGACCCTAATCGATTTGATTACATATCCAATCGATTATTTAGAAATTTAGTCATAAATTTGAGTCAAAACCGAGTAAGGGTTTGACGATCGAAAAGTCATAAGATGTATGAGAGTGTAAGTAAAACCGGTGTCGACATACAGTCCGTCCCTTAAGTCGTGAAGGGTACGTAGTGGAGTAGAGTCTCAAAATCTCTGACTCCAGGTCTTCCGAATCCATTGTACAGATTTCAGTGTGTGATTTACCGTATTTGGTTCTAAACTTGGATCTGAGACTAAAGTTTCAGAGGAAACAATTCGTGACACTATGTACACTGATTTTCGTCTGGTATGTATAGGGTTGGACTAAAAACGGTGAGTTTCGGGTCACAAGAAGTAGGTTGATCCTGTATCTATGGGTTAATCCTTCAACTTTAATCAAAAGAACCAAAACGGGGGTTTGTTAGGTAATAATTATGTCGTCAGGAATTGGAAAAACCGTGGTTCCTGGTCAAAGTACCTTCTACTAAAAAGTGTCTTACCGTTATTCCGTCCCCCATCCCTACCAAAATCCTACTAAGTTCACGTAATATAAATAACACGTGAAATAAAGATGAGCTTGGAAACAGAGGACGTAAAGTCCATCTAAGAAGTGGTAGACTCGGTACTCCCTTTAGTACCATAATAATGTAGTGGAGTCTACTTGACCGGAATCTAGGGTCTCCAACTCCTGGGGACGTAATCTTCTATGATGTCATGGATCGTTTCCTCTCTTCTGTCACAAAAGTAATACCTGTTACGGTGAACCGTTTTCCGATGGAGGACCCCGTAGATCACGGACAAAACTTCCCCGTGATAGACCAAGTCTCGACTCTCATTATATCCCTAAGTTAATACAGTTGAATACAGTGTACCGGGGTCTACTAGAGTGATCGAAGAAGACTTGACAAAGTAGAAGATATTGGAAGGAATCATACACGAAAGTAAAGGGTATCTTGAGGTGGGAGTTGTTTGTTAAGGGATAGGAAAGGAGAGGAGATCCTCTCTTTACATCATTATTTAACGTATATAAACAAGAGTTCAAACACTACACGGTCTCCCCAAAGTTTCATGACGGACTGAGATCTTTAGGTCAAGTGCCTTTTTTTTTTTTTTTTCTAGCTTAGAGAATGATATAATTGCCTCATAGTACAATCGATATTAATGTGATTAACATCTTTCCAGTCCCAAACTTTACTATGTCTCTTTGCTAAGGAGGATGAGTGTGTGACGACGACGACGACGACGACGACGATTCAGTGAAGTCAACACAGGCTGAGACACGTTGGGGTATCTGCCGTCGGGTGGTCCGAGGGGGCAGGGACCCTGAGAGGTCCGTTCTTGTGACCTCACTCAACGGTAAAGGAAGATGTTACGTACTGTCACTTTTCACTTTCACTTCAACGAGTCAGTACAGGCTGAGAATCGCTGGGGTACCTGACGTCGGACGGTCCGAGGGGACAGGTACCCTAAAAGGTCCGTTCTCATGACCTCACCCAACGGTAACGGAAGAGGTTGAGTGTGTGATGAGTAGATATTATGACAACAGTCTTCCTTTCCGGACTGTGGACACAAGATTAATTGGACACTGGATACTGGGAAGGTGGTTCCGTCACCAGGGGTTTTAAAACAGTGGTCCCTGACCAAAACACCCTCTGTTAAAAAGGTGCCTGACCCGTCCCCAACCCCCTACCAAGTCCGTCATTACGTTCTCTACCCCTTGTCGACTGCTTCGAAGTGAGTGGACGGTCCGTCCTCCACTCGTCGGGCCAAGGATTGTCCGTCACCTGGTTGATCCCCAACCTCTGGGTACATGATTTCTTAAGAATGAATCCCCTATAAAAAATTAGACACCTTACAGATTTTGTCTATTCTCCATTATTCCATTCTGTAGGACGGAGATCGGTTATCGAGAGATCTACGTCCTTATTTATTTGGTACCGTATACCTGGTTTAGGTCTGACGACAAATAAGAACGTTTATTTCAACATAACCTTGTGTCGGTGTGAACAAATAAATCCATACAGATCACCATTTCTTAGACGGACGGTTATATCCTCTACGTTTTCTACGTCCAAGCTAGGGACCCAACCCTTCTAAGGGACCTCCTCCTTGACCGTTGTGTGAGGTTATCGAAAGGGACCTTTTAAGGTACCTGTCTCCTCGACCACCCGATGTCAGGTGCCCCGACGTTTCTCGACCTGCGCTCACTCGTGTCGTGTAAGACAAGATGTAAGAAGAAACGGTAACAACAACTACGAGAAGTGAGTCAGCACAGGTTGAGAAACACTGGAGTACCTGACACCGGACGGTCCGAAGTGACGGAAAGTGGTAGGGGACCTCAAACGAGTTTGAGTACAGGTAACTCAGTCACTCCACTGACTTGGTAGTGTAAGAGACAGTATAGGAAGAGGAGGACGGAAGTTAGAAAGGACCGTAGTCCCATAAAAGATTAATCAACCGAGAAACGTAGTCCACCGGTTTCGTCATCTCGAAGTCTTAACTTATCGACAAGATCTATTGTACATCGGATGTTTCGACTTTTATAAATGATGGAACAAGAAATGTCTTTTTTTAAACATTGGGGACCAGATAACCCTTGTCAACTGAACCTTAGATGTTACTTGTGTTTTAGTTGGGTATGTCTATTTACGGGGAGTCCATGGAAGACAAGGGGTGATGGGGAGGATAACAAAAGAGAGGTTTAAGTGTCCTCTTGACTCTCCCTTCCATGAGATACTTTTGATTACACTCAAGAAATCCCTTAAAACCCAAAGTCGTTTACCCTTTTTTTTTTTCTCACCCTATTTTAAAGTCGTATGTCTTGTGAATTTTCACCATCCCGACTTGACTCTTCTACCGTTTAAATCGTCTCAAATTCAATCCTACTTCTGTAAATCCTGGAGTCCTCTTTACTATAAAATCTCGTACTGTCAATGGATCCCGGATAAGTAAAAATATAAAAGTGATGTTTGAAGGACTGAGTAAGTATCGTTTATCTTTCATTTATGGAGAAGAGATCAGGGATAAGAGTAAGGTAAGTAAGTTTCAAAACTCGTTCTATGATTTGACCTACGACTCTTACATCGTACTTATTAGTCTCGAACAAAAGATAAGAGTGCCCCGGACGTCAAATCACTCTTTTTATTTAATTTCTATTCGAGTGTTCTTAAATATTAAAACTATTCATGGTGTGTCCTTTTGATATCCTACGAGATTCTCAGGTTTAGATCTGACCTCCCCACCCCTATCACAATGTCATTGTCGTTGTGACTATTTCTTGTGAATTCTGGACTTCTCGTCTCTCGTTAAATACACTTTGCGAGAAAGAGGATAAAGATAAAAACGGATCCTATCCTTAGACCGCAGAGGTTTCTGAACTTTGGTTTGATCTAAGGATTCGTTCCTATTTTCTTTATCTTGTAATCCAAGTTATATGTCCATCTCATGTTTAGTGTGACCTGTTACTTTCGAGATCTTAAAATAATGTTATTATTATTTTGTGTTGAATCTTCATTGTCCCTGGTACTAAAGTGGATGTCAAACGAGATAGCTAAGTTCTTCTTCCATCTCTTATCTGTTTTTCCCTCCCTCCAGTATCAAAAGTACCCGTTTCAGAATCCCCCGAGAACATCATAGAAGACAGAGAGGAGTGAAAATCAGTAGAAAAAAAAGGAAAGGATATGAGAGAGGAAAAGACGAATAAGGAAAGGGAACGGAAGGAGAGGAGATCATAGTTACCAGGTCACGGGAACCAAAAGTCGAGAGTTCGAGTACGATAATCAAAATAACGAAATCGTTAGTTTAGTCGAGACACCTGACCGGACCCTTCAGTCTGTAACGAATTTCACAATCTTGTATATAACACACGGTCCAACTCAAACATGTATCCCGTTAAACATAAACCTTCGACCTTTTGTAGACATGATATCTAGAACCAAGTCACCTACGGGTTACGAACTAATGACTATCCAATTGTACTTGTGGAAACGGGGAGAATAAAGGTTGAATTGACATTGTGAATTAGGGAATGGGTCGTAACTTGTGGGTGTAACACGAGAGAGACTGAAAGAGGAGGGTATAAAAAAAGAAGAAAAAAAATTTTTCGTAAAAGTATCGTAAAAAGATTAACTCCTTGTTCGTCAAAATAGAGATCGATTTGTTGACACGGTAATCGTTCGTCTAGTTCCCACCCCCCTTTGTAGAAAACCATTTTCACAGGAAAGTTCGTGTCGGAGTTGGAGTGGTATAAGTGTTGACTGACGAATCCGATGTGTCTTCCGACCTGACATCGTTTGTATATGTCTATGTCTGATGTTCTGGTGTCGGATGACACTAAATTAGTATCGACGGGTATATGAAGTATGTAGTGACGACGCGTAGTGGTATTTCAAATCGGTAATGTCGGTATTGAACTTATTATAACACTACCTTTAAAGACAAATTGTTTCTAAAAGTTCGGAACTCACTACCGGATAAATAAAGTTCGTTAAATGTAAATATATTGAAAGTAAAAGACAGTGGATCTTTACTTTTCGGTCCCATGGTCGCTTGGTAGATAATCCTAATTCGAGAGATGTAAAACCAGAACCCCCAAACATGAAATAGTCTGGAGGAAGAAGAAGAGAGGAGACAACGGACCACTATTCAAGGTACGAGTGTCACTCTTCCTTTACTTATATGTTCGTGTCTTATCATAGACGTAACATGACCTCGAGGACTCTCGCTAGGTGACTCCGTCAGTTAAAGGTCGACTCTATAGGTCCACAGGGAGTTCCGTTGTCTTGGGAGTCAACGAGACCATTGAACTACATAACGAAAGGAATGGGGTGGACACAGGATCAGATCGAACTGGGACCTCGACGACAACTAAGATGGAGACACCCAGGTACGTTACGGTAGTGGTGAAAGTCTTTCCTTCGGATGTGATGAGAGAAACTACAACGGAAAACTAAAGTCTAAGTAGGATCAAATGTAGAACCGATGTTCGAAAGAAGTCCACAGTGTATAAAAGTAGTCGGAGACCGGGGAAATGAAATATGTTCAAGTCAAATAAGAAAAATTCTAACCATAGAGGAATTTCTCACTCCGTCGTGTAGTACCAGTTAATCTCGTCACGAAGAGTGTCGAATTACTTGTATTCTTAGTAGACCCCTAGAAGAATTGTACGTCTAAGATTATGTCATCCATACTCACCCCGGATTCTCAGACGTAAAAATTATACGAGGATCTATTACGACTATCTAGGACCAGGTGTCCTTCTAATTATGGATTGGATGTCTCAACACATAATCCATTTGGTTGGTTCGCTTTCACGGACCATTCTTACTTCCCTAGCTTGGGTCCAGAGGGCGCATCGTCCTTCTAAGAAATGATTGACTCGGTGGTCCCTTCGGGTTCTTACTTCTCTTAGTCGTAAAAAACTTATGAATGAAACTTTTGATGATACTCTAAGAGTAGGTACTAAATTAAATTTGGAGTGTTCTTGGGATAATCCTTCGATGATAATCGCAGTAAAAGTACTATTTCCGTGTTCCAACTATGGAACAGGTTTCAAGGCTTACACAGAATATGTTACAAGTCCAAGAATTGGTAGTATATTTATTCATGAACCGTTCATTTTCGATCTGAAAAACTAGGTTCTATCTCGGTATATTAGTCCCCACGAGTGCTCTCCAATCTATCAATACTCAAACCACATGTCCGTGAACTAATATTTTTTTTACCAACTTGTTCTCACTTCTAACAGAGTTGTTGATTCTGAGATACTACGATATAAACCATTACCAATGTAAAGTCCACTTTTTATAAATAGTGAAGACCTAACTCTTGTCCCTTTCGGTTTATTCGTCGAAATAGGTACCATTTAGATCTAAACTTTTTACCTAAACTAAGTTTTCGATTTGAACCTGAAGGATGGGGGAGTTGTGAGGATTAAAATTCTGTCACTGGAGGTGATTTCCCTCCTTACTGAATGATTGGATTCACTTATTTACCATTTTTTTTTTTTTTTTTCATCTCATCATCAACCCTCAGTGATCTTGGCTAGACAAATGGGGTATTTCTAACGTTCGTGTATACTTCAAGTGGAACAGACTCATGTTCCTTAGGTTTTCTCTATCCTATCTCTCTCTCTAACTCCATTCGGACTTAACAGAAGAGTTATGTAGATAAAACGGAAGACTAATTTTCTTTTAAGAACCCTTCCTCACACATGCTAAACTTCTATTTGACTTTTATAAGAGAGGTTTTATTGAGAGGTATAGGGGGATTGATGTGTTTTCTCTTTGTCTTCAGGGGAATATACATAATACTCCGTTCTTAGTACCTTGTCTATTTTTATGTAGTAGAGAGGTCCATTACTATTTGTACATAAAAGAACTAAACTGTCGTACCTCATCTCCAATTACCCCAACCTCCACTCTCCCCCCAAGTCCTAACCCTTGAGTACATGTGGGCACCGACTAAGTACAGTTACATACCGTTTTGGTTATGTCATAACATTTCGTTTTATTTCATTTTTATTTTTATTTTTTTTAATGTTCCCGAATTAAGTCCGAAACGATTAATGAGACATTGTAATTGTTTCAGTGAATTAGACACGCAGTCAAAGGGGTGTAGATTTTACCATTTTTGTCCTTTCTTAAACCCCCTCAATCACCTTTGTCGTCGTAAGAAGAACTTAGAGGGACTTAAACTTTTATTTTATTTTTTTTATGCCTTGTTGATCTATAGTGTTATTTTAATCCTCGTTGTAAATGTTGTTTTAATCCATTATTCTGTGGGAGTGTTAGAGTTTTATGGTCGTTTACTCGTCCTCTCTATAGTTGTACGTTTTGATCGTACCACAGTCCCTTACACCTCTTGTCTCATCTCCCTTCGTTGTCCCGTAGAGTACCTGGAGTCTTGTTTTCTCGGGGTTGTATCAAATTTTCACAAATATCCTTTATGTCGTCTCATTTAACTCTTATCGTTGTCTTTGACGTACATCTTATGTTCTTTCCTCTATTCGTCTTCTCCAATTCATTTTTGAAACATCGGGACTTAACCTACTTTATTCTTTATATGTATGTTTGAGGATTCCAAAGGAAAGAAGGGAGGGGCTAGAGGAGAGAGGGGGAGGAAAGGAAGAAAGATAGATAGAAGTGGTCGAGATGTGTACCGTTTCCGTATCTTTGTGACCGGTTTCGTTTATCATCGTTCAACAGATTGTATGTTGAACACTGAACTTTATGACACAAGATAGTTTTCTTTGATCCCGTAGAATCTCTTTATTGACTAAGATCCAGTCGGTATGAAAAAGTATATTCTGTTATATATACAATACTTTTTGATAATCTCAGTACAATTTTCTTGAGTGCCCGGTCAAACTTTCCCTAGAATGACTGGTATATACCTTTTCAAACTCTAACTTTTTCCTGATGTAATCGTTTTAACGTATCATCCGTCGAGGTTCGAAAGTAAAGTGGTTTCTTTGTAGTGTTTTAGTGGTCTTCAAAAGTCTTGAGATCTTTTCTCAGTTTCCAAATCTCGTTAGTTCATTTGTGACTTAGTGCTTTTTTTTTTTAGACTTTGTTATCTTTTTAAAATACCTTAAATATGATCGGGAACTCGGTGATGAAAGGTCGTACCACCGTCAAAAAGATAATTTCTATCTTTAGACTAAAGGACCACACCCTAGGACTATAGACCTAGGTTTCCCTCTTCTGATCCGGAACAAGTGTTTAATAATATATACACATAAGAATGAGTAAACCTCCTATGGACTTCCTGTTTCCATTCCGTTGATTGACAAAGTTTATTGATTCTTAAATCCGATCTTTTCACCATCGTAAACGAGTTTTCACGATGTTCGACTTTATTGTCAGGTGTCTACGAACTACTGTTTTGTTTTATCAGGTGGATTCCGGGTCCTCTGTTTTGAACTCAAAGAACCCCTTTAATCATGTGAGTTTTCCTAGATATATATATCCCTTTAAATCTTTCGGTAGACTTACGAGTCATTTTCGACTTCTTCTATGTCAAAAGTTGATTTCGATTAGGAGGTCGAGTCAAGTTCGGACCGGTCAACACCTTCCATACAGGAGTGTGTCTCGTTTGGTTATTCCTTATCCTTTTCATAAAACACAAAATCCCTAAAAAGAAAAAAAAAAAAAGAAACAACAACAACAACAAAATCGAGGACCGTAAGTTCTTTTAGACAATTTTATAATGGACTCGTGTATGATTCCTTCTCTCTGAAGTGACTGGTGTTTGTTACTTATATCATATGTTTTTATCAAAATCTTTCAGTAATTTGTTTTATTGATCACATAGGGAGTTGTTACTGCTGTTGTCTTTCGTTTAGGATCCCTTCTCTCTTTCAGACTAAAATTCTCAATAGTATAATATTATAAGTTTAAAGGGTAAAAGTTGTTATTTTGTATAGTTTTTCGTATATTTCTTCACCCTTTCATATTGGGTAAGTCTCTTTGTTTTATTCTCACTGTCTTTGGTGTGGACTCCTTCAGTTCTGTAATGTGGATGATCTTTTTCTGAAATTTTGTTGATAGAATTTATACGGGTATACCTGGACGACATATCGTGTCCCTTACGATGAGTTATTAGACATTACTAGATGTACCTTTTTCCTTGGATGTTTTATCACCTATACACATATACATTTTGATAAGTGAAACGACAAGTCGTCTTTCTTTCGTTGTAATATTTAGTTGATATGAGGTTATTTTTACTTCTTTTTTATTTATTTTACCGTCAAAACGTAGTCACATTGTTTCACTTGTCTTGTTGTACGTGTAGTACACTCAGGTTCTTCCTCTTCTTTTCCCTTCTTTCTTATATACTTGTTTGTTACCAGTTTTTGAAGGGTTTAAAGCACTCTATATACTTAGATAGACAATAGATGTTCTCTAGGTTTCCATATTTATAAAACTTTTACACGATACGAGTCAACGAGTCAGTACAGGCACAGAAACCTTGGGGTACCTCACATCAGGCGGTACGAGGAGACAGATACCCCTAAGAGGTCCATTCTTATAACCTCACCCAACGGTACTCAAGGAGGTCCCCTGAAAGGGTTGGGTCCCTAGTTGGGTAACGTCCACCTAAGAAATGGTAGACTCGTAACGTCCACCTAAGAATTGGTAGATTCGGTGGTCACTTCGGGTAGAACTTTTGTCTGTTTACTTTTTTCTGAAAGATAGGTTTATCATTGGGTTTCTCTAGATCCCACAGATATGATTATAGTCTTTTTATATGAAGTTCAGGTTTTGACAATGTCCTCTTTTTCCTGTAATATTTTCTGAGTTAAGTAAGTATTCTATATTATTAATATTTTTACACCAATTATTCTTTAATATTTGGTTTATTTTCGAGAGTTTACTTGGTTTGTAACTTTCTAACCTCTCTCTTTATCTATTAAGATGTTATTATCAACCTCCGAGGTTATGTAGTGTATGTTATTACCTGTCTTACTGATATATGTAGTTTTTACCTTATCTCCTAAACTTTTTGTTATATTTGGGTACTACGTATTATTATTAAGATGGTCTGTTGTCGTCTTATTTGTAAGAAGAGTTGACGTGTATTTGTAAGATATCCTATCTGGAATACAATTCAATATTTCGTTCAAAGTTTTTAAATTTTCTAACTTTAGTATGTTTCATAGAAAAGACTGGTGTCACCTTACTTCGATCTAGTCAAGTCAAGTCAAGTCAGCGAGTCAGCACAGGTTTAGTAACGTTGGGGTACCTAGCGTCGTGCGGTCCGGAGGGACAGGTAGTGGTTGAGGGCCTCAAGTGAGTCTGAGCGCAGGTAGTTCAGTCACTACGGTAGGTCGGTAGAGTAGGAGCCAGCAGGGGAAGAGGAGGACGGGGGTTAGGGAGGGTCGTAGTCTCATAAAAGGTTACTCAGTTGAGAAGCGTACTCCACCGGTTTCATGACCTCAAAGTCGAAGTCGTAGTAAGGAAGGTTTCTTTAGGGCACCGACTAGAGGAAGTCTTACCTGACCAACCTAGACGAACGTTAAGTTCCCTGAGAGTTCTCAGAAGAGGTTGTGGTGTCAAGTTTTCGTAGTTAAGAAGTCGTGAGTCGAAAGAAGTGTCAGGTTGAGAGGGTAGGTATGTACTGGTGACCTTTTTGGTTTCGGAACTGATCTGCCTGGAAACAACGTTTATTACAGAGACGAAAACTTATACGATAGATCCAACCAGTATTGAAAAGAAGATTCCTCATTCGCAGAAAATTAAAGTACCGACGTCAGTAGTAGACGTCACTAAAACCTCGGCTTTTCCTATTTCAGACTGTGACAAAGGTGACAAAGGGGTAGATAAAGGGGACTTCACTACCCTGGTCTACGGTACTAGAAGCAAAAGACTTACAACTCGAAATTCGGTTGAAAAAGTGATCTAGTCATTATCTTCCTTTTGAACATCCAAGTGTTTATATACCTTTTATTGTGTAACGATTTGTTAGTTACCTCTTCCGATACCGTGGTGTGAGGTCATGAGAACGGACCTTTTAGGGTACCTACGGACCATCCGACGTCAGGTACCACAGCGACTCCCAACCTGTACTGACTCGGTGAAGGGAAAGTGAAAAGTGAAAGTACGTAACCTCTCCCTTTACAGTTCCGTGAGGTCACAATAACGGACCTCTTAGGGTCCCTGCCCCCTCGGACCTCTTAGGGTCCCTACCCCCTCGGACCACCCGACGGTAGATACCCCAGTGTGTCTCAACCTGTACTGACTTCACTGAATCGTCGTCGTCGTCGTTTGTTAGTTACCAGTTTCTTCTTTAGTGTTCTCCATAAACTAGTATGATTCTCTATTTATTTGTACTCTTGTGTTATGTGGTTTTCAATATCCTACGTCGTTCCCGTCGTAAGTCTCCCTTTCGGTATCGACATTTACGGTTTCCGTGTTTATAGAACTTTTACACGACACGAATCAGTGAGTCAGTACTTTTTTCTTCCTAGATAGTATCTATTTAATTTAAATATGGAATTATTTGATCTTTTTTATCTTATTAAATTTTGATTTCGATCGTCTTCCTTCTCTTATTATTTCTGACCTTATCTTTTCTTACTTTTTCTCTTATTTTATTTGTGTCTAAAAATTTTTTATCAACCAAGAAACTTTCTAGTTGGTTTCTGTTTGTAAATTCAATCTGACAGTTTCTTTTCTCTCTACTGTGTTTATTGATTTTGGTCTTCACTTTCATCCTCCTTGTAATAAATGTTGGAATGTTTTGTTTTTTCTAACAATTCATTTTTGGTACTTGTCGACATGTTGTTTTAATCCATAGGACCTACTCTACCTGTATAAAGATTTTGGTGTTTTTAATGAGTTTGACTGAGTTCTTCTTTGTCTTTTCGAGTTATCAAGAAATTGTTCTCTAATTTAGTCGTTAGTTTTTAATTTTTTTCTTGACCTGGTCTAACGAAGAAGTGTATATTAAGAGTGCTTTATAAATTTATTCTTTACTGGGTTAGGAAGAGTTTGTGAAGGTTTTACATTCTCATCCTTGGTTATTGAATAAGTAAACTATTATGGTTTCGGTTTTTTTCTGTATTGTTTTCTTTCAATGTCTGGTTATAAGGGATACTTATGTATTCGTTTTTAAGAGTTGTTTTATGATCGTTTGACTAAGGTTCTCATATAAATTTACTAATATGTGTTAATGTTTCACCGTCAAGAGTGTCGTTCCGTTCCTAGTAAGATGTATTCTTTTAGTTACATTATATGATGTAATTTCTTGTACCCCTTTTTCTCTGTAAAGAAAGTTAACTATTCTTTTTTCCGGAAACTGTGTTAAATTGTAAGATAGTCCTATTTTTGTATGTATATTGATCTTTCATCTATCACCACTATCGATGTTTTGTGGCATTTATATTACGATAACTTGACTTGACATGTGAATTTTCACGAATTTTAAAATTTATAATACACTTTATATGTATATTTTAAAGTTTTTACTATTTTACTTAACTTTAGATAATTTATACAATTCAGGTACTCATAAATTACTATAATTTTTTATTTACTAAACAAGTGAAAACCTTCAAGTGGACAGAAATACAATTTCATCCATTTATTTTCCTTTCTATTACGTACACAGGAAGGAGAAGATACATTTAAAATGAAGAGTAATTTGTTAAACATCTTCTATGTAGATAAGATTCATATGATAGGTATTCGTTATTATCTTAATATTAAAAATGGTAAAGGTCAGGGATTAACTAATAAACTATATTCGTAACTGGTATTTATCGACGATTGTAGTGTTTTTCTCTACCTTGTTTAGTACATACAGAGTAATAATTTTTATATTGAGACTGACATCAAATGACATCATTTGACATCAAAATAAAAAAGAGATTTTTTATTCTCAGACTTCGTTCGAAGTCTAACTAGACGGTTAAACGTCCTTTATGATCCCATCTCCTTGTGCAAATTACTGTGGTACTCGTACGTTGTATAAGAAAGTCAAGAAGTAGTCTATAATTATTTCGATTGTCCATATTCCCCTGAGAAGTCTTACTTTATTAATAATTTTATATTTTTCAAATTATTTTTATCCGTTTTGACATTTATGTATACTCCTTTTCTAATGACATTTTGGTTCTACCTTTAGTGACACCCCTTTCTCTCTCCAAAACTGAACTACCCCTTTAACTTCCCGAAGTCCCACCGACGATATAAAGACAAAGAACTGGAGTCAACCCATGTGTACCCAAATGGAATATCATTGGGAAATACGGTATATAAACAAGTCATACAAAAGTATCAGATACAAAATAAAATGTTATTCTTGTAATTTTAACTAATTCCTCTCTTTACGTACGTGTTTAAAAAAAAATTACCTTTATAATCGTAAACTTTCTGGCTCGGAAATTGACACACCTAGTGTTATTTGACACCTTTTAAGACTTTCTCTACCCTTATGGTCTGGTGGACTGGACGGAGAACTCTTTGGATATACGTCCAGTCCTTCGTTGTCAATCTTGACCTATACCTTGTTGTCTGACCAAGGTTTATCCTTTTCCTCATGCATTTCCAAGATATAACAGTGGGACGAATAAATTGAAGATACGTCTCATGTAGTACTCTTTGCGACCCGACCTTCTTCGTGTTCGACCTTAGTTCTAACGACCCTCTTTATAGTTATTGGAGTCTATACGTCCACTGTGGTGGGAATACCGTCTTTCACTTCTCCTTGATTTCTTGGAGAACTACTTTCACTTTCACCTCTCACTTTTTCAACCGAATTTCGAGTTGTAAGTCTTTTGCTTCTAGTACCGTAGACCAGGGTAGTGAAGTGCCCTTTATCTGCCCCTTTGTCACCGTTGTCACAGTCTGAAATAGAAAAACCCGAGGTTTTAGTGACGTCCACCACTAACGTCGGTACTTTAATTTTCTGCGAATGAGGAACCTTCCTTTCAATACTGGTTGGATCTATCATATAAGTTTTCGTCTCTGTAATGGAACGGTTGTTTCCAGGCAGATCAGTTCCGAAACCAAAAAGGTCACCAGTACATACCTACACTCTCAACCTGACACTTCTTTCGACTCACGACTTCTTAACTACGAAAACTTGACACCACAACCTCTTCTGAGAACTCTCAAGGAACCTGACGTTCCTCTAGGTTGGTCAGGTAGAATTTCCTCTAGTCAGGACCCACAAGTAACCTTTCTGACTACGACTCCGACTTTGAGGTTATGAAACCAGTGGAGTACACTTCTCAACTGAGTAACCTTTTCTGAGACCACGACCCTCCCTAACCCCCGTCCTTCTCTTCCCCTACTGTCTCCTACTCTACACCCTACCGTAGTGACTGAGTTAGTTGTACTAAAACTCATTTGAGGTCCTCAACCACTACCTGTCCCTCCGGACCGCACGACGTCAGAAACCCCAGTGTTTCTTAGTCTGTGCTGACTCCTTGACTTGACTTGACTTGACTAATCATCATGGAATTTACCTTCTGATACTCTCAATTCACTTTTCATATAAGTTTCGTGAAGCTGTACGGACCATACAGATTTCAAGAATGATAGTCCAGTACGAAATAAAGACTAAGATTTTAATTCAAAATTTAGATCCATCAACATTGTGGTTAAATTTGTGTAAACAGTAGAGTGGTAGTGTTGTTCGTATCTCCACTCCATGAGTAAAAAAACAAAGTCCCCACATTGACCGGTAACGGAATTATACAATTTCACAGACAAAACGTTATTATTACCACTTAACCTTTTAATTAAGATAATACTCCGGTGACTGAAACTTATTCAATGAAAGCAGTAAATACTCGACACGATTTGACACACACGTTCTTTATGTGAAGATAAACCAATTCAGGACTCAAACCCCTCCTGAATAAGTATAATGTCGTCGATCTTAATAGAATTGATACTGTAAACCCGTATAACAAATTGTAGAAACAAAAAACCCAAGTCAAGTCAAGTCAGTGAGTCAGTACAGGCTCAGGAACGCTGGGGTACTTGGCGTCGTGTGGTCCGGAGGGACAGGTAGTGGTTGAGGGTCTCAAGTGAGTCTGAGCGCAGGTAGCTCAGGCACTACGATAGGTCGGTAGAGTAGGAGACAGTAGGGGAAGAGGAGGACGGGGGTTAGGGAGGGTCGTAGTCTCAGAAAAGGTTACTCAGTTGAGAAGTGTACTCCACCGGTTTCATGACCTCAAAGTCGAAATCGTAGTAAGGAAGGTTTCTTTAGGGTCCAACTAGAGGAAGTCTTACCTGACCAACCTAGAGGAACGTCAGGTTCCCTGAGAGTTCTCAGAAGAGGTTGTGGTGTCAAGTTTTCGTAGTTAAGAAGTCACGAGTCGAAAGAAGTGTCAGGTTGAGAGTGTAGCTATGTACTGGTGACCTTTTTGGTATCGGAACTGATCTGTCTGGAATCAGCCTTTTCATTACAGAGACGAAAACTTATACGATAGATCCAACCAATATTGAAAAGAAGGTTCCTCATCCGCAGAAAATTAAAGTACCGACGTTAGTGGTAGACGTTTTACCCATAGTCAGAGATGGGGTTTCTCAACAACACTCCTAATTTTCCCAAGTCCAAATATTAACAAAACTTGTTATGGTCCGTCCGAGACAGTAATTGTCGAAAGACCGACGAAAAACAGTCTTGACCGAGTTCCTGACCCGTGGTGACTAGGACTACAAACGTCTTTTAAGAGTCCTAACGTCGACTGTCGAACCCCGCTTCTGAGCATGTGTACACGAAAACCAATAGAAAAATATAACGAATTAAATATAGACACGACTGGTGTGTAAGTTTTGTGGAGTTTGGAAAAGAAAGGGACGAAATGAAGAATTAGTACATACGACGAACTATTAAATAACCGAAAAGAAAGGTGAATTCGTGTCCCCTGGACAGTATATGTTTCATCAAGGAGGATCTTCGTAAAGTCTTCAATTATTAAGGTTATTATAATTGGACTCTCTTACCGTGACAAACTGACTCCGACGTACCGATAAGGGAATACACAGTGAACGACGAACGTTATACGATCCTTGCTACGGAACAATATTGACCCGGACGAAAGTTGAGAAAGAAACACCAGGGAGTCCATTTTATCCATTATGCAGTTTCATTAATTAATACCGATTTTGGTTCTCGACATAAGAGGGTCGGACTTGAGAAACCCTTACCCTTATACTCCTGTAACAGGAGAGACCCGTTTAAACGAATACAAATATATAAAATTTTTAACGAATAGGGACTTCTTTTCTTTAATTCAGAGTGTCAATACCTAACCTTTCAGTACTCCTGAAAGATAAAACTTTTCTTCTCGATTCTGCTCACCGATCTTCATTTACGGGGTTGAAGAGAATCGTGACGTCAAAAATCTTCCGTCCTGATTATAGATGGAATTGTCGGTAGATCTCAACTCGCCTGAGAACGACATATCCCAATATCAAATCCCTAAGTTTTACACTGGAAATCTTATCCGGGACAGAACATTCACCGATCTTTGTAGTCAGTGTCCGTATTTTACTCCCAAGACCTGAAAGGGTAATGATGGGTACATAAGAACCCATCCAGTTAGTGTTAAGATTCATATTTCGTCGGAGTGTGTGTACAATACTTGTACCTTATACCTTCCGTAGTACGGTCCATAAGGTCACTGTTTCTATGTATCCTGATCCAGGAAAAGAGAGAGAATATACCATTCCTTTAACTTCGGTAACCTGAAACCCCAGAGATTTCGAGGAAAGTTAGGTTTTTTAAGAAGATACTGGTACAGACTACAAAGTAAATAAAACTTAATAACACGATACGAATTAGTGAAGTCAGCACGGACTCAGAAACGCTGGGGTACCTGACATCGGGTAGTCCGACGAGACAGGTACCCGAAGAGGTCCGTTCTTATGACCTCACCCAATGGTACAGAAGAAGGTCCCCTAGAAGGGTTGGGTCCCTAGTTTGGACGTAGAGGTCGTAAAGTCCGTCTAAGAAATGACGACTCTGTGGTCCCTCCGGTAATGATCTTCGAAGTTTACATCATAAATTTTCAACGTCGTCAAACCCACCTAAAAGAATAATAAAGGTTACTAGGTTCTGAAGACTTTACATTACCCTTTCCGTCTTTTAAATCGGTACAGGGTTTAAACCCGAGGACAGTCGTGGAGAGTACAGGGGGTGACAGAGACTACTCTATGGCCCACCGACTAAGGTTTAGTCTTTCTAGTAGAAGATACAGTTATACTCGTAACAACGATAAATCCCAAACGATGGAAGAATTGTAGTTTCCTGGCAGAGATTTACTCCTGATAACGATTCCACTAGTAAACCTCAATACCGTCCGTCTTCACATCCAATTTGACACCACTACATAAAGAATTGAATCCACGAAGTTACACGTTTGTATATAGGATATAGTTACACGTGTCCTTTTATCTCCTCTCTCGGACGTGAGACCTGAGACTCTCCTCTTTGTTCTGTTTTTTTATCCGTCCAAGATACAGTGATTTTACTATAAAGGAAGGGACCTCTTCCTTTACCGTTGGGTGAGGTCATAGGAACGGATCTTCTAAGGTGCCTACCTCCTCGGACCGTCCGATGCCAGGCACCCCAGCGTTTCTCAATCTGTACTGACTCGCTGAAGTGATACAGTGATTTCCTCCTTCAGTTGAACTGAAAACTCTGATGAACTACCCTTTAATTTCTTATAAACACTTCCCGTTCTTCTCGGTTGGAATCGATTACCGATCCAAGTGAGATAGACAGAATTGACTCATCCGAAGAAAGGGTCCTTCCGAGGTTTCCCGGTAGGATTTGTAGAGTTCTTCACTGTAGTGTCATTGGATTCATCTTACGGTCTTATCGTGAAGTCTCTATTTGTACCTCTACCTCACCATTAAAAAAGTAGAGAATTTACCTTTTAGTATCATTGTCATAGATGAAGTATCTGACTACACTGTTACTTTCTTTAAGTATGTACTTTCCCATGTGTTATTCGTGATACTATCAAACAGTTTGTTGTTAAAATTTTGTCCTTTTCCTTACGATGGTGACTTCTGACTTAGTCCGATATTAATAGGGTACCAAAATAAGAGGTTTCACTCAAGTTTGTATGAACAGTGTGTGTAAACAAATAATTACATGTGCACTCATGTAAATATCATACCGATTCAACCGCCCTCACATCCATATGTATACACATGTACTCGTCCCCCCCAGTTCATATTCTCCCTCATACACCCATGAATCATGTTTTAATGTAACATGAACCTGTACTAACTGTACCGTAGTAAAACGAATAAGACGAGGTTTTGTAGAGAAAATAACGTTGGACAAATGAATGTGTAGGTCGACTGAAAGATGGTGAAATTAAGGATAAGATTATTAAAGGGGTCATAAGATTATAGGAATAGTAAAAACATTTTGTTTGATAAACTATTTTCTCTGACGGACGTAACAAGGAATACGTGATTTAAAAATTTGGAGGATTTTTACCTACCGAAGGAACAACTAAAAAGAGTGATCACAGTACAGGACTTCTATTGGAGAAAAATGACACGACCAACTGTGTATCGTTTCTCCCTGAAATTACGAAAAAGAACGGTCGATTAGACTCAGAGGTAGTTCGAATTTCAATGAAAGAAACAAATAGTCCTCTATATTTAGATTATTCGTAAAGGTGATAGAACTTTGACTATATATTGTTACTATGGGATCCAGTTTTACTTTTAATTCCGTCAGTACTATTGATACATCCTCTATCGAAGGAATACTATTGGGAGGTGTAGACATGTTTCTATACAATTTCAAAGTGGTTAGGTCCCTTTGTTGGGATACAAGAAAATTTAACGAAAATCCTCTGACTTTTTTTCTGAGTTAAAAAATTTTGAACCAGTAATGACTAACTAATTTAGAAGTGTAAAGGGAACATTTATTACATAACATCGATGTAACATTGTCTCCCATGGTGACACACACAAAAAATTGTAGTCTCATTAGTGTAGTTCTCAGTACCGTGGTACTACTTAATAATCCTAAAGAATGTTGACAGAGTCCAATGACGCGGTTCCTAGTCTACATGAGTCAACCTTATTACCATCAATCTAAAACACTATCTTATGATTTCCACTTATCTTCGTAAAGGTCTCTAACAAAACAAGTATGTTTCTGGACGATAAGTTTTTTTTTTTTTTTAGGGCTACTTATTTCAAGTCAAGTCAGAGATTCAGTACATACTGAGAAACACTGGGGTATCTGACATCGTGTGGTCCGAAGGGACCGTAATCGGGTAGTGGACGTCAATCAGATATTGGTTTAGGGTCTCGGACGAGTTTGACTACAGGTAGCTTAACCACTACGGTAGGTTGGTAGAATAGGAGACAGTAGGGGAAGAGGCGGGTGTAAGTTAGAACGGGTCGTAGTCCAAGAAAAGGTTACTCAGTCAAGACGTGTAGTCCACCAGTTCATAAATTCAAAATCGAAGTCGTAGTCAGGAAGGATACTTATAAGTCCTAACTAAAAGAAATCCTAACTGACCAAACTTGAGGAACGACAACTTCCCTGAAAATTCTCAGAAGAGGTTGTGGTGTCAAGTTTTCGTAGTTAAGAAGCCACGAGTCGAAAGAAATACCAGGTTGAGAGTGTAGGTATACACTGGTGACCTTTTTAGTATCGAAACTGATCTACTTGGAAACAACCGTTTCATTATAGAGATGGAAAATTTTACGACAGATCCAACCAGTACCAAAAAGAAGGTTCCTCGTTCGTAGAAAATTAAAGTACCGACGTCAGTGGTATACGTCACTAAAACCTCGGGGTTGTTTCAGACAGTGACAAAGGTAACAAAGGGGTAGATAAACGGTACTTCACTACCCTGATCTCCGGTACCAGAATCAAAAGACTTACGATTGAAAAAGTGAGAGGAGAAAGTGAAAGTTATTCTCCGAGAAATCAAGAAGAAGTGAAAGAAGGTATTCCCACCACGCATAGACTCCAATAACTATAAAGAGGGTTGTTAGAACTAAGGTCGAACACGAGGTAGGTCTAACCGTAAAACGTACTACTTGAGACACATGTTCAATTTATTCGTCCCACTCTTATATGTCGGAACTGTATGAGGAAAAGACTAAATGTTGATCAGACAACAAGGTACAGGTCAAGATTGACACCGAAGAACTGGACTTATGTCTAATGAGTCCTCCATCCATTCCACCAGACCATAAGGGTAGACAACTTCTTAAGAGGTGTCAAACAACACTAGGTTTGTCAGTTTCAGAAACCGTATCAGTTATTTCGTCTTCATCTACAAAAAGACCTTGAAAGAATGAAAAAGTTACTAGGTTACCTACAACAGTCAAACTAGAGACCAAGGAGACGGAAAAGATTTATGACGAATTTGTAGACCTTCAAGTACCAGGTGTATGACAACTTCGGACCGAACCTCTTAAAACTCGCAATGAAACGATCACACACTCTACTCACGTTAACACACCATCAAACTTGTAAGAAACCGTAACGGAAATAAACCCTAACCTTACTTTAGACTGGAAAGGGTCAGGACACCGGTGACGATTCAAAAGGTTTAAACGACCGTATGACTCACGTCGTGAAAGTGTCGTAGTAGAAACTCCTAAACTTTATCGAGTTGACCTTAAGGTAGTGGAGGTGATCGAAACAAGTATCGCTACGAAGGATTCCGGGTAAACTGAAACGTAAGGTCCTACAGACCGAGAGCAGGTCACTAGTGTGGTAGCACCAATAGACACAGTACTTGATATCTTACCCTTTCTGATATCTAGAGAAGTTCTTTTAATCTCTATTGTTCCCTTACAAAGTACGTTTCTACCCGTGTCATTTCCTGTCTTTACTATGATAGGATTGTCTTCGTCTTCTATAATTCTTCTCCACCGTTCTTATGTGTCTTCTTGATATGTTATTTCTAGAAGTACTGTGTCTATTGGTTACATGGTTTCTAGTTCTAATTAAATCTAATCTTTAAGATATTATTAATAGGGTTACTTAATATATTCATACATTTCACACAGTTCGTTCGATACGACGTGAGTCAGCTACTAAGACGGTATAATTTCCAGTCTTAACCGTTTCTATTATACTTAGTAAATGGAAGATATTTAAAGAAGGAAAAAGGGAGAAGAGGAAAGAAGGAGGGAAGGAGTAAAGTAAGTTGTAAATGACTCGTGAACTATAAATGGTCCGTGACACGAGTGACGATAACTGTTCCCTGTGTTACTTCTTATTAAATATTAGGGAGAAGAGTTTCTCGAGTGTCAGATGACAAGTGTATGGAGGACTCGTAGTGATAATTGACGAACAATCCGTTCCCATAATATTGTCCCTCGTGACCAACCATTCTTCCGTGTATATTCACTGTGTATTGGGTTTAAATTTTTTGTTGACTTTTTCGTCAAGATTATAGAAACAGAGAGACAATTCAGTTTGACAGGGAGTATCACCTTCATGACTAAAGTCGAGTTATATAATCTCTCAAAAGAGGACGGGTCAAAAGACTTTTGTTTTACCCGATACTGAACATGTCTTACTAATAGTAAACTTATTAGTTTATATACAAATACAGACAAACAAATCTGAATTTGTTCGATCTCTGACATATTGTACTACAAATTACGGTAAAGTTTGACATAAGTCAAGTCAAGTCAAGTCAAGTCAACGAGTCAGCACAGGTTGAGAAACGCTGGGGTACTTAACGTCGTACGGTCCGGAGGGACAGGTAGTGGTAGAGGGCCTCAAGTGAGTCTGAACGCAGGTAGCTCAGGCACTACGGTAGGTCGGTAGAGTAGGAGTCAGCAGGAGAAGAGGAGGACGGGGGTTAGGGAGGGTCGTAGTGAAAAGGTTACTCAGTTGAGAAGCGCACTTCACCGGTTTCATGACCTCGAAGTCGAAATCGTAGTAAGGAAGGTTTCTTTAGGGGTCCAACTAGAGGAAGTCTTACCTGACAAACCTAGAGAAACGTCCGGTTCCCTGAGAGTTTGACATATTTTACTGATATAAATTTATTTTATTGTCTCGAATAAGTTAGGGACGGGGGAAGTCAAGTTCGTGACGTTTAACAAAACCCAGTAGAAGAAGTTACACAAGTCAGAGTTTCGAGTTTTATATGGTTTCTTTATATAAACAACACCCCCAAGTATAATGGGATGTAAACTATAGACCGTTACTGAGATCCATAGACTTTACCTCAGTTTGATAAAACTTTTATTTATTCTCAGTATGTTTTAGTGATATTTTACGTAATAAAATCTGGAACTGTTTTTTGTAAATCCCTTTTGTTTGAGGAACTGTATTGTAATGATGATGACGTAAACGAAGTATACTTTACGTCTTTTTTTAAAGTCAACTTAGTTTTGATGTAAAAAGACAACTACGTTCGTACGTCAATACAAAAAAATAAACGACACCCAACGACAACAACAAATAAAGAAAAACCGTCGAAGAAGGTTTACACTGTAGATCAGTTCTCTTACTAAAAGAACGTTTGAAATACGGTAATAAAGGTTCCTATTATTTTATTCTTTTTCTTTTTTCTTCTAGGATATAAGTGATTTTCATGTGTCTTTATATTCGAAAGTGGGTATCTGTGGTGTTCTAAGGTGTGTGTGTGTATGTATGTGTATGTACCTCTCTTTTTATCAATTTTATAAAAATTTTGTCTGTAAATTGTAGATCAAAATTTTAGACCTATAACAGGGGTTCGAGACCACTTAAAGAGGGAATCACTATAGTAGGAGAAAATGGTAAAGTTGGTAGTAAGGGGAGGTAGACAGAAAAGATAGTTAGTAGAAGTGGACTGAACACGTTAGAGGTAGAACTACAGAGTCATTGTATATGTTTATTTAAGTTTCCATGTTGATGAGAGGCAGAAGGAATAAAGATGGTGACATTTCCTTTTAGGAAAGGGATTAGTGAGTTCAACATTTGTAAACTAGAGAACGGGAAGTAAAACCGGAAAGAATACATCGGTTAGTAAATTACTACGATTGAGAAGTGTTACCGATAGTAGAAGGAAGAGAACGAGTACCAAAGATGAGATAAAGTCCCTAAATGGTAGAAATCAGACTTCATACCATTATTAGAGCAAGTCAAGTCAGTGTCAGTACAGGCTGAGAAACGCTGGGGTACTTAACGTCGTGCGGTCCGGAGGGACAGGTAGTGGTTGAGGGCCTCAAGTGAGTCTGAGTACACGTAACTCAGTCACTACGATAGGTCGGTGGAGTAGAAGACAGCAGGGGAAGAGGAGGACGGGAGTTAGGGAGGGTCGTAGTCCCAGAAAAGGTTACTCAGTTGAGAAACGTACTCCATCGGTTTCATAACCTCAAAGTCCAAGTCGTAGTCAGGAAGGTTACTTGTGGGTCCTGACTAGAGGAAATCCTACCTGACTAACCTAGAGGAACGTCAGGTTCCCTGAGAGTTCTCAGAAGAGGTTATGGTGTCAAGTTTTCGTAGTTAAGAAGTCACGAGTCGAAAGAAGTGTCAGGTCGAGAGTGTAGGTATGTACTGGTGACCTTTTTGGTATCGGAACTGATCTACCTGGAATCAGTCGTTTCATTACAGAGACGAAAAATTATACAATAGATCCAACCAGTATTGAAAGACCCGAGTTAAGTCTGAGAGAAGGGTTGGATGAAGTGTTTTGTGGTCTGTTTAAGATGACTTTTATTATAAATGTGCACAGTATAAAAGGGGTTTTGAAAGTTACCGTAAGGGTTAATAAAATTCTTGTAACATACTTTGGATATTGGATCTTAAGTTCAAGGGTGTATAAGCCCGAGTCCACAATAAGAAAATTTAACTAGTTTCACCGTTTAACAAATCGTAGGGAATGGTGTGAATTCTCCTCTGACTTTAACCTCTTTCTTTATTTTATAACATGTTATTTGTTCTTATGTCCTAGAAGTCCGATCAAGACACGGAGAGACGGATACAGAAACGAATATAGTAAAAAAAAAAGATGGACGTTTTGGTGGAAGGAACGAGACGTATACGGATGATTGGGTTCGAGAGCACAGGTATAATTAGTGAAATGAACTAGAAGAGATCTCGATAGGAGACACAATAAACGTAAATCGTAGGAGACGGAATATGACCTTACTAGAGAGAGACACCCATAGTAAAATGAGGGTAAATCAGACAGTCGATTACTTCCAGTCTTTTTCCGGACCGTGAAGAAACTATCGGGAACACTTGTGATCGGTCCGTGAGTTATGTACGACCACAAACTTATACCTCGTAAATGGTATTAACACAGAAACAGATCAAATCCCATTTTAAGAACTGGACTGAGTCAGGAAATGAAATGACTACGGTCAAACACATAGTCACGCATTTGGATCGGGGTTAACCAGACGATAAGGACATTTAATATTGGACGTCCCGGTACATGGATCGGAAAGAGACGTCTAACTCAAAGTTTGACACTGACGAAGAAAATTCGTATAGTCAGTTTTAGGACCAAGTCTCAATAAATTTCACCAAACATAAAATACCAGGATACTTCTGAAGTGTAACGTTGACGACTCGAAATTTTTGTGTCTTTGATCTTTCTCCCATGTTCCTTGACGGTAGACAGGGATATTTGTTAATAGCCGGTCGGTAGACGGGAATATGACCCATTACTACAATTACGACTATTATAGACTGACTTTATAAGAGAGAGGGACCTCGGTTTCTTTCCCTTGGGTAATTTTTCACGACTAGGAAGATCAACAACAAACACTGACAAAAGAGGGTATCTTCTCGGATAGTAAAGTAAACTTAGAGACACAAGAAGGGATACATAACTTTTCAATAAGAAGTACTGGGTAGATGTTTGTGACGTCGAATAGTTTGTTTATCCACGAAGAAGAATGTTTAATGGTCTTTCTTAATTATCTTGACATCTTATAGTAAATTTTGGTAAGTCTTACTTGGTTTCACAACTTATGTCATATTTTCTCTCGATTATCATTTCCCTAATTACTAATTGGAGTCCAAGTTCGGTTCGTCTTATGTCTTTACTTTTGGTCCAGATACAGAAAGTTTTAGTTTAGGTGTCTTCAAGTGTTAAGTTACATTAGGAAGATTACCCAAGTGACGAAATAAAAAGACACTAGTTTTGACTCCATTTAATTGTACACTCACTATTACTTAATAAGAAAATTCCATCCCCTGTCGATAAACTGTTACGTACCTAAAGATGTGCACACTGAATTATGTACTTTAGTTCCAGGACAAACACCATAATTGAGATTTAGTACCAAGTAAGTTGAGTAAGGACAAAATATGTGTTAACAGGATTTTCTATACACCATCAAACATCGAAAATAGTTATTGCATTTAGAGTTCCAATCCTTATAATGGGTTTACTCGTTACACCCAAAAGTCAGTCATGGTAAAGAACTCTCTGTTCGTAATTGATTCAAAGTTGGGTGTCACAGGATATGATTGAGTAAACAGGACTTTAATAAACAATAAGTTCACATCTGAGTTAAAAAAATTATTTTATCCAAAGTTATTTACACAGTAAAGTATATAAATTACACTCTGTCTCTAGAACGGTTGTTCAAAGTACAGATTTAATTAAGATTATTAAATATGAATTTCTTAAGTTAATACAAGTTGTTAAGAAACGGAACGAAAATTAACAAATAATATAAGAAAGGAGATTCTTCGTACCGAAGAGTCTTCAGACGGAATTCATTACCCTCTACTCGAGGATGTTATAACCGATTGGGTGACTTTGATCGATCCTTTAAAAGTCGATCGACTATCTTCCATACTTTTTTCATTAAGAGTCTGTGGGACATATTAAACTCGAAACGAACCATTTACTACACTCTTGAAAACGACGTTTAAAGCCTAGACCTAGATGTTTATTCATAGTGCGGGTATCTTCGAAGTCCCTGACTCTCAAAATTCCCGACAATTTTGGGATTCTTCTTACGTACAAGGAGATCTTTTACCGGTCGAAGAAACTGAACTGTTTACTACGATCTGTTACATATTTTATTTTGGAGTCAAATCTCGAGTCTTGATAATTACTCCACATTAAAATAAATGTAAAATCATTTGTTTAAATTTTTCTCTAGTTAGTATTCAGAAAAATGTCTTTTTATACTTTTGTTCTGTGTAAAAATAATAACGACGGAATTTTACATATTGAAAGAAACAAGACGACATGGACTGTTAAAATTTATGTACTCAATACGATGGATATAATTTATTAGTGTTGTACAACAAATTCTTATTTTCCTTTTGTATTTAAAGGTTAGTAAGTTGAAAGTAAACTTTAGAAACGATAAAAAAAAGATTCAGAAAAGAACCTTATTGTCTTTAAACAGTAGTAGAACTGTGAAGTCCACGTTTTTTCTGTAATTATTCCGTCTATAATGACAATAGCGGGGTGATCCTCATACTTTTCTATTACTCACTTAGACCATTTTCTTTTTTTCACCTTTGTCTTTTCTTTTAGATATCCACTGTTAAATAAGTGGTTACAGTTAACTACTGAGTAAGGGGGATCGATCGAGACGTCGAACGGTTCCTTGAAACGACCTCTTTCCTGAGGAAGACCCGAACCAATGACGTCACGCAAAAACGAACGACCACAATTTAAGGACGTCAACAACGAAAAAGGACGTCTCCCCGACGGTGATATTTTTGAGTTTACGATGACGTCATCGTCATACATAACCTAAGGGTCTTTCAGAAACCATCTTGTCACTTCTTTCACTTGATTCGTGGAGTCGTAGTCCTACTCGGTTCAAGAACATGGTCTAGTAAACGTTTAATCGACACTCTGGGAGTGATTCAGTAAACGGAGGACATTTATAGTGAGAGGAGTGGACATTTGGTTTTCTACACCTAAGTTGATGTATTAAACATGAGGAGAATGAAATACTGGGATCCTTATCGAAGAGACATAAACATAAGTAATTTACCTCCTAAGAATTCTATAAATTTCTTCAGATAAAAAAAAAAGGAAACCACACCCATGAGAACGAATTATTGACTACCTAAACACTGAATTTTCGAAAAGTCTGCATTGATGGTTATATTTATGATACCACTAGAGTCCGGAAAGAAATTTTTGTCTTAGTTACGGACATGTTGTATAAACTTATAAATTGTGTTATAAGTCCCTAAGGGACCTTCGAGTCAGGTATTTCTTTGACGGACGTTACGTCCTCTGGTGGACGTTACGTCCTCTGGTGGACGTTACGTCCTCTGGTGGACGTTACGTCCTCTGGTGGACGTTACGTCCTCTGGACCCAGACTAGGGACCCAACCCTTCTAGGGTACCTCTTCCCTTCCGTTAAGTGATTTCATAAGAACGGACCTTTTAAGGTACCTGTCTCCTTGGACCACCCGATGTCAGGTTTCCCAGTATTCTCAACCTGTGATGAATCCCTGATTTGGTAGTTTGGTTATGTTATAAATTAGGGTACAGAATGAATATAAAACGGATGCATCATTAGTAAAGGAATAAAAAACAATGGGTAAAGGTTAAAAAAAGTCGATAACCCACCGGTTTACGAAGTTCCTAGACGGGAGAAGAGAGAGTTCCCCAAGTGACACTAATCGGATTTGGTTAGTTTCATTAGGATAAAGAGAAGAATCTCTTTAAATTCCCATCCACAAGACCCTATCCGAATGAATTGTTTTTTTTTTTTTTTCCTAAAAGTTTTGTTTATACACTCTTACACGGACCTAGTGTTTTACGGTGTTGGTAAAATGTTTGTGTTCATTGGTTTAACGATTCTTACCATCTTATCTTTCTTGTTTGAACCTAATGATAACTGTAATATATCAGAGAATTGATTGGTTAGGAACTGTCAAGTATCAAAGTATCAAGAATTCACTCTATCATTTTACAGGAAAGACAAAATCGATAAATATCATAAAAATATTAACGTAGATATTCGTAGGACTATTTGTATGATATTTTCTTCTATGATTTATTTGTTATCTTATATAATATCGGAGGTGAGAGTTTTACTATGTAAAGATGAACTTTCAAACTCTTAGAACAAAAGAAAGGATAATATCGTACATTTCCTGTGGTTTTCAAATATTACATGAGTAAATATAACTATCAAGGTTTATTACTATAGACGTAACATAAACTACTACTTCATGGACAATTACAAATTGGTTTAAAATTATTAAACGAACTTACAATACAGAGATGATAGGGTGTATAAGTGGTAATAACTTAAAATATACGTTACACGATTTTACTGGTCGATAAAACCTCAAGACATAATAAATAATATCTCTGTGTCAAGGTTTCATGAAACATAGTAGAATATAAATTAAGTGTCTTTACTTTTTGTCATTATATAATACAGTGATCTATTCTTGTAGTACTCAATACTTGTCTGTCACGGTCCAAGGAGTTTACTGTCGAGTTCGGTAGGTGGATTAAAAAAAGTATCCTCAATCCATACTCAAAGTGAGAGTCGGTTCCCGAACTCAATCTAGTAAGATATATAAAGGGTCATACTCTCTAAGAGTCTTTACTCTAGGTCTGACAGTTGTCTGAATTACGGTAGGACCGGGTCTTAAGACCCTAGAGGGAAATTATGAGAAAGGAGGTGGAGAAGTAACCTGTTCAGAGTTTAAATCAATCTTAAATTCAAGAAAAAAAAAAGTATTTAACGACTTGTGACGTGATTTAAATTTTGGATTTAAATCTCGATTCTCGATAATTACTCCACATTAAAATAAATAGTAAAATCGTTTGTTTAAATTTTTTTCTAGTTTAGAAAAATATCTCTTTTACTTTTACTTCGTGTAAAAATAATAACGACGAAATTTTACATACTGAAAGAAAAAAGACGACATGGACAATGCAAATTTATGTACTCAACCTACGACCCAAAAATTATCACTTGTTCTATGTACTTTAAGACGAGACGACTTCAAATATCTGATCACGACAGTAGGACACAGATCATAATTTGAGATCTGGTAGTAAGATCATATCTGTTAAAATACAGGAGGTATGTCAGAGAACTAATTGGTTATATAATGTCTTTGAGCCTCTTCCCAAAACAGTCTGTTAGGTCCTATCTCAAACCTTAAAAAATTTTCTACTTAAATGGTCGTTTAGGGAACTAGAATCGGAGTTCTGAGAACTTTAAAGTGGGTGAAGATGTACAGGTTTTACGAAAAAGGTCGTAGTAGAATGTGTTCAGTATCGTAATCGGTCCGACCTGATAAGCAATAGGAGTCTTAACCGGTGTTCGTAAACACTATAGGACTTAACATTGAGTTTGACCGAAACGAGTATCTTTATTTAGTGTGACCGTCAATTCATAAACACTTTATAACGAGATTCATCTATATAGCTCATATAACGACCAATTTAGAGATTTTGAATTTGTAGTTCGTAAATCTTGTAACTTTGAGTCTTAAGTAAAGTGGTATCTTTGTTTGATAAGGTAATTTCTACTTAAAACCCTCGTGTTCATTAATCATTCGTAATTTACAAATAAGTACATTCTACAGTAGTAAGACTAAAAACTTTTCTAATTTATAGTCATAAAGATGAAACTGATATAAAAAGATTTTCATGTACAATGGTGATTCAGAACCGTTTACGAGTTATTACAATACCTTATCAGATGGTACTCAAACAAAATAATGCAAAACGGAGAAAGAAAGTTTCAAATTTTAAGAGAGTTTAAATCAATTAATTTTATAAGATAATTAACGAGAGTCTCATTAATCTTAAAATGATAGAAATGTTCCAGTTCTAATTTGACTGAATAAGTCTTCTTTGACGATAGTTACTTACAATGTTGGTAAAGGGTCAGTCGATAAAACATTGTTACAAAGGTATGACCAAGGACGGGATACGACATAAAGAAACGGTAGTAAAATTAAAGACTTGTCTCTTATTAAATCCCATAAACTTATTTCTTCTACATGAGTGGGGACCCACTGTCTTTTCCCCTTTACGAAATCGATGTTCTTGAGAAAACCAATTTTTTTTTTTTTTTCTTTCTTTTCTTTTTACCTGGATTTTCGAGAAGGACTGGAATCATTTCAAGTTCAGTCCCTTTTGAGGTTTCTATACTTTGTCGAGACACACTTACAAATGTATATTACATACCGTTTTGATTATGTCATAATATTTCATTTTATTTCATTTTTATTTTTCAATTTTCAATTATACACCTCTCACCCTTAGAAGGATCAGTAGAGATAAGTGATTACGGGGTCTTTCTGTGTATTTTAGGTGTTAGACTAAAACGAACTATTTCCGTCGTCTAAGTAAGTATGAATCATCAAGTTAGATCTCTGATGGAACGGTAGTCAGGGTTCGGAGGCCGATCGTGCGACGTTCTCAAAGATAGAGAGAACATCAGACAGGAATGTTAGGGTGGGGAGGGGTTGATTTCTGAGTTTATTCGTGGTCCTTCGTGAATACATTTATCGTTGAGTAGTCTAAGGTAGGACTTTGTCTTAAGAATACTAAGGTTTAGGTAAGAGGAAGGGTGGAGGATTGTATACAGAAATTTAAGTGAATAGACTCTCGTGGTACTCATTCGTACGACGAAGTGTCTATTTTGAACATATTCTCCTAATTCTTTAGGAGTGTAAAACAGAGTCAATTTTCTTTGTCCCTTCTAAACGAAGTTAAAAGTTTTAGTTAAGTGAGAGAAACGGAAAAATGTTTAAGTATAGTTGTCATCAATTTACTACAAATAAAATAAGAATAGTAAAATAAAATTGGGTAAAGTATCTTAAAGGAATTACATATCGAGTCTTATTCCTGTAAAAATCATTCAAGACAGAATGAACAATTCCCTCTCGGAGTAATATCTAAAAGTTAAAGAAAGACTTGGTTATCAAAACTGATTTAAGTCTCTACCTGACATCCGATAAAAGTACACTGTGGTGAAGTTAAATAGTTTTTATCTTTTTATAGTTATGTAAGTGACTGACGAAATGTATTGTTCTGGGTCAGTTAATCCATCTTTTATTACTCACTGAACTTAGACAAAATCCTTGTCAATACACTCTTTATTTGACAACGTAAAGGCAAAGCTATTTGACAACGTAAAGTCTAACCAACCTTTTCATCCATAAGTAAAACGAAAAAGTCTCGTAAGAAGGTTTGAAATTAGACTAAGGTCAGCAGAGTGTAAAGAGTGTATTGACAAGGATTTTGTCTAAGTTCAGTTACTAATAAAAGATAGATTAACTGACCCAGAATAATACATTTCGTCAGTCACTTACATAACTATAAAAAGTTAAAAACCATTTAACTTCACCACAGTGAATACCTCTACCGTTACCGTGGGGTGAGGTCATGAGAACGGACCTTTTAGGGTACCTACCTCCTCGGACCACCCGACGTCAGGTACCCCAGCGATTCTCAGCCTGTACTGAAGTGAAAGTGAAAAGTGAAAGGACGTAACCTCTTCCTTTACCGTTAGGTGAGGTCACAAGAACGGACCTCTTAGGTCCCTACCCCCTCGGACCACCCGACGACAGATACCCCAGCGTGTCTCAACCTGTACTGACTTCACTGAATCGTCGTCGTCCTGTGAATTGTACTCTAGATGGGAGAATGATCTAAAAGTCGCATGGTGTATCATATTAATAGTTTGACTCTAAGAATTAATTTCTTTGTATGACTTTACTTTACTTACTCCCCTTTATACTGGTATGGTAGGTGGATACAGTGTTCCTACCCCACCCATACACTTAGATATGTCTCTGAAAACGTGTCAACATAACTAACACTACCCGTCTGTAGATTTACCACCTTTCAAAATTTGATATAAAACTTAGAGTAGAGAGTGACCTCAGTTTTCACATAAATAATCTTTTTTAAATAATGGAGGATCACACAATTTTTAATAACCATTGAAGATATGAATATTACTTCACAAACACTTTCTTGTAATGGATTAAACCGTTAGTTGTGTCAAAGTTACATACAAATAACATTAAAATTAGGTAGTTACTCGAGTTCAGTTATTCTTACGTTATTCAAAGATAATGTGTGTTTATACATGACTCATCTCCCACTCACTTTCTTTTACGTGTCTCTACCGTTCTGTATCCAAAACGGAGGTCCCCGATTGTCAGATGACCTTCTCTGGAAGTTGAATGACGATGTCTTTTATCTTACTTTCACTTCGATATGCCTCTTATTTTTTATACTATACTTTAATTGTAGAAAAAATACCATCTCAATAGAATAATTGGGGTGTGTCTTGATGTAAAATGTGGGACACTCCTTTTTTCTACCCATAATATTGATAAAAACTTAAAGATTGTCACGGAAAGTGTATTGACCAATAATTATTTATAGGTGACTTAACGTTTGACGTGAGTTTTGTTTAAAACACCAGAACTGTTGTTATCTTCCGACAGAACGAGAAATATCACTACGATGTCAGACACCATACATATCGAATTTAGAAGACTGAAAGAAATGAACTCACACGTCATTTTGTTTGTTCATTTATATCATTGAAAAGTTTAGAACAAATTCTTTATCGATCCTTCTTTTAGTTGTCATTTTTATTTCGGTTGACGGTGGAAGGTTAAAACTCGGTCAGTGAAAGGAATAGAACTGGTGTCAAAAAGGTGCACTCAGGAAGGTATAGGTCGTCAAACACTAAGAGAGGCGACTGTCGTTCATAAAGGAGTTCGATGAAGGAGTAAAGGGACAAAGAGTCGTTTAAAAGAGTTTTGACCCGATTATAAATGATAATTTTATCATCGTTTACAGGGAGTGAAGGGTCAGAAAGTGGTCTGGGTGAAGTCAATTCTAAAAGAAGGGTGGTAAAGTGACTTAGATGAGAGAAGTTGTAGTTGTCACTGGAAGTCAAATACTTTGGGTTGTCGATGGAGAGACAGGAGTAGAAGACACGGAGAATCATCGTAATTTATGAGTGGTGACAGAGTAAGAGCTTTCGGTCGGAAGTTAACAAGAGGTACTGTGGAGGGAGAACCGAAGGAAGGAACAAAAGGACGGGACGAGTCTAAGGAAAGGAACGAACCGGAGGAGATTAACTCCCGGGACGTGAGAAAGGACCTAACAGACGAGTAAATACAGATCTCAAAGTGTGACACACTAAAGTTGGTTGGGTTACCGAGAGTCATCGTGCTGTATGGTTCCTGAGAAATATATTGACGTAAGGACTTGTGGTATGAAAAAGTGTTTTATAGTATGGACTTCAGAGATCAGATACGGATTATCCGGTGACGCTCAATTAAACTAGTTTTGATTTTGGATTAGGTCCCGTTAATAGAATTCCGACATAATAGAAAGAGGAGTGACAAGTGGAGGTACCCCAACTACTGATTTACTGATATTATAAGAAAATGTTTGACTTTTAAAACTTTTACCTTAAATGGTATTTTATTGAAAGATTCGTATGATGGTTCTTTGAGTAAAAAGGGGGATCAATCATCGTCTAGACAAAAGTCGACACTTTAAAGGTAAAAAAAGTATCAATATTAAGAGACGACTCTTGATCAGAGAAGGGTAAGTAAAATTCTCGTAAGTGGAAAAGAAGTACCTCGTACGAATATTATCGACGAAACTTCTGAAATAAAATATTAAAACTGCAGACCCAGTAAAATCCTAATCGTAGACAAAAGAAAAGGGAAGTCTTAACCGGTGAAAAGGACCGAGAAGTATGTTGTTTATTAAACCCTAATATCGAATCTAAGACTTATAATACAACATTCTAAGATCCAAGACAATTTTAAGAGACCTCTACAACTAAAACCAAAACAAAAACAAAGTCGACCGTTAGTTCGACCAGTACAAATCTGACATCCAACAAAGAGTAAAATACGTCCGTTACTAAGGTTACAGTCAAAAACCAAAAGTTTCTGAAACAATGTGAAAAGTCGACATAAGACGTGTACTTGTAGGGTCACCAATCAGACCTTGAGCCCACCGTAACACATAACGTCAAGGTAGGAATTTCGGAAAGAACAAATAAACCCAGACAACGTACATACGTATCCCCTTACAACCCCTACCCGGACCCTGAACTAATTAAGCATGTGCCTTAAACCTCACGGGATAAAATCAAGATAGAAGAAGTTCTTTGGAAAGAAGGGTTGAGAAGTCCAGTAGGCCCGAGGAAAACGAGAGTCCTGATGTCCACGGGTGTACCGGAGGAAAGGACGGTAATGTCGACACGTTGAAGAATAGACCCTGAACGTAACACTGTTGCGGGTCCCTCTTTTCTTTTCCTTTCTGTTTGTTGAGTTCCTAAGAAGGGTGTAAAAAAACAAACAAATCTAAATGTCTTAGAGGAAAGGGATCGAGAGACCGATTTTTCTCCACCAAAGAGAGTCTGAAGAACGAAAGGGGTGAGTTTCACGTCAAGACTCCTGGAAGAGACCACCCAGTTACCAATTCTTAGGAGGAAGGTTACGTCCCCTGTACCCAAGTCAGGGATTACCTCCTTACTTCTGGGGTGTACGGAACTTCATTGATTTTGGTACGTGATATTGAACTCAGATACCGAAGTCTTAGACACGAGGTGTCGTTTCTAGGACGTACAACGTTGACTACGTCGGTTTATGTATTTATTTATTTGTAAACTTTTTTTTTAAAAAAATTCACGTCAAGACTCCGAACCAAATGGGAACCAAATTTCGGTCCGTTATTTCTTCCCCCCTTGTTTTTCTTGTAAGGACAGTAATAAATGAAAGGTCGTAAAAGTCCGTCGACGTAAAACCGACATTAATTAACCTCTTTATCTAACATCACTGAAAGAGAGAGAATCGGTTGTGACTTTCACGGTGATAGAAAAAGTTAGTAAGAAACAAATGGTCACTTTTACATTACAGGTATATCCGAGAGTATTAGTGACGACTTAAGTGTCTCGGTTCTTGTCACGAGTCGTGTATTACTTGAGAGTCATACATAAACAACTTACATAATTAGTCGATTAATTACACATAAATATAGGAAAGTAATTAAAAAAAAAGGACCTTACTACGGTTGATGTTCTTATACCTAAAGTCCTAGAGAATAAATTACTACGACAAAGGGAACAGTACTGTGACCTTTGAACAGGAAGGTACTACAAGTTACCTCCTCCTATCTTCAATTCGACCTCCCAGTGACCTGTTAAAAAACACCTTCCCTACGTTTTGACTTTATTTTGACTCGACGATAGAACAGATTCGGGATTCAGTTGGAGTGACACGAAGATAATCGTAATGTTATATAACTTTTTAGAAATACTATCATTGAGTTCTGGGGATCTCTTAAATTTTTTAAGATTGTAAAAGAATTTTAATGAAGAGTCTTCGGTCGTAAAATCATTTTATGGGAAATTGTTGAATTTGTAATACATTCAACGTTAAATGGTCAAGACTTGAAAGAAGGAAAAATCTCTATTCCATAATTTTACCGGACATTAAATTTCCTTTCTTGTGACACGGATAGAAACGGGAACAATACGTGACTCCGTTAACTTAACCGAAAGGTACCCGTGTGTGACTAGTAATCCGATCGTCATCTCGTTCTTGTTTTACTTGACTTAAATTACTCATCGACTCATAAACTCTTTACGTCGTGAAGATTATCGTTCATAGTATCCTGTCATAGTTGTTTAGAAAAGGTCATAGACTACTTACTTGTATGGTAGGTTCGTCACGATTTTTACGAATTATCAGGTCTCCAACTTTCCTAGGTCTCGTGGATGGACCTTTGTGTCATATTCCAGGAAGATATAAATTGTGAAGTCGACAGAGATAGTCCCGGATAAATTAATTATATTTGATAAAGTCCTCAAGATGACCTCTTGAAATTCTATATCTAAATTTCATCACGAAGGATATTATATTTACTTAGTATATTAAATATCAGATTTATTCCTGTATAATTTCTTTGCCCCACGATAACTATTAATACCATCCTTTTACCCTTGTTTGACCCTAGGAGGACCTGTTTGGTCCTACACACAAAAACACCAGACAGACGTACTATATCTTCAATACTACATGGTAGACATTTTGACCAGGTCGATGTGGGGGACTTGAATGCCGTTCGTTTTGAGTGTTGTTATTTTTAAGATAGCTTATATAATTTTTCGTGTTAGGATTACTACAAGTTTCTTCTCTTTCGTTTTTTACAACGATAACATCCATCCCTAGGTTGTGATGGAAGTTCTATCTATTAAGTTAAATTTTTTAATTCTTAATAAGGTCTAAATTATCGTACTTGACAGAAAGTCTCCTCGGTTTATTAGGAGTAAATACTCATTTTCAAGAAGGAGAGTTATCTAAAGAACGGTTATGTACACCTTCTTTATGATCTTAATATTTTTAATAAGAAAACCTTAGGGATTACTTAATTATATAAGTTTGTTATTAGTAGTCGCTTACTTTAGTAATCTACTTTCCAAAAACCTCTGAAAGTATTGTCTTCTTAATATGACCGTAGATGGTTGATCCATGAGTTAAGTCATTCAAATCCTTTTGTTCCGTAATAAACGGAGAACTACACTATACTATACTTGACATTTTGTGATGGACGACGACGATTCAGTGAAGTCAACACAGGTTGAGACACACTGGGGTATCTGCCGTCGGGTGGTCCGAGGGTAAGGACCCTAAGAGGTCCGTTCTTATGACCTCACCCAACGGTAAAGGAAGAGGTCACGTACTTTCATCTTTCCCTTTCACTTCAGCGAGTCAGTACAGACTGAGAAGTCGCTGGGGTACCTGACATCGGATGGTCCGAGGAGGGAGGTACCCTAAAGGGTCCGTTCTCATGACCTCACCCCACGGTAACGGAAGAGGTATATTATGATGGATACTATATGGTTTTTTTCAACTTAGATCTCGATTAATTATTTACTAAATTTCCTTTATTCCACCATCTCCTTGTTCAATTTTTTGTAGAGTCCCTTCGTTTTCGTAGATCTAATACTCTGACAATGTTCTATTGAACCGAACTAAAAAGTCGTTCAGTAATCTTACTTCTTTCTTTTTTTTTTGTTCCTTCCCTCTTCATAATAACTTATTCTTATATTTTTTGTAATTTGGTTTATATTACACAATCTTAGATTAAATTGTTTAGTATAGGAGAGAGTCTGTTAGGTTATTATAGATAGAATCCCTTATACGATAAACTCGTTATTGGTTATGTTCCACATATGTGAGGACGACTATATAAAATAAATGGAGAGGATTAGGTAAGAGACACGAAGAGACCACCGAGTCTTCCATGTCTTAGACGGGTGTTACGTTCTCTTGGATACAAACTAGGGATCAAACCCTTCTAGGGACCTCTTCCTTTACCGTTGGATTAGGTCATAAAAAGGGACCCTTTAGAGTTCCTGTCCCCTCGAATCACCCGATGTCAGGAACCCAACGTCTCAGTCTGTTCTGATTCGTCAATTGTGAAAGTTAGGTAAGAGATGAGTAAAAGACGGGTACCTCCCATTGGACATATTGAATATATTTTTCCATGACAACGAGAATCAAAGGGTAAACCAATTAGGTAACGTTCCAAGATCGAGTTCTCGTCTCCTAATCGGTACAACCTACATATGGAGGTGGTTTCTCTTGAGTAACAGTTTCCCTGGATGTACCGGTTTGGTACGGTCGAAAGGATCCTAAAAAGGTCAAAATCGTAGTTTTCAGAGTGTAGGTCTTTTACGGAGTCAGACTTCCTTTTAGACCTACCAACTAGTGCTCCCCACTTAGAGAGGTAAATCGATCTAAGAGTTCTAAAAAGATCAACGAAGAACGAGGGACTGGGAAATCCCGATGTTCACCATTACCCAGGGACTACGGTAATTGAGGTCTCATTAACAACAAAAAGGGATAGGAAGGGGATACGTAAACATTTGTTATAAAGATAATGTCAAACAAATTGGGAAAAACTCCGACACTAAACAAAGACGGGTACAGGACTCACATACATTTTATTCCTTTAAACAGTCAGAAGTTTTCACACTATTACTGTAAAAGACATTTCTTTATAGGTACCAAAACTTCTACGTATGATTTCATACAACTTCGTTTTAATGTTCTATGGACCCTAAAAAAAATTTTACAAAATGATTTTATTCCCCTCATATCTATTTCGTCCTTATAGTTTTGAGCCATTAAGATCTTATACCTAAGACCCATATTCCTCCAATTAAAATGACAAGAAATATAACACTTACAAACTTAAAAATGTTTTTAATTTTTCTCCATTAAGTACGTTAAACTCAATGTACTCCTTTCAATGATCAATCAGTATAAGATTCTTTTATAATCCAGTCACGTTTGCATTAACGAGAAAACCTGGTACTTAATGTTTTATTAATATTGATCCGAGTTTGAGAAAAATAATTTGTTTTATTCTTGGTAATGTTAGTTGTGTAAAAACGGTTACTCTTTATGCAAATAAGAACATCGTATTTTTAGACACGAAACCCTAACCTTCTTGAGAACCTTTCGTAAAAGACGGAGGACGACCGACACCTTTATAAAGGAACGTTTTTCAACAATTTTTCGAACTTCTTCACCATAAGTCAACCGCTCTCGAGTTCATTTATAACGTCTACTCCTTTTTGAAGTATCGGGTTAAGCAAGTTGAAAACTTCACACCCAACACACTACCTGTCAGTCCGTAACAGTGTCTCTTGTCCCGGGAAGGACAACTGGTTACGGTCTATGTCCACAACGCCACAAGCCACGTAGAGTCGTTTTACGATTTGAATGAAGAGTCTACGTTACCAAAGTGGTCCTCAGTCTTTCGACATCATCTGGTCTACTCGTCGTCTGGTCCTGTGTCACCGGTACTGGAACAAAACGACGTTCAAACCGAAACCCCGACACGAAACCTCGAGGAAGAACCAGGTCGGTTTCTTGATCAGTAGTGGTCCATAGTATATTTTAGATGAAACGAAGTGTCAATTATTAGACTAGTTCTTTGACGATTAATAACGTATCTCATTCTCTTCCGTTGTGAAGTTTTACTTTTAAAAAAACTAAACGCCATTCCGGTACTCCGTGTTTGTATGGGTCGAAAAAGTCGAAGGGTTAAACGAAGTTTACGACTTATTGACATCTTATCAGCTACGACTCAATGATCCGTTGAAGAACACATCGACATTCTCCTAGTGGTCGACCTTAGTTCTAACGACCCTCTTTATAGTTATTGGAGTCTATACGTCCACTGTGGTGGGAATACCGTCTTTTTTCGGAGAACTACTTTCACTTTCTCCTCTCACTTTTCAACCGAATTTCGAGTTGTAAGTCTTTTGCTTCTAGTACTGTAGACCAGGGTAGTGTAGTACCCTTTATCTACCCCTTTGTCACCTTTGTCACAGTCTGAAATAGAAAAACCCGAGGTTTTAGTGACGTCTACCACTAACGTCGGTACTTTAATTTTCTGCGAAAGAGGAACCTTCCTTTCAATACTGGTTGGATCTATCGTATAACTTTTCGTCTCTGTAATGAAACGGTTGTTTCCAGGTAGATCAGTTCCGATACCAAAAAGGTCACCAGTACATACCTACGCTCTCGACCTGACACTTCTTTCGACTCTCGACTTGTTAACTACAAAAACTTGACACCACAACCTCTTCTGAGAACTCTCAGGGAACCTGACGTTCCTCTAGGTTGGTCAGGTAAGACTTCCTCTAGTCGGGACCCTAAAGAAACCTTCCTTACTACGATTTCGACTTTGAGGTCATGAAACCGATGGAGTACTCTTCTCAACTGAGTGACCTTTTCTGACTACGACCCTCCCTAACCCCTGTCCTCCTCTTCCCCTGTTGTCTCCTACTCTACCGACCTACTGTAGCGGCTGAGCTACATGTACTCAAACTTACTTGTGGCCCTCAACCACTACCTGTCCCTCCGGACCGCGCGACGCTAAGTACCCTAGTGTTTCTCAGCCTGTACTGACTCGGTCACTTGACTTGACTTGACTTGACTTCTCCTAGTTGACACTACTACCAAGAGTCAACCAGTAACAGTTGAAGACTACCGGTCGGTGAAACGAGGAGTAGAAGTTCGAAGTAGAGGAAACGTTTTGATAGTGACGTGGTATGTAAACAATCGTCAAGGACACGATTTATACAACAACTACAACGTTCAACAGAGACGACGAACTCCTGTGTAAAACTTCAGTTTATTCTTTTAGTGAGCTAGAACGAAAAACAGATTGTAGTAGAGATATCATATTTTATTTATCGTTCATTATTTATCTTTCCTTACTTGTTGACTTCTCGAAGAACTACTTTCACCTCCCCTTACTTTTGCAACCAAATTTTGAGTTATAAGTTTTTTGATTCTAGTACCGTAGGTCAGGGTAGTGAAGTATAGTTTGGTACTCTTTAAGAATTTCTCTACCTTTATGATCTGACGGAATAGACGGAGGACTCTTTAGACATATTTCCAGTTCTTCGTTGTCAATCTTGACCTGTACCTTTTTGACTGACCAAGTTTTAACCCTTTCCTCATACAGTTCCGACATATAACAGTGGGACGAATAAATTGAAGATACGTCTCATGTAGTCCGCTTTACGGTCCAACTTACTTAGAGTTCCACCTTAGTTCTAACGGTCCTCTTTATAGTCTATGCGTCTACTGTGGTGAGGTTACCGTCTTCCGTTTCTCTTTGATTTCTCGGAGAACTACTTTCACTTTTTCCTCTCACTTTTTCGACCGAATTTTGAGTTGTAAGTTTTTTGATACTAGTACCGTAGACCAAGGTAGTGGAGTACCGTTTGTCTACCCCTTTTTTTTACTTATGTCACTGTCTAAAATAAAAGAACCCGAGGTTTTAGTGACACCTGTCACTGACGTCAGCAACCTTCTTTTCAATACTGTTTGGATCTGTCGTAAAATTTTTCGTCTCTGTAATAAACGGCTTTTTCAGGTAAATCAGTTTCGATACCAAAAAGGTCTTCGGTACATACCTACACTCACAACCTGGTATTTCTTCCGACTCGCGACTTCTTGACTATGAAAACTTGATACCACAACCTCTTCTGAACTCTCAGGGAACCAGTTGTTCTTCTAGTTTGTTCAGTTAGAATTTCCTTTAGTTGGGAATTATAAGGGACCTTTCTGACTACGACTTCGACTTCGAGGTCATGAGATCGGTGGACTACACTTCTCGACTGAGTGACCTTTTCTGGGACTACGACCCTTTCTAACTTTAGTCCTCCACTTCCCCTACTGTCTCCTTCTTTACCAACCTACCGTAGTGACAGAGTTACCTGTACTCAAACTCCTTTGAGACTCTCAATGACTTCCTGTCCCTTCAGACGTCAGGTACCCCAGTGTTTCTCAACCCGTACTGACTCGTTGACTTGTTGTTGTTATTTATATTCGGATTTGACTAATACTTGTACATTTAATAATGATCAGAATCTTTTTCGAAATATAACTTAATTAGGTTAAAATAGGTTCAGAGGAATACTGGTCCTTATTGTACACGTCTTTATAACCAGTTATTATCTCTGACAATAGAGATAACAATAGTTGTTATTATCTATAATAAGTTGTTATCTATAACAATAGTTGTTATCATTATTACCTATAACTCAGTGTTGATAAAAAATATACATAGTCCCTTCTTTGGTGAAAATTTCCATTATCTGTAAGTAATAACTGTTAAATTTTTAATGTTTCATGATGACTTTTTTATTCTAAGGGAGTATTTAACTGGTAGTATATTATCATTGACAATAAACAGTCTTATGACTATGTATCAGAAGTTTTTCAAAAATATACACATGTGTATCATGTGTGAACATAATTTGAGTAATCAAATTATCAGTGTAATCAATAGTGTCACTTCAATATGAAAATGACAAAATTAGGTTTAAAAGTATATTATACTTATTTGGTTTTCACTAGTTTATTTTTATCCAATTTTATTATAATTATGAATTACTATGTTATATAAGATAAAACATTTATAAGAGATAAAATGAATTTATGACTGTATTAGAGTCCGTAATTCTAACAAGGGTTAAAAAAAAAAATCAATAAACAATATGAAATCATTTATATGAAAATGTATTTGGTAATATATACACAGACTAATAAAAGAATTCTACTTAAGGGGTTTTATCTTAACGATCCAGTATTTGTATTTGTGAAACTCCAATAAATACATATAACCTTTCAACGAAAGCTTTTTCAAAATTTGAATTAGTAGGTCATTATCTACTCTTATAGTTATAATGAGACTACATGATAAACTTCTCTTGATAACAACAGAATCAACAGATGAGTCGTGATAAAGAATCATACAAAGAAGACTAATCCGATCCGACTATTATCGGAAAGGAGAAGGATCTTTCTTCCTAACCAAGTTAACTGAATTCTTCCGTTTAACATAAGGAAGGACAAAGGACACTAACACCAAAAGTCAGTCAGACGGGACACAACGTCTTCCCATTCTCCGAATACTTTCGAAGGACTTCCCTCTCTGACTGACTCCCCCTCTAACCCAGAACAAGACTACCCGTCCCGGTACGAGTCATTTAGAAATTAGGTTAAAAGACAACTACCCGTCTCGACACAAGGGAGGGACAATAAATGGATCCCGGTTTGATTCCTGAAGAGACATCGAGTTTACCATTTCTTGAACAGACTCTACGGTCTCTGGTCCCAAGTTAGGGACCCAACCCTTCAAGGAGACCTCTTCTCTTACCGTTAGGTTAGGTCATAAGAACTGACCTCTTCAGGTACCTGTCTCTTCGGACCACCCGGGGTCAGATACCCCAACGTTTGTCAACCTGTGCTGACTCGTTGATTGTGTGTGTGTGTGTGTGTGTGTGTATGTGTGTGTTTGATACTACCTCTATTACTTCTATTACCTCTGAAGGAACTTTTCGAGGGTGTGTACGTGACGATGTGAGTCACGGGGGTCGGGACGTCGTCCGGTGTCGACTGGGTACGGAGACGACTACTGAGGACCTGTCAATGTCCGTTCAGACCCAGTCAGAGATGTCCAGTGACAGGAAAGAGTACCCAGGACCACTGTGTTTCGAGACAAACACGGGTGGTTCTCAAACAAAGGGTCAGGACACATTCAAGACCGTCAAGATACCACCCCAATTACCGTTGGAGAAGGTTTTCCCGAATACGGTATCGGTCCAGACGACGTGGGTCTCGGGACGGGGAGACCGTCAGGTGACGACTGGGAATGGAGGTGTCCTCTGTGAGTCTGTGTCAAGACAGAGTCAGAGACACTCCGGAGACCCAGGACCCACCGTGTTCTAAACAAACTCGGGAGACTCGCAAAGACCACCCATACCCCAAACTAACGTTTGTACTAAAACGGGGAGGATGGTAGAACGACCCCGAAGAGGAAACAAGAACCTGTACCCCATAGAGGAGTGTCAGCGAGGGCGCGACGTTTCGGTGACGAGGAAATTCAGGGTCTTTGAGACAGTGTCGACGAGAAGGATTTCCGTGAAGAAAGGTACACCGGTCTTCGTGGACATGAGAGAAGGGAATGTACACGAGTCCAAAGTGAATGTGTGGTGTCTGTGTCTCTAGAGGTAATCTCCCGTGGGCTGACTTTTGGTGTTAGTGTTCTTTGATTGGTTAGACTAGAGTACCTGGTGTCGGAATAGATTGAGTTACTTTGATACTCGATACGGGACATACCGGTGGGTTCTACCTGTCCAGTACCGCCTCTCAAGACTGTTTTGTACTAGGTGACCTCTTCCCTTACCGTTTGGTGAAGTCATAAGAACGGAACTTTTGGGGTATTTGTCATAGTTTTCCGTTTTTTATCCTGTGACTTTCTACTTGAGGGGTCCAGTCATCCACAGGTTATACGATGACCTCTAGTCACCTCTTTATTAAGGTCTTTCTTACTAACTATCTCGGTTTCGTTTTTGTTGTGGGTCAACACCTACACTGACCACTATCTTCATTTCAAACTACGACACTTCTCGTTATAACGTAACCTTGGACCTTACAATCCAGGTACTTAGTTCCGTTTAACCTTCACCAGTTTGACCTCTACCGTTCTCATTTGTGACTGTAAAATCTTAAGTCGTTTGATTTTACCTGATATAGATGATAACACCCGTTCTTAGAGAATCTTCTTTACCTCATCGGTAGTATCAGTTGGTTTCTCAGACTTTACGTCATGAAGGTACGTTAGAGTTTTTGTTGTCATACGAGAGACAAGTAAAGGTTCCGTTTGGTAAGTCATAGTGTCATTAGGTTCAGATACGGGGTCGGTCATTAAGACTTCTTCGACTTCAACTTACCAAGATACTCCTGGATGTTCTGGAAGATTTTCATTGTGGGTTTTTTCTACAGGAAAAGTAATATCCCCTGACCTTACGTTTTCATCCTTCAGTTCTTTGTGGACCTTATTGTCCGTTTAAACCGGAACCTCATGTCTTACTTCGTCCCGTTTCCGATCATCTCTGACCGGTTCTATTGCGTGACCAGTTTCGTTTGTGTGAGAAGGTTGTTGTGTCCTCTTCTAAGACGTGTACCTGTGGTGGTCTATCAGTTATGACTTTAGTATAACTAATATAAGAAACGTCGGTTTCTACCTCTTCGAGATATGTCAGTCGTTTTTGTTCTGACCTTCGATTGACACTGAGTCTGGTACTTGAGGAATAACGGTTTAGGTCTGAATTTAACTTGTTTCTTTCCTTTTGGTGATCTTGTAAGTCCATACTTGATTTAGTTTAGGAAATGTTAATATGTCATTTTCACTGTTTATCTTAGTTCCCTAATCTAGACTATCTGTCCCACGGACTTCTTGATACCTACCTCCAAGTACTTTAACATGTCCTCCGTCCCTATTTCTGGTAGGGGTTCCTTTTCTTTACTTTTTTCCGTTTTACCAACAGACTCCAGAATGTTTATCGACACTTTTCTTCTCTTCACTTTCCGTTTCCTCTTTTCCTTTCTATACGAGTAAACTTACGTCTCAAGGTTTTTTATCGTTTCTCTCTATTCTTTCGGAAGGAGTCACTAGTCACGTTTTTTTTTTTTTTTATCTCCTCTTGTTATCTTACTCTTTCAGATCTCTAGAGAAGTTTTTTTAATCTCTATGGTTCCCTTGTAAAGTACGTTTCTACCCGTGTTATTTCCTGTCTTTACTGTACCTGGATTGTCTTCGTCTTCTATAATTCTTCTCCACCGTTCTTATGTGTCTTTTTGATATGTTTTTCAATAAGTACTGGGTCTATTAGTCCTGCCATACTAGTGGTTGGATCTCGGTCTGTAGGACCTTACGTTTCAGTTTGCCCGGAATCCTTCGTAGTGATACTTGTTTCGATCACCTCCACTACCTTAAGGTCAACTCGATAAAGTTTAGGATTTTCTACTACGACACTTTCACGACGTGAGTGATACAGTCGTTTCAACCTTTTGAGTCGTCACCGGTGTCCTGACCTTTTCCAGTCAAAAGTAAGGTTAGGGATTCTTTCCGTTACGGTTTTTTACAAGTTTGATGACATGTTAACATGAGTAGAGTGTACGATCATTTCATTACGAGTTTTAAGAGGTTCGGTCCGAAGTTGTCATGCACTTGGTACTTGAAGGTCTACAAGTCCGTCATAAATCTTTTCCGTCTCCTTGGTCTCTAGTTTAACGGTTGTAGGAGACCTAGTAACTCTTACGTTCTCTCAAGGTCTTTTTATGGATGAAGACGAAATAACTGATAAGGTTTCGGAAACTGACACACCTGGTGTTATTTGAGACCTTTTAAGAAGTTCTCTATGGACGGAGGACTCTTTAGACATACGTCCAGTCCTTCATTGTCAATCTTCACCTGTACCTTGTCGTCTGACTAAGGTTAATCCCTTTCCTCGTGTAGTTCCGACATATAAAAATGGAACGAATAAATTGTATAAATTTCATGTAGTACGAACTGACCTACTTCGTGTTCAACCTTAGTTCTAACGGCCCTCTTTATGGTTATTGGAGTCTATACGTCTACTGTGGTGGGAATACCGTCTTTCGCTTCTTCTTCATTTCTCGGAGAACTACCTTCACTTTCTCCTCTCACTTATTAAACCGAATTTTGAGTTGTCAGACTTTTGGTCCTAGTACCGTAGACCAGGGTAATGAAGTACCGTTTATCTACCCCTTTGTCACGGAATGAAATAAAAGGTCCCGAGGTTTTAGTGACGTCTACCACTGAAATCGGTACTTTAATTTTCTGCGAATGAGGAACCTTCCGTCCTCTTCTTTCCCTACTGTCACCTATTCTACCAACCTACCGTAGTAACAGAGTTACCTGTACTTAAACTCATTTGAGGCCCTCAACCGTAACCTGAACCACCGGACCGTACGACGTCAGGTACCCTAACGTTAATCACCCTATACTGACTCACTGACTTGACTTGACTTAACTAAGGAAGGACACCAACTGTGTCTTTATGACCCACTTTGTTCGAAAGATAAAATTCATCTCGACGATTTGACCTCAAAGACCGTAAGTATTAGTTATGTTGAGGTTCTCCAGGGTATATATCGTCCTTGTCTATTTCCTTCTTGTGTTTCGTTTTGTCTTTGTACGGTGTGTTAACAATTCAGGTTTCTGTTCTTTTGAGTTACAGTAGTTCTGTCTCCAAGAGTAGTTTTAATAATTTGATATACGTTCATTGAATTGGAACAGAATTGTACAAGTTACTATACGTTTCTTTACGTTATTATAAGTCGTACCTTGTTCCGTTTTAAGTGGTACAGACCGTAGGTTAGTTTTTAATGTTCAGTAAGTTTCTACATGTTTTTATACTGTGCACTACTCCTCTTTATAGTTAGTGAACTTTAATTGTATCTTTACTGTTTTACTACTGTCTTAATCAACCTGTAATTATCACTACAATTCGGTCAATGATATTAATATAAAGATATAACTTCTTCGGTCCCCCCTTGTTTTTACAACTCATCGTTTCCTCTGTTTGTGTATTTTTGTCTGAAAACCTGAGTCACCCTCTTTTTCTTCCACCCTACTAAACTCTCTTGTCGTAACTTTGTATATCTAATGGTATACATTTTCTTTATCGGTCACCCTTAAACTACATACTACGTCCGTTGGGTTTCGACGACGAGACATTGTTGGACCTCCCCACCCCACCCCTTCGTCCACCCTTGCCCAAAGTCCTCCCTCCCCTGTATACATACGGATACCGGCTAAGTACGACTACATACGTTTTGGTAGTTTTATAATATTTCATTAATAGAAGGTTAATTTCATTTATTTAAATGTTTTGGTTTCATTATCTACAATATATTTTTTCTTTGGAGTTGACTTGAATGTCTACACTTTTTATGTTTTAGAACCTTCTGTTTAAGAATTTTACCCAATTGTCGTCTAATCTGTGACGTTTTATTTTATAATCAATTCAACTTACGTTTCGTTATCTTATGATTTAATTTGTTTTTCACTTTTATTTATGTTTGTTACTTGTCTCGTAGTTACTGGAAAGTGTTACAGTTTTCAGGACTACATATATAGTAGTTTATACTCTCCTCTTTGTTATTCTCTTTATACAGTTTATTCATTATTATAAACTTATTTATTGTTTAAGTAGTTGAAATTACTTTTAATATTTGTGTGTTTAGGTTTTCAAACTTCTTAGGGCTCTTTCTCAATACTTGTTTTGATGTAGTGGTGTAGTATTGACTTACAAAAATTTTATGCTATTTCCTTTTTTTTAAGAATTTTCGTCGGTAACCCCCATTTTCTTTAGTGTAATGTTCTCGTTTCCATTTATTACTACAATGTGTATACTAATAATTTATTCAGACAATAGACTGGTGTTACCTAAACGCAATCTTTAGATATAGATTTTTAGGTCTTTTAGGAATTTGTAAATCTTTGGTTGTTTTATGAATATTTATTGTGAAAGGTTATTAGATTCTCAGATTCTTTATTAATTTCTCTTCTGTTCCTACGTAAGACTTATTTTACTTTTACTTTTATATCGTACTTTTTTAAAATATTGTCAATCTCGTTATAACTTTCCCTTTGGTATCATGATATACGGGTATAATGATTTCTTCTTTCAAGAGTTTCGATCCTTTTTGTGATTTTTCTGTTCGATTTGGGTTTTTCTTTCGTTTTTATTACGTTATCTTTTGTGTTTTCGTTACCTATTTTAGTTATTTTGGTTTTAGTCCAATAAACTCTTCTGGTTATTTTAACTATTTTAAGAACGATCCGATAATTCAATTGTTTTCCTCTTAGTGTTTAACATTTATAGTTCTTAATCTCCTCTATAGTGACGTCTATGGTTTCCGTTTCTATTATTCTCTTATAATATTTATTAAAACACATTTATGTTAACTATTACATCCACTTTAACTACTTAAGGAATTTTCCGTGTTTGATGGTTTCTAATGAGTTCTTTTTGGTTCATTGTATGTAACAACAACAACAACTCAGAAATTCATGGTAGGTCGAGAAACGCTGGGGTACTTGACGTCGTAACGTCTTATCGATACTTTTCATAAGTTAGACACAAAATTTTGATAGTGTGTGTGTGTGTGTGTGTGTGTGTGTGTGTATGTGTGTACGGGGAGCTTCGGGTATACCAAAGTGACACCTTAAGATAGTGTGTAAATTTCTTTTTTTATGGTTGAAATGTTTTTTACGGACGATTTATAACTTCTCCTCTGGAGTAAAGTTTTAAGTAAGACACTGGTCTTAATTGTCTGTTTAAGTAATGTTCTCTTTAATGGATGTCTAGTAATAAGGGGTGTTTGTATCAACGTTTATAAGAATTGTTATAAAATCGTGTACATTAGGTTGTCATGTATTTTATTTATTATGTAATACTAGTTTGTCCTTAGAAAGGACCCTTACGTTAAATTGTAAGTCTTTAGTTAGTTACATTAAGTGGTATAGTTATCTGATTTCTTCTTTTTTGTAGACTAACAGAAGTATTTATCTCCTTTTGTAAAGTTTTAAGTCGTAGATAAGAACTATTTATGAGAACCGTTTAATCTTTGTTTTCCCTTGAAGAATGCAGTGTGAATTAACACTTCCTGACTTCTGGAAAGAAGATTCTAACATTTAAGATGCTTTCTTTTTTAGAAAGAAGATTCTGACAGAGGTAAGTTTTGAGTTGTAGTATTACCTACAGGATCGGTCTCGGTATTACGTTCTTTTTCCTTGATTTCCATGTACGATTTATATAAGTATCTACCGTACTAACCTTTACCTTTTAGGGTTTCTTAGTTATTTTTGGTGTTTTCTTGATGATTTTGGTCATTCTAGAGTCCTATTTCCAATTATATCTTTTCTTAGTCAGTATAGTTGTAGTATCGGTAGATCATTACCCGTTAATCTTCAGATAAAAATTTCATGTCAAATATCGTAGTGATTTTTAGTTTTATCTATTATTCGATTGTTTTATATATGTCCTAGATATTTGTTGTATATTTTGTGATACTTACTTCAGTTCTTCGATTTTTACTCTATATCAGATGAATACTTAAACTTCTGTCACGATTCTACAGGCAAAAAAGGTTTACATACGTACGTAAGTTGTATTAGAATTTGTCTTAAGGTTGTCCTGATGACACCTTTAATCGTTCTGTTAAGACCTTAGATATACCTTTACGTTTCCTTGACCTTATCCGTTTTGTTAAAACTTTTTCTTGTTTTGAAATCCTGAGTGTTAAAATTCTGAGTGATATTTTGTCATAAAGTATGTCAAAACAACGTTTTCCATTTTCTTATCTATATATAAAGTCTACTTTTTTAACATCACTTTATCTGGTTGTCTGTATACCAGTTAACTAAAAAAAGAAACAAAAGTTAGTGTGTTATGTATTAGATAAGAACATTTTTGAGTTTACATCTATTTAGTTTACAGGGAGAGTTTTAGCACAGGGTCAAGATGACTGAATTGACCATGAGTGAGGTAGACACCCAATCGTCATACGGTCTGTTTCGGTCTGACACGATGTCCAAGACCGTGTTTGTTTGTACTACGAACTAAAACTCAGAAAAATCCAAGTTTCTTTTCTCCGTGTGTGTGTGTGTACTCATACAAAGTATGATTCTTATGAATTTCCTTATGTTTTCCTATCGTTTCTTAACCTTACAGTATAGATCAGAGTGTCTCTTGACATTATGGTAGACCTTGTGTCGAGTCCTCATGGTTAAGTCAAGAAGAAACCACAGGAGTTGTCATCCCTAGGTAATGAGGGTTGAGATCACGAGAGGTGATGTTACTCGGTTATCCAATAAGGATAAAAGTTAAGAGGATTATAAAAGAAGTAAGAACTGATTGTGAGGAATTAAGGGTTAAGAGAAGAACATATAAAACGAGGACGGAAGACATGGAGAAGTTAGATGGGAAGGATCAAAGGGGGATCACAGACAGGAAAGACAATCCCGAAAATAAAGTAGAGGAAATTTCTTTCAAAGACTAACCGGTAATATATCATTATTCTGAAAAAACCCCACCACCATTTCGGGAGTACGGTCTACTAGAATTTCCGACGAGTGGTCGGGTTTCCATCGATAATACCAGTTGACTCAAAAACTGGTCCCACATTTACGTTAATTTATGGAGAACAACCTTGTTGACCTATGGGTTTGAGTTTTTCTTTAGTTTCGTTTGTCTTTCGCTAAGTCGTTAGGGTGAAGACCCATATATAGGTTTCCTTTACTTAAGTGATAGTAGTTCTCAATAACCGTTGAGGGTACAAATAAAATCGTAATAAATGTTATCAGTTCTATACCTTTGTTGGATTTACGGACCGTTACCTACTTACTTCTTTATTTTACATCATATATTTATTGCCATACACTGAGTCGGTGTTTTTCTCATCTTTTAGGATCGTAAACACTATTATACGTACCTGAACCTCCCGTCCGTCATACGATTCACTTTATTCGGTCTGTCTCTTTCTGTTTATGACGTGTCACATTGAATATACACCCCTTTTTTCAGTTTGAGTATCCTTTTTTCCGAGTTAGGTAAGACGTGGGGCATATATTTTTTTTTCAGTTTTAATCTGGTACCCGGATTTATACTTTAGTTTTTGTTATTTTGAAGATCTTCTTTTATATGCTATTACGAAAACACTTACGTCTATATCGTTTTTACATAATTCGTAGTAGGTTTTCCTATTTTATTATATTTAACTTGAAGTAGTTTTAATTCTTAAAAGTGGAAATACTCTGTCTCTTACTTTTCTTTTTGGTTATATGACTCTTTTATGTAATCGTTTAGTGTATAGTTTCTTAAACGTAGGTTTTATATATAAGTCAAGTCAAGTGAGTGAGTCAGCATCGGCTGAGAAACGTTGTGGTACTTGGCGTCGCACGGTCCGGAAGTACAGGTAGTGGTCGAGGGTATCAAGTGGGTTTGGGTACAGGTAACTCAGTCACTACGGTAGGTTAGTAGAGTAGGAGACAACAGGGGAAGAGGACGGAAGTTAGAAAGGTTCGTAGTCTCAGAAAAGTTTACTCAGTCGAGAGGTGTAGTCCACCGGTTTCATAACCTCAAAGTCGAAGTTGTAGTCAGGAAGGTTACTTGTGGGTCCTGACTAGAGGAAATCCTACCTGACCAACCTAGAGGAACGTCAGGTCCCCTGAGAGTTCTCAGAAGAGGTTGTGGTGTCAAGTTTTCGTAGTTAAGGAGTCACGAGTCGAAAGAAAGAAAGAAAAAAAATTTAGATTCTCTTTACGTTTAGTTTGGGTGATACTCCATGGTAAAGTGCAGTCAGTCTTACCGACGATAGATTTTCAGATGTTCGTTATTTACGACCTCTCCCATACCTCTTTTCCCTTGGGAGAATGTGACAACCACCCTTACGTTTGATCATGTCGGTGATATCTCTTGTCACACCTCTAAGGAATTTTTTGACCTTTATCTTGATGAAATACTGTGTCGTTAGGGTGGTGAGTCGAAAGAAATATCAGGTTGAGAGTGTAGGTATGTACTGATGGTCTTTTTGGTATCGGAACGATCTGCCTGGAAACAACCGTTTCATTACAGAGACTAAAAATTATACGACAGATCCAACCAGTATTGAAAGGAAGGTTCCTCATTCGCAGAAAGTTAAAGTACCGACGTTAGTGTTAGACGTCACTAAAACCTCGGGTCTTTTTATTTCAGACTGTGACAAAGGGGTAGATAAACGGTACTTCATTACCCTGACTTACGGTACTAGAATCAAAAGACTTACAACTCGAAATTCGGTTGAAAAAGTGAGAGGAGAAAGTGAAAGTAGTTCTCCGAAAAATCAAGGAGAAGTGAAAGACGGTATTCCCACCACAGTAGACGTATAGACTCCAATAACTATAAAGAGGGTCGTTAGAACTAAGGTCGAACACGAAGAAGGTCGGGTCGCAAAGAGTACTACATGAGACGTATCTTCAATTTATGCGTCCCACTGTTATATGTCGGAACTGCATGAGGAAAAGGATAAACCTTGGTCAGACAACAAGGTACAGGTCAAGATTGACAACGAAGGACTGGACATATATCCAAAGAGTTCTCCGTTCAGTTCAACAGACCATAAGGGTAGAGAGAGTCTTAAAAGGTGTCAAATAACACTAGGTGTGTCAGTTTCCGAAACCGTATTAGTTATTTCATCTTAATCTACAAAAAGACCTTGAGAGAACGAAAAAACTACTAGGTCGTCTACAACCGTTAAACTAGAGACCAAGGAGACGGAAAAGATTTTGGTCGAACCTGTAGACCTTCAAGTGCCAAGTGTGTAATGAGTTCGGACCGAACCTCTTAAAACTCGTAATGAAGTGATCGTACACTCTACTCACGTTAACACACCATCATACTCGTAAGAAACCGTAATAGAAAGAAACCCTAACCTTACTTTTGACTGAAAAAGGTCAGGGCACCGGTGACGACTCAAAAGGTTGAAACGACTATATAACTCATGTCGTGAAAGTGTCGTAGTAGAAAATTTTAAACTTTATCGAGTTAATATATATATAAAAAATATAAATCTTAAACTTTATCGAGTTTATTTATAATTTTCCAAGGTTTTGAGTCGTTTTTATTTTTAAAAATTTATCGGTTTTGTAATCGTGTCTGTATAGTCATTTTTTTGATGTTTACCATGTTTAAAGTTTACCACGTATTTTGTTACACGTTTTTATAATCAGTAACCCCTTTACTTTCATTTTGAAGTGAATCTCTATAGAGATTTATAATAATCTAGTCAATTTTTTGTAGTGACCATTATGTTTCACAACCGTTTCTACACCTTGTTAATATTGAGAGGATGCAAAGACAAGTTGGACGACGTCGATCAAACTTTTAATAAAGTGGGAAAGGATATTTACATTTGTAAGTAATTTGTAAACTAAGTCGTAAGGGTGTGGATTATAAATATGTTCACTTTGTTTTTGTATAAGTGTGGTTTGTACGTACATTTATAATCAATATTGTCGAAGAAATAAGTATCAACGGGGTGTAATCTTGTTAGGTTTAAGTTTGTTGAAAGAAGACGGCCCCTTACGTATAGATATGTTACCACGACATATAACCTAACTTTAATAAAGTTTAGGCCAACGAATACCGAAGTTACTTAAACAAGTTTAAGTGTACAAATATTGTATCTACCGTTTTTGTTTTTTTAACAAAAATCTTCATTTTAACAAAACATATTCTTACCTCATTCAACACAGTCTTGTAGTAGTAGGGTAGACAACAGTGACTATTCGTGAATCATCGAGTCGACGATCCCGAAGGGTCCACCGCAATTACCATTTCTTGGACGAATGGTTACGTCCTCTGTGCCCAAGGTAGGGAGTCAACCCTTCTAGGGGATCTTTTCCCGTACCGTTGGGTGAGGTCATAAGAACGGACCTCTTAGGGTACCTGTCTCCTCGGACCTCCCGATTTCATGAATCCCAAAGTTTCTCAGTCTGTGTTGACTTCACTGAATCGCGTGTGTGTGTGTGTGTGTGTACGTGTCGAGTCAACGATTCTCCGCGTCGACCCAGAATACCTATTTTTATGCACCTCTTGGTTGATACCGTTTCCTTATACATCTGATGTTTATGATGGCAAACATTCCTTATGAGTTCTCAAAACCAGACCCAATACAGAGGGGAAACGACTAGACCGATAGGTTTCTAGAACTCTGTGAACGAGGACGACACCGGTCCGAGGAGAACCAGTCGTCACCACACTTTGGTACGTCGTCAGAGTCCTTCTCTTCCCTGTAGACAACGACGTAACCACTCCGTGAGGACGTCCGTGAGGGAGACTCGTCGGATCGGACGGTGGTTGTGGGTGAGTGTGGAAGTAAGAGATCGTTGTCCCTTGAAGGTAAACGACTTTGAGTGAGAACTAACGAATTCCGACGAGAGGACTCTTTGTTTTGAGTAGTTTCCATGTAGAGTTGAATTAAACCTGAAGAGACGGTAGAAGGGAACGGACTCTGTTATCACATTAATTAGATAGTAAACAAACCCCATGTGAAGAAATATTCGAATAACCTTGTGTAATGGGACATACAATGACCAAACATTTTAAGGACTTCACTTGGAGACGATTTATGCGATAGAGTCGGAGACTCGTATTAAATGGGGGACGGGGTTTATTTTATTTATCTTATGAGGAGTCGTTGTTTTTTTCCTCGTTTGATGTTTACGTACGGTGTTACACCTATTTAGAGGTTTCGTAATATAACTCATTCTCTTCTGTCTAAGTTTCCCTGTATCTGATAGACAAAGGAAAGTACACTATAAGACCTTCTTCCTTTTGGATATTCTCTAGAGTTCGTCTAGTCATTTTAAAAATACTCCGATTTATATTCGTTGAACTTTATCAAAGGTATTAGAGAGTTAACAAAGTTCAAAGTAGTATACACCACAATGTCACCGTCTTTCACGATTAACAGTACCCGAGTCTTAAATAAATTAAAATTTATTTAATTAAAATATACTGTTAAAGTGTTATTCGTTGAATTCTGGATGGTACGTGAGACTCAACGAGTTAATAAGTTTTAAACGATAGAGTGCAAAATAAGTGGCCGTAGGGTGAGAGAACAATTCTTCATCTTATTTCTTGTGACTTAACAATACTTAGGTATAACCCAGGGTCTCAGTTTACATGAGAATTGGGTCACTATCCAGTGAGTCAACCATTTCTTAGGTCGAGGTCAAGTCCTCTAGGGCCAAGTTAAGGACCTGACCCTTCTAGGTGACCTCTTCCCTATCCGATGGGTGAGGTCATAAGAACCCGAAGGGAACACCGAATCGACCATTTCTTAAACAGACGTTACGTCCTCTGGACCCAAGTTAGGGACCCAACCCTTCTCGGGGACCTCTTTCCTTTCCGATGGGTGAGACCATAAGACCGGACCTCTTAAGGTACTTGAGATATCAGGTACCCCAGTGTTTCTCAACCTATACTGACTCGGTGAAAGTGAAGTGAAGTGAAGTCCGGAATCTGACCAAACAAGGAATCATAAGGTTAGATATTCTATTTCTAAACATTTTAGTAAGAAGTATCTTGAGAGTTTCAAGTCATTTTGACTGTTTAATGTAATCCACTCATTCGTCCGCCTTTAGATCTAAGGGTTCGATACAAAGTTCATTAGATATAACGTGTAATAATAACATACATTCTTTTCCCGATGAACACTTTATTTACGAAACTCTTGGTCGGTAGATTTACAAGGAAAGGCGGAGATATTAACGATAACGTTTATAAATTATTTGTTTAATCACACGTCGGGGTACGTCTATGTATTAAATCTGTGTTTTGTCTTTCTTTCGTTCTACAAGGACCACGAGAGAGAGGTTTATTTTGTCATACTTTACCAGTCCGAACTTTGAGTGTTTCATAGTGGAACCTGGAAGAGAATCCACTACACGATTCATTCTAACAACCATCTCCCTCCGTACATACGTTAATGGTCTCCGGTGAAGTTGTGTTTGTCTCTGATGAGTCGTATAGTTGTCAGAGGAGTGTATAGACCCGTCCATTAGTCCTCTTTGAGTGACAACTGTCTTTGCATTTAATTCACTCGGTAAAACGTGACTAAACGTAAGGTGGTTTCCACTTGAATGTTTCACGTAGAGTCAAGTCTTATGAATATTCTTAAGGTTACAAATTAGGAAAGACCTGATCTTACTTCTTCAATGACTTTCCGGTCTTACCGACCAGGTACCGTTCTCTAGACCATTTATAATACACATCTTCCTCCAGTAAAGTGGGTGTAGGAGACCATTTATAGGTCTATTTCATGTATCAGAAATCTCTACAGAATGAACGACATAGCAGAATGGTTTTATTTCGGATGACCGGTTTTTTCTTCTCTTGATTTTATCATGTTTACTTTTCGACAATTTGACTCAAACTAAGAACCGGAAGTGGTTTACTGAGAATCCGTTCACTAAAAGACAGAGATTCGGAGTCAAAAGAGACGTTTTACTTCATACTTATTAGAGGTTTAAGGAAGGGTATAGGTTATATAGAAGTTAGACTCTTTCCTTTTACTGAACTCACATACGACGATTCAGAGAGGTAGATAGATAGTGGTTAGTTTATGTCATATACAGTTCTTAGTTTCGTACTAACATTTTATTAGAAGAAGTGTACAATGTACCGGTCAACACGGGTCACCGATGGACTGTCTTTCGTGGAGTGACACCCGTGCTGAAGTGTTTAGTTTGACATACGAAAGTAATGTTGAGTTTCTGTTAATATGTCGTCACAAACTATTCATTGGTTGGGATTAGAACCAGTTATAAAGATTTTAGACGATCTCCTTCCTCTTTACATACGAATCATCAAGTCTTTCTAGACATGTGTTATGTGTATAAGTCCCTAAAACAAATTCTAAAATGTTTCGGGACTGGGTGGAGACTAAAGACTCCAGACTCTTTGGAAGTCATTAGAATTTCCACGGTCAGTAAGACCAAGTGTCTATTACAAAATTGGATGAAACTGAACGGATTTTAAAGGTGTTTTAACCCTTTATCTTTTTGATATAGTAACAATGAATCTCTCGTATAATAAGACGAAAAACTTCGACGTTTTAAAAAAAGAATAGTTTAGTTTGACCTTTTCAATGTACACCACTTTCACACAAAAATTTAAGATTTACACAACTTTTTTATTACCACAAATCTTTATGATAATCTAACTCTATATGTCAGAGTATTATTCCTCTAGTTTCCGGTCTTTAGACTTAGAGAGATGTTTCCAGTAGTTCAATAATTTACGTTTTTTTCTCTGTTCCTTTGATACAATTTGTTGAAAGGTGTTACTCGTTTGTACAAAAGATAAGTACATGTCAGTTGTCCTCCCTTTTGGTCATGTCACAGTCTAAACCCCTCTACCACCAGTGGACATGTCTATAGAGGTTACCTTACTACTTCGTTTGTGTGAAAAATTTTTTAGTTGAGGTAAATAAATTCCCGTAACCCTTATAATACATGAAGTCTACTTACGTTCCAATAGATGTACCTTTTAAATGTGTTAGTCGAGGAACGATCTTAAAGATGATCCTATGTTAACACGAAGTAGTGTTAATGTTTCTATGTACTTCGACATCTTTTGATAACCATTTTGAGTTTAGTACGAAATTTAATATTTGAAAACTCGAAGACCCAACAAAAGTGACTCCTCGAAACCAACGAGGACACGTCATAGTTCATTGTAAGGGTCCTTATTCCTAACCCACCTATCTCCCACCTCTTATTATGAATAAGTACTCTGATCCGGTTTTCCGTTATGTACATATGACTCGTGGATACTACTCGTCGCCTCTTCCGTCACCGTCGGGTGAGGTCATGAGAACGGACCTTTTAGGGTTCCTACCTCCTCGGACCACCCGACGTTAGGTACCCCAGCGATTCTCAGTCCATACTGACTCGCTGAAGTGAAAGTGAAAAGTGAAAGTACGTAACCTCTTCCTTTACCGTTGGGTGAGGTCACAAGAACGAACCTCTTAGGGTCCCTGCCCCCTCGGACTACCCGACGGTAGATACCCCACCGTGTCTCAGTCTGTACTGACTTCGTTGCGTCGTCGTCGTCGTCTGTTGTGTATTTACTTACCCGTATCAACGTCAGGGGGTTTTTTGATCAGTGTTTTCTTCAACTCGTGATCTCCAGAACCTTTGCGAACCATCCAATATGTTGTCTTTGAATTCTTATTCTCCTATTCCGAGACTATCTTTTGGTCTCTTACTATCCTCATCGACTCAAAGTTTTTGTTCCGGGTCAATAATAATTCACACCGTACTCTAGTTCCGACCGTGTCGTTCTTCCCGATATACTAACAGGACCTTACAAACGAACATCGACACCTTTGAGGAGATAGGACACCAGTCTACTCAAGGCTCGGACCCCGTTACGACTCGGACGTTAAAACGTTTCAGTACTTAGTGTCGTCAGCTCTTCCTTCTTCGTTTGTGAAACTCGGTCTGTTCCAGACGATCTTTTTCGGACTCTATCGAGAGACTTAGGAAGTCAAACGAGAGACAGGTGTAAAGGGGATCGTGGTTATCTCAGTGTAAATATTCAGACAGGGTGTCCTTTCGTGTCGCATTGACGACCTTTTCAATTTCTCTGATTTTAGACCCTTTATGACTAAGGGTTAGGACTCTAGATGAGAAATTTAGTGACACAATGTGACATTTTACTTCTAACAGAATTAGGGACTCTTGTTAGAAAGGATATCATAAGAATATTCCTTGGTTACTTTTAATCTCTACTCTTGTAAGAAACATTTGATACTTCTCGAGAGGTATGGGACCAATACTTCTAGGTTAAATACTATTTGTTCTGAGACCAAATCAGTACTTAACGAGAGTAGAGACATAAGAAGAATTTAGTGTTTACAGTGATTCGATTTAACATTATGTGTTAGTCTGTTCCTCCTGAATTTCTCATTCGACAGATAGAAGTGATTAAGTCAGTTCTTTATATTCCACTCATCTTCCCAGGATGGGTTATAATATGTCAACCAGGTCAATGTCAGTCAACGAGTAAAGGGGTTGTATAAACACACATTATCCCCATACGATGATTCAGTGAAGTCAGCACAGACTGAGACACGTTGGGGCATCTACCGTAGGGTGGTCCGAGGCGGTAGGGACCCTAAGAGGTCCGTTCTTGTGACCTCACCCAACGGTGACGGAAGAGGTTACGTACTTTCACTTTTCACTTTCACTTCAGCGAGTCAACACAGGCTGAGAAGCTCTGGGGTACCTGACGTCCGATGGTCCGAGGAGGTAGGTACCCTGAAGGGTCCGTTCTCATGACCTCACCCCACGATAACGGAAGAGGTTTATTCCCATATATATCGGTATTTATTACATTGTGTTCATTCGTTTTAATTAATTGTTTTCCTTTAATTTTACTCCTCTTAAATTAGATCTGAGTCCTGTCATTTCTTTACTGTTAACTATCGAAAGAAAGTGTCTCTATAGGGTGAGATATATAGGTTTATTCCTGAAAGGTCCATCGTGACCACCATTTCTTGGGTGGACGGTTACGTCCTCTGTCTTCTCTGCGTCCAAGTCAGGGACCCAGTCCTTCTAGGGGACCTCCTCCCGTACCGTTGGGTGAGGTCATAAGAACGGACCTCTTAGGGTACCTGTCTCCACGGACCACCCGATGTCAGATATCGTAGTGTTTCTCAGCCTGTACTCACTTCGTTAAGTCGTACGTGTGTACGTATCTAGGTTTGACTTCAAAAGGATTTGACTTAAAACCCTCTTCTCAACGACCATAAAAGACAGACTACAGTAAAGCACTGTTCCCCTGGTGGGGATAAAGTGGGGCTCAAACTTTACCACCATTTATCCTCTACCATCAGTCAATACTATACAATTCTGGAGAGGGCGAGACGGTCGGGGGACGTAACGTCTTTAGTACTCTTTATAGACAAAGATAAAGAGGAGGAACCGTGGTTAGAGGTACGGGCCACCGACAGTACCGTCCACACCTTTGTGTCTCCGTCACTAACGACGGAACCCGCCGGTCAAGAGAGGTCCTGGACTCGTTAGTATTTCCACCAGACCCTGGTCACTTAATTTCGGTAGGCAGTCCGAACAACGTGGTGTGACTCGTTGACGAAGACGACTGTTGTCACTCTTACCTCGAGAGTGCCCCCTTTACCTTTACGTTCTTGACCTCTAAATTTTACTCCTTCTTAAAGTTCTTCTTCTGGACGGTTCTGTTCTTGGTAATAAGATAGTCTAAGACTTCGGTGTAAGTCCGAAATGGATCTCTGTGTCGGAGTAAACAGTCCTTTTCGTGACGACAGGATACTCTAATGTCCCTCTTTTTTTACAACCCTCGAAAATTTCAAAAACCGTTTGTACTTTCTTACCTCGTACCGTAGAAACTAGTCGTGATTTGCCCGGGTGAAATTAATGGTTTTTGTCGTTAGAACAGGTATATGAACGACACGAGAAATTAGATGTGAGGGTCCACGGGTTCGGACAAGTAAACAGTCTGTCAAGGTGAAAATACCTCTCCGTTTTCTACAGTGACCCCGGTTCGAACACTGGAGAGATAAAAGGTTAGGTCAGTTAGAGACGTGTAAATAACAAAGTAATGTTCCTCTTAGTTTTTACTATTAGTACCCTTTACTTAATTATGTTCCGTTACACCTACGAATACGAATCGATATTACGTAACAAAACATTTGAGACGAAGACGGGGTTGATTATTTTACCCAAACTATACAAAGAATACCCGAAGGAACTATCTAGTGACCATTTCTTGGGAGGACGGTTACGTTCTCTACGCCCAAACTAGGGACCCAGTCCTTCTAGGGGACCTCTTCCTTTACCGTTGGGTAAGGTCATAAGAACGGACCCTTGAGGGTACCTTTCTCCTCGGACCACCTGATGTCATCTACCCAAGTGTTTTCTGAGACTGTACTAAATCGTTGATTGTTGTTGTTTTTGTGGAAGTGTAGACCATCCTTTTTTTACCTAATACGGAAAGAAAGATCTACGATTTAGTCAACGTGAAAGACATGTACAGACAGTCTGAAGGTCCTTTCGAAGGTGAAATTTACCAATACTGACATTTGGGGAAGGATACGTCACTGTATGGATAAGGTATACATCGAGGTGAGTTTGGGTTAAGACATTCCGGAAATACCGTTATTCTTCACTAAGTACTTTATACCATAAACTCTTCGTCTCATTTGTCTGATGGGATTAGTTTTTATAGAGTACAGTACTGGGACTATTACTACAAAATACTACGACGAAACTGTAAGTAAGTAGGTGTCTTTAGGTACCTCGTTGAGAAGACATTTAACGAAACACAAGGGATGACACGCTCTACGATCCCTATGTTATAACACCTCCTCCTCCCGTTCACTTAGTCACAAAGTCGACACAGTATTCACGCGGTTTTCTATTCTTTTCTCACGACACCCTTGTGTTTCCTTTCTCTGTACATCGTACTCTTTCGTCGTGACTAAACAGTCTTTCCCACCCGATCTCTGTGTTTTATGGTCCGAAAGGACTAAGTCTTAAGTTACTCCCGGTTATGACCGTATTTACAACGATAGGGGTTTAGTGAGTAAAGTCCGACGATGTACAGATGTATCCAAAAATATCGATCTGACGTCAAAAGACTATCTTGACAGAGGTCTATGTCTTTACCAAAGATAGACATGACGGGTTATACCATCGGTAATCGGTGTACATTTATACATTCGTAAACTTTATACTGATCACGATTCCTTGACTTAAAGATTAAAAAACATTAAAATTAATTTAAATTCACATGTAACAGTGTGTAATGTGTCGTGTTCGGATCTGTCACATACAATTCCACCCCCTTTCGTTTACCATACACCTAGGAGTTAATATGAGTGGTAATGTTTTCGATTTCGGTAAGAAAAGACCAGAAGGACGTGATGGTTTAAATCGTGGGAGTAGTACAATGTGGATTTGAAGACTCAAGTGACTTAACTAGGAAGACAGTTGTGAAAAGAAGACATTAGAAGGGAATTAAGTGGTATAGTGATGGTCTAATGAAAGATTTTACCCTTTAATACATTTTTTACCTTCTGGTGTCTTCAAATGTTTTCTCATTTACCTTTATAGTTTTAGATTTTAGAACAAAGAATTAGACTAGGTTGTACTAAAAAGTTTTAATAAAGGGTAATATGGTTAGTACACCATATGACTAAGTTACCTGTACTTGAACCCACTTGAGACCCTCTACCACTCCCTGTCCCTCCGGACCGTACGACGGCGGGTGTCTCAGTGTTTTATAACCTGTGTTGAATCGCTGATTTACTGCTACTGTTGTCGCTGTTGTATGGTGAGTACATCGGATTCGAGGTCACATTACGTAAGATTGGAGTTTGCATTACTCTGGAGAGTGGTATAAACTTTATGTGGGTCGTAAAGTGAGAAAGTTATGTAAGTTCACCAGATTAAAAAGACCTTATCAGAACTAGTGAAGAGTGAAAATTTTAAGAGTTCCGGTTTGTCTTTACTGTGGAGGTTAATCCGGAAGGATCTCAAGGAGTACATTGTCGACTTTAATTAAAGAATGATTAGGCACAACATATAGGATATCTTCGTGTTTACGTTTATTGGTTGTCAAATTCAAAGTCGGGTCCTTTCATGTCTATGATTGTAACTAAAGGGAATTCGGACACATTCCTGGAACCTAAAGGGTCCACCGTGTTCTCCATTTCTTGGACGGACGGTTACTTCTTCTGTATTCTCTACACCCAGGTTAGGAACCCAACTCTTCTAGGGGACCTCCTCCCGTACCGTTGGATGAGGTTATAAGAACGGACCTTTTACGACACCTGTCTCCTCGGACCGCCCGATGTCAGGTATCCCAGTGTTTCTCAGTCTGTACTGACTTCGTTGAATCGTACCTATGTACCTGGAATACAATATTTAGAGAGTTGGTTCGTTAAAATAAAGTCGATAATTTAAGTAATCCAAAATGTTGTAAAATCCGGATAAAGATATTACGTGTACATTTATTTTTTCTCAAGGTATCGGTTTATTTAAAATCTTTCGGAAATACTTTTCTTCAGTGAGAACCTTCAAAGTTACACGTCCTGATGTCTTACAGAGTTTTGGAAATTGTCTAATTACCTTAAGTAAATTTGGTCTGTAAAAATTTTGAACTCATTAGTACTTCGAAATATAACGTGTCAGACCGATAATTGTAAGATACCGTGTGATACGATATTACCTTATAAAATCCTTTGTGGCAGTAATATTTTACCTCTGAGTAAACTTTTATAAAGACTTTTATTACCTGTAAATCCGAATCTCAATGATATAATTCGTAACGACACAATATAAGTCTCTAACCTTTGTGAACGTTCTGTTTCGTTAATCACACACGGATAAGATCGGGTACAAGACACGATTCACAATCTCTCCTCCATACGTTATCGTACTCACCGCTCCTACCTCTTTTTACTCTATACCGATTTCGACCTACAGTTTTGGACTAGGGAGATCTAAAACCTACAGATGTTTAAAGGTACAATCAAAAGGTTTTCGTTACTCAATGAACTTTTTATACCGTATATGACGTTAATTTACAACTTTTTTTTTTTGGATCTTACAACGAGTCATATCACAAAATAACCGAAAACAGCGCCACCAACAAAAGACTGTGATAAGAATCATACTAATATACCAACTTTCCTGTATTAACCCTCCTTCCCTAACTTCTTTGACATTCAATGATGACACTTTTGTCTTCCCCTATGACTGTACCGTACTTCTTCTCGTCTCTACTTCATTAGTATGGGACCTCTTAATGTTTCGGAGTCACTGACACACTTTACAGACTACCGAGGTTTTACACTAATAAAAGATCATTGGTGTGGTGGACCCTACCGGATTAACGATAAGAGGTTCAGAGTTTCCTTTTTTTTTTACACATGTGTTTCTGTTCAACCGTCCCGTCAAACCTTTCGTACTACGGAGATGAACTTGTCGTCAGTCTCGACTCGGTACGTTAAACCTTTCCTTCGGAGTCACAACTTATTTGTGTTATTTGTGTGTCAAATAAATAACGAGGTTACAAAGTATTTATAATAAATAAAACCTTCCCCTCGTATTACCGTCTCATTATTCCTTATTAATCGTGACAATCGTTTTATTTTACCTCGGTAGGACTCTTCTCAACCACTCTTTCCCACGATAATGTAAGGAAACATCGGAAATTCAAATTTAAAGTTAGTTCCCCTTACTCCCTTAGTCAGTCCACTCTCGTTGAGTAGTAATTTCGGGTCGGTGGATAACCTGTAACAGGTAAAATTTTGTATTCAGTTAGAGAACAACCAACGAAATAAATGTTTATAAAAGAGGGTAAGACACCCAACATATACCTACCTGGATCTCTAACAGTATGACTCACTTCATTCAGTCTGTCTCTTTCCGTTTATAATATCCTATGACGAAAATACACCTTAGATTTTTTTTTATGTTTACTTGAATAAATGTTTTGTCTTTATCGGTGTATACATCTTTTGTTTGAATACCAATGGTCACCTTTCCTACCCCTCTCCGTATTTAACCCTATGACCCTTATGAGGTGTGATGATGGGTATATGTGTGATGATATATATTTTATCTATTGATTATTCCTGGATGATATATCGGGTCACTTGAGTTATGAGACAGTACCAGATGTACCCTTTTTTTTCGGATTTAATCTCACCTATATATACATATTGACTAAGTGAAACGACATATGGACTTTGATTGTGTTGTAACATTTAGTGGAAACTTCCTTTGAAGTCGTTACGGTATTGACAACGGGTCCTAGTGTAAACTTTTGGATGTTCTTATGCCGTCATAAGTAAAAAAAAAGGTTTTCCTCGAATCTAAAACAGTGTTAGTATTCAATAATTTAAATACAATTCAAATTTTTTAAGAATATTAATGTGTCCCGATCCAATCGAATTTTGAAGTGGGTTCTCTGATGTCGTTATCATCAGCTGGAAGAGGAACAAAGGTACCTTTATTGTAATTTCTTTTACATAGATAAAAATTACTTGAAGACTAAGATGTCCCGATAACTTTTGATATTTTGATATATTATTTAAATTACTGACTTTCTCCTTTGTACTAAAAGATTCGTCGTCAAGTGTTTTCTCCCCAATAAAATAGGAGGAAGGAGATCCTGTAAATTATGACAGATCTCTGTTAAAATCAATAGTGTCAATCCTCATCCATCACGAACGGTGACCGTAGATTACCAATCTTAGTCCCTATAACGGTTTGTAGAATGTCATAGAATGTCGTATCGGGAGGGGACTACTACACGGGAACGGTTTTTTCATAGTTCGTGTTTTATAACTCTCACTAGTCCAACTCATTGAGATCAAATCTTCAAAGACATAATAAAATTGAAGAAATATTGATTGTTATATAAACTTTATAACATTAAAATAACCCTATATAAAAATATTCCTTTTGTTATTTATCACCATTAAAAAGTACTATTTTATCATTGTGTTATGTTACTCTCTTACAATATTTATTACCATACGTTTATTTAAACTTTTAAACTTAATTTTTATTTTTTTATCACCGTTTTTTAGTGTATTTTTGACTCTACTATCCAAGTATATTAACGGAACGGAAAATGATATATACACTGGAATTAATGTAAGGTCTTGGAGAGATACAGAAAGAAACGAGAAATTTTTACCTAACACACTCTTAATCCTTTGACATATACTTTCCTGACTCATATCATGAACTATTTATCTTTTGTAAATCACGTAAGACACTTATTTACTTTATTTATAATTAAATAAAAATTTTGTTTGTGGTAAAATAAATTTCCAATACAGTGTGTTCGACTTTTTCTTTGGTACAATCAGTTAAATTACGATTAAAAAAACTGTGAAATCCCCTCCGATCCCTCTATATCTTACCACTAGTATCGTTTCCAGTTCACGAAAGATATCAGTAGTTAACACATTTAACACCGTAAAGAATAATTGTTACTTCTTTTACGGAGAAAAACCTCACTCTTCGAAGGATATATGTCCAGTGTCAAGTATGACTTCCTAAGTTTGTCTAAAAACGGAAGTACATATTACATTGTCCCGAAGGGACCACCGAGTCTACCATTTCTTAAACGGACGTTACATCCTATGGACCCAAGTTAGGGACCTAACCCTTCTAGGGGTCCTCCCGTACCGTTTGGTGAGATCATAAGACCGGACCTCTTAGGAGTACCTGTCTCCTCAGACCGCCCAATGTCAGGTACCCCAACGTTTCTCAGTCTGTACTACCTTGCTGACTTCTTGTTCTGCGATAAACTGTCTAGTCAAGTAAACACTAAACTTTTGACCAACAAATCCTAATTTAGTGTTCACCTTGTAAGAGTCCGTCTCCATGAAAATCAATGTACCTCTCACAAATTCTAAGTAGTAGTATTTAGACGTATTAAGTAACGAAAATCTCATATCAGTTTTAACTAGTTGTGACCCTCTGTTTGAGTAACACCATCGTAAGAGATTTGTCATCTAGTTTGAGAAAAACGGTCAAAAAAACACATGAGAAAGTAAGAAGACGGAAACATAACACCTTGGGAGGTAGAAGTCACGGTTTAAAAACAGAAAGATAGGTGGTGACTTGACGTTTAAGTAGTTATTATGTCAACGTTTCACAAAACGGTGATAGTACATTTGTTATGAAACCGATTAACACCGGAGACAGAGGATCAAACAAAACCTTTTACAGTGATTATGTCGAATTTTTCGTCATCCTTTTTTATTTTTCCTACAGTCGGTCCGTTAGTAGTAAAAGTATGTTACCTCACTATAAATAGTAAAGTAAATGAACTCAGTTTACTAATAAAGACAAAATAAGACTCAGATCAACTTTTTATCTATACGTCGAGGTCGAACCAATCTCTCACCATACTACTGTAATTGTTTGACAAGATCTTTTATAGAAGTGTCTTTTAAGAAAAGATACGGGTTCGACGAGGAGTAAAGAAACCTCTGTTACTTCACTACTGAGGATTTGAATGACTCTACCTTCCTTTTCGTTACAGTTATTAAAAAACCAGTGATTTTATTTTATACGAAACTATTTTTAAAGGAAATGTGTACAATTTTCAGTGACGAGTATATACGGGAGAAACCGAATTTGAAAGTGCTGACATTGTATTAATCGGTAGACCTTAATGGGGGTTGAGATGAGCTAAGTGAAACGTGGTATCTTTAAATACCGACGTATATCAGATACCACATAGAACTCGTAAGAGACAACAACAAATCAGTGATTCAGTACAAGCTGAGAAAACACTGGGGTACCTGAAATCGGACGGTCTCAGGAGGTTGGTGTCCTGAAGGGTCCGTTCTTATGACCTCACCCAACGGTAAAGGAGAGGTCCCCTAAAAGGACGGGATCCTTAACTTGGACAAAGAGGTAGAGGACGTAACCGTCGGTCCAAGAAATGACAACTCGGTTGTCCCTTCGACTAGTAGGAGATACTAAGGTATTTTAAAATCTGGTGTTCCCCCTTCCTGATAATATGGTGGTCGGAACTTGTTTAAGACAAAAACCTCTAGAGACTTATCTTCATCGATACACACGGAGTCCTTGAATTCGTTCACGAGTTCGAGGTGGCTGAGTTTTATAAGAAAGACACACACAAAAATATTGATGGACCATAGTACAACAACAACAAGTCAACACAGGTTGAGAAACACTGGGGTACCTGACTTCGTGTGGTCCTAAGGGATAGGAAGTCATAGAGGACTCAAACGAGTTTGAGTACAGGTAACTCTACCACTATGGTAATATGGTAGAGTAAGAGACAGTGGGGAAAGAGGAGGACGGGAGTCAGAAAGGGTCATAGTTCCAGAAAAGGTTACTCATCCGAGAAGTGTAGTCCAGCGGTTTCAGAATCTCGAAGTCGAAGTCGTTGTTAGGAAGGTTACTTATAAGTCCCACTAAAGGAAATCCTAACTGACTAAACTAGAGGAACGATAAATTCCCTGAGAGTACTCGTTCGTAGAAAATTAAAGTACCGACATCAATGACAGACGTCACTAAAACCTCGGGTTCTTCTATTTCAAAGAATGACAAAGGTAACAAAGGGGTAGATAAACGGTACTTCACCACCCTGGCCTACGGTACTAGAAACAAAAAACTTATAATTCAAAATTCGGTCGAAAAAGTGAGAGGAGAAAGTGAAAGTAGTCCTGTGAGTAGTTCTTACGGTCGGACCGTAAAACGCACTATACGAGACGTACATTCAATTCGCTCGTCCCACTGCTATATGTCGGAACTACATGAGGAAAGGGTCGAAACTTGGTCAGAAAACAAGGTACAGACCATAACAAAAAAGAACTGGACGTATGTCCAAGAGTCCTCCGTCCATTCCACCAGACCATAAGGGTAGAGAAATTCTTTAAAGGTGGACCAGTATTTGACAAATATAATTTTATTTTTTAACGGTAACGTAAAACTACATTAATACATCTGAACCTGTATAACCAGATACCATCGAAACACCAATTACAGAACGAACAAAATTCACTATATTACTTCTAAAATCTCTCTAAAGTTTTATTTACTATCTTTATTATGGGAAATCGTGACTGAGATAGAGGAGTCCAGTAATACGAGAAAGTACAAACTTTCGTTTAACGAAATCCCTTTCGTGACGTACGTTAATATCGAACCTCTTCCTGACGTAACGTACGAGGGAAACTGTACGAAGACTTCATGGTACATAATAATAAAAGTTTAGTCGCTTATTTACCTTTTAAAGAGACGTAGTTTCTGAAAATCAACTCCTTCTTGTATGGATTTTTATTTCGACAAGGTTATCCATTTAAAACCGTACAGAAATTAGTTTTCTTATCACTGTCCTCACTAACCTCCTAACTTCCTTTATTTCAATAAAAATCTGAAAATTTATATAGTGTATTGGATAAATTATATGGAATCTTTAGTATATTTTTAGATTTGAACCCAGATACCATCATCGAAAGGAGAACACATTAGAAAAAAAGATAACGTTATAACTTAATTGATTCTTTGACTTTCATAATGTATCGGTTTACAATGTATAAGTTATCTATTAACTTATGTAGACTAAATTTGAGTCGAGTTCTTAGTAAAGGAGAACGATAAATTGTACATCGTGACCTTACACTTGTCATGACCTCTCTGTCGAAACGAAAAAGGACATTCAACGTCTCCTTAAGTATATTGTCTACCCTTCACTAATAAAATTTTTAGTTTCCTAAAAAGTTACGTCGTTATATATTTAATTGAAATATTTAGGAGGTAATACTCGTTAATAATAAAACCATATTAGTCTATCGTTAAGAATTTTATATGTTGTTTAAAATAATTTGGAAGAACAACTGACTTTTAACGTCATCCTATATAAAAGTGGATAAATTTTTGTCGATTAAGATCTCTATTATATTTTCGTCACGAAAGTCTAAAGTCTTCCTCATGTTTTGATACCTCTTTCCAGTTAGATACAAGTCTTCGTCATACAATAAACTGGTTACCTGACCGTCGTCGATCGATTCGTAACGTTTTGGGTATCATGATGAACGTAAGAATGTGATCTCTCTGTTTCGGTATTAATCCTTCTTTACTGTCTTGGTAATGTGTGTGTGTGTGTGTGTGTGTGTGTGTGTGTGTGTGTGTGTAAATGTGTGATTTCTACTCTGGTCCCTAGTTCTACGATAGTAGTATTCTTATAGATTCTTCTGAGTACTTTTATTGTTTTAGTTTGGTTTACGAGATTTTTAAAGAAAAATTACGTATATAGTATGACAGTATGAACCTCATTGAAAGAAATCTGATCTGTAAGAGACTCCCGTTCTCAGTAACAAAACGAACTTCTCTTACTACATTAAGCTTCATGTCTATTATGTGGAAATTTACTTAAATTTGAGTTTTCACGCAATCTCGATCAAGTTTAGTAGAGTACTCTTAAATTACTATTTAAAAGTCTTTTAAATATTTGTATAAGGGTAATAAATTTTAATTTAATATATCTAGACTGTAGTCGTTTTACCGTCTCATCTGTCGAGGTTCGAGAGTGGAAGGTATTGTTGTGGTTTTGTATTCGTGACATTCTGAGTTGAAACAGTATTAAGACCTTTTCTCAGTTCCAAATGTCATTAGTTTGTGACTTAGTTCTTTTTTTTGTTGAATTTTAACCACCCTTTAGAAACATCGTAAAATGAACGAGAAGGGACTAGGGAGGGACCGAACTATCGTCAGAACTTCTACTGTCGGAAGTAAAGGTAACACCGTGGGAGACAGTTCAATGTCTTCCTCGTCTAGTCCATAATGAGTATTTAATAACACATACAACTGAAACTTGACAGACGTCCGATACACTTTATAATCATGATCCATGAACAGAGACAAAATGGTTTGAGTCTTGATTGTCCGGTCTTTTAACCGTCAGTAAAGAACTTTCGAAACGTTCCACTGGTCTTTTACGAGTCCTTCGGACCCCGTTTTCTAATTTCAGTTCTGTGTATTATCTGGTTGATTTCAAACCTTCCTTTTAGATTCCTCTTAAAGAAGCTTTTCAATCCAGTAAGTTTTTATGGGTACAGATATCCCCTTAAACCTTTTGATGTCCTGAAGGGAACGTCAAGTCACCAATTCTGACACGAAGGTAACGTTCCCGGTACCCAAGTTGGGGGTCAACCCCTTGATTCTAGTGTGTACGGAACACTGGTTTTTATTTTTTTCTCTTTTCTTTTCTTTCAGTGTTAGTTCCTGTCCCATTCTGTGTACGTATGTAATTCTAGAATCTTCTGGGATCTGAAAATGAAGTTCGATTAGGGATCCGAATCATGTTCGGATTTTTTGACAATCTCTTGAGATTTCACTCTTAGACCTTTCTTACTCTCTCCACGAAAAGTGTAGGGAAGTAGTACAACAGGTGTAAATGGTGATCTACGAAATGTATATTGTCATCAACAAAATAAAAAGGGTGAAATGACTCGACATTAATCGTATATTTTGACACATATAAGATCTACGTGTTATAATACAAAACTATATACGTATTTAAAACTTTAATGATGTTAATTCGATTAATTGTATAGGTAGTGGAGTATACCATCAATAAAAGTTTAAGAATGGACTATCAAAGTTTAAGACCGAGTAGACTCAGACAAAGCTACATAACCAAATAGAGTATTTTTACTTACAAAAAGGGACTTAAACGATACACAGAAAATTATCTTATGGTCTTAATGATAGATCTTCTTATTGTTTCTGACTTAGTCCATCATAAATAATGGTGTTTACCAATGTGAAGAAAACAGACCGGTGATCAACTCCCTTAACTCATTACATCGTTCATGAACTCAACCCAACAATATAATGATGAAAGTCATATTGTCTCAGAAGGTAAAGTAAGGAGTACTATTCGTCAACAATAAGACATGACTCACACTGCGACCTAATGACTCCTCATTATAAATCGTAAGGACGAAGTCGAAAGTTGTCAAGGAAGGATGAACAAAGTGAGAACGGTGTGTAGGTCTCATGAGAACAATGAACCACGATCCGAACAACTCAATCGTTGATCTAAGGGTGAAAAGGAGTAGTTTAGAGTACAAAATCCGTCCTGGACGTGTGAAACAGAAACACCCACTCCAGAATTGTAAGGGTAGGGAAAGGGGAACATACTCGTTTAAGACGACACGTGGACCCGTTCCAGAAACCATTCTCTGTAAAAATTCGGGGAGGGTGTGACCGTCTACTGAAAACGACACTTGGGGACGAGGTCTTCGTATCTTAGACAGACGTAAGACGTCCGATCTTTCTTCTAAGGGATGGGAAAGAGTTTCCCAACCACCTGAAAGAATACAGGAAGGGAGTTTTACACTCCAATATGGACTTAAAATACGATCTTCTCGACACCAAGATGGGGAGTAAGTCTTCTTAACTTAGAAACGGACTTATGACCCCTGTTCTATCGAACCTAAAAGGAGAGGGTCACCAAATTCCGTTAAAGAAGTGTATTCTCTTCCTAAGTTCTTCCTCATACCACAAAAGTGATCGGATCCTCACCTCGGATATGGAGACCAAGGGACCACCAAGTGTACCATTTATCAGACGAACGTTACGTCCTCTGGGTCTAAGCTAGGGACCCAGTCCTTCTGGGAGACCTCTTCCCTTACCGTTGGATGACGTCATAAGAACGGACCTCTTAAGGTACCTGTATCCTCGGACCGTCAGATGTCAGACACCCCAGCTTTTCTCAACTTGTACTGACTCGCTGAACTTGTCAAAGTGCAAGTGCCTCAAAAAGACCGGAACGTCACCTCGAATGTGGGGACGTGGTTGTTAATGAGAATTAGAACGGAAGAAGGGTTGGGTTTGGAAAGAACACCCATTGGTCATCTCCTGGTACATCTTCTGACCATTTAGTTAGAGTAAGGGGAACATATCCCCCGAGGTCCGATTTAATTATACAATCCGGTATGAGTTGGTAAACCTTAAACAATGTTAAAGTCGACAAAATAACAATTTGTAAAGATACGGACGAAGAAGAAGGAGGTCACTTTATCAAACAAAGAACGAAGAGGACTCTCTCAACACAGTAAAAACCCTTTGTTCTAAAAACGTAAACGGAACACTCTAAACAAGAGACCATGAAAGTTCTTCTCAATACTAAAACATCTAAAAAACCGTAAAAAAAGTAATACTTTTATCCCTATTTAAGAGTATTTTTATTGTGATATAACACACCAAATTTTGCTGACTCATGTATACACACTCCCGATACTTTCACTGTTCACTTTCACTTCAGCGAGTCAGTACAGACTGAGAAACGTTGGGGTACCTGATATCGGATGTTCCGAGGAGACAGGTACCCTAAAAGGTCCGTCCTTATGACCTCACCCAACAGTAAAGGAAGAGGACCTCTGGAAGGGCTGTGTCCGTAACTTGGGCCCAAAGGGTGTAACATCCGTTTGCGAAATGGTAGACTCGGTGGTCCCTTCAGGTTGTGTCATTTATATGGTATTTGGTGAATTCGCATACTAAAATTTTACGACGTAATATACGATATACTTTATATAACGTTTGAAATGTTTACAAAATTTTGAGTTAAGGTCCGTCTCTTTACCGATTATGTATTTTCCCCTTTCATATGTGTAAATCTACTACTTATTCTGTTATAAAAAATACTAAAGTTGAACTCCCTTCCTACACAATTTGACCTACTTTTGTCGGTATACGTACTTCCTTTATAGCTATTTGAGTCAATGTAATTTGAATTAGAGAGAAGTAGATTTCGGTGTTATTTTGACAACCTTTTCAATTTTCTTTTATTCCTCTCCTACAAATGTTACACGTATAAATTAGTTTATATATATATAAATACATATTTAACTGTTTGTTTTTATGTTCTTCTGTAATTTTTGAAGTTTATGGTCAAAAACTTTTACCCAGAATTCTAAGTGATCTGAAATGTTTTCTTCTTTATAGTTAATAGTCCTTTGTATATTTTTATAGAAATTGAAATAATCATTTAGTCTGTTTAAGTTTAATTTTATAGTTAAGTTTACCATTTTTTGACTTTCGTAAGGGGGGTGGGTTCTTGTCCTTGTTCTGTTCCCACAGGTGAAAGGGGTGATAATAAGTTGATCAAGACCTTCAGGATTGATGTCGTTAATCTCTTCTTTTTCTTTATTTTCCTTAGGTCTAGTCTTTTCTTCTTCGTTTCTAGAGTGACAAGCATCTACTGTACTATGACATGTAGTCAAGTCAAGTCAAGTCAGTGAGTCAGCACAGGTTGAAAAACGCTGGGGTACTTGGCGTCGTGCGGCCCTGAGGGACAGGTAGTGGTTGAGGACCTCAAATGTGTTTGAGTATAGGTAACTCAGCCACCATAGTAGGTCGGTTGAGTAGGAGACAGTAAGGGAAGAGGAGGACGGGGATTAGTGAGGGTCGTAGTCTCAGAAAAGGTTACTCAGTAGAGAAGCGTACTCCACGGGTTTCATGACCTCAAAGTCTAAGTCGTAGTCAGGAAGGTTACTTGTGGGTCCTGACCAGAGGAAATCCTACCTGACCAACCTAGAGGAACGTCAGGTTCCCTGAGAGTTCTCAGAAGAGGTTGTGCTGTCAAGTTTTCGTAGTTAAGAAACCGTGAGTCGAAAGAAGTGTCAGGTTGATAGTGTCGGTGTGTACTGGTGACCTTTTTGATATCGGAACTGATCTACCTTGAAACAACCGTTTCATTACAGAGACGAAAACTTATACGATAGATACAACCAGTATTGAAACGAAGGTTTTTCATTTCACTTTCAGTTTCACTTCAGTGAGTCAGGACAGGTTGAGAATCGTTGGGAGACCTGACATCGAATGGTCAGAAGAGGCAAGTACCCTAAGAGGTCTGTTCTTATGACCTCACCCAATGGTAAAGAAAGAGGTCTCCTAGAAGGTCTGGGTCCCTAGTTTGGGTCCAGAGGACGTAAATTGGAGACTCGGTGCTCCCTTCGGGAGGTTCCTCATTCGCAGAAAATTAAAGTACCGACGTTAGTGGTAGACGTCACTAAAACCTCGGGGGGGGGTTTTGTTTTAGACTGTGACAAAGGTGAGAAAGGGTCAGATAAAAGGTACTTCACTACCCTGGTCTACGGTACTAGAAGTAAAAGACTTACAACTCGAAATTCGGTTGAAAAAGTGAGAGGAGAAAGTGAAAGTAGTACTTCGAGAAATCAAGAAGAAACGAAAGACGGTATTTCCACCACAGTAGACGTTTAGACTCCAATAACTATAAAGAGGGCCGTTAAAACTAAGATCGAACACGAAGAAGGTCGGGTCGTCAAGAGTACTACATGAGATGTAATTTAAATTTATTCGTCGCACTGTTATATGTCGGAACTGCATGAGGAAAAGGATAAACCTTGGTCAGACAACAAGGTACATATCAAGATTGACAACGAAGGACTGGACGTATATCCAAAGAGTTCTCCGTCCAGTCCACCAGACCATAAGGGTAGAGAAAGTCTTAAGAGGTGTCAAACAACACTAGGTGTGTCAGTTTCAGAACCCGTATCAGTTATTTCATCTTTATCTACAAAAAGACCTTGAGAGAACGAAAAAACTACTAGGTCGTCTACAACCGTTAAACTAGAGACCAAGGAGACGGAAAAGATTTAGGTCGGACATATAGACCTTCAAGGGCCAAGTACATGACAACTTCGAATCGAACCTCTTAAAACTCGTGTCGGAACGATCGTACACTTTACTCGTGCTAATATACCATCAAACTTGTAAGAAACCGTAACGGGAAGAAACCCTAACCTTGCTTTTGACTGGAAAAGGTCAGGACACCGGTGACGACTCAAAAGGTTTAAACGACCGTATAACTCACGTGGTGAAAGTGTCGTAGTAGAAAGTCCTAAAATTTATTGAGTTGACCTTAAGGTAGTGGAGGTGATCGAACCAAGTATCACTACGAAAGATTCCGGGTGACCTGAAGTGTAAGGTCCTACAGACTTGATCCACTCACTAGTGTGGTAGAACTAATAGACCCGACACTTCTAGAAAAAACATGTCAAGAAGACGCATAAGAACGGTGGAGAAGAATTATATACGACGAAGACAATCCAGGTATGGTAAAGACAGGAAATAGCTCGGGTAGAAACGTACTTTACAAGGGAACCATAGAGATTAAAAGAACTTCTCTAGAGATCAGAAAGGGTAAGACAACAAAAGGAGATAAAGAAACGTAACTAGTGACTCCTTCGGAAAGAATAGAAGGAACGGTAAGACACCTTGAGACGTAAGTCTACGAATATAGAAAGGAAAAGAGGAAACGAAAGGCGGAGAGAAGAAAAGTATCGATAAACATTCCGAAGGGGTCTGTCGGTAAAACGAAAAAACGTAAAGAAAAGGTACCCCTACCAGAACTAGGGGCAGAAGACATGTTACAGTGCTTGGAGGTAGGTATCAAGTAGTCCGTGAGATAGTCTAGATCAGGGAATTAGATAAAGAGTGAAGGTGACATATTAGTATTCCCTAAATTAATCCAGTATGGACTTACCAGATCATCAAAAGGGATAAAAGAAGTTAAATTCAGACTTAAACCGTTATTCCTCAAGTATTAGACTCGGTGTCAGTCGAGGGTCAGAACAAAAACGACTGACATATCTCGAAGAGGTAGAAACCGACGTTTCTTATATTAGTTAGACTAAAGTCACAACTGGTAGATCACTACAGGTACATCTCAGAAGAGAACACAACAACCTTCTCCCACAAACGATATAGGTCACGTAAGAGAACCGTTTTGAGATAATCGGAAACGGGACGAAGTAAGACATGAGCTTCCAGTTTAAACGGACAATGAGGTCCACAAAGAACTGAAGGATGAAAACGTAAGGTCAGGGGATATTACTTTTCCTGTAGAAAAAACCCACAATCAAGATTTTCTAGAACATCCAGGAGTATCTTGGTAAGTTGAAGTCGAAGAAGTCGTAATGACCAACCCCGTATCCGAACCTAATGGTACTATAACTTACCAAACGGAACCTTTGCCTGTCTCTATTAAGACAGCAAAAACTCTAACGTAGGTTCATGACGTAAAACCTGAAAAAACAACTGGTATTACCGATGAGGTAAAGAAGATTCCCTAAGGACGTGTGTCATCATCTATATTACCACTAGATTCGATTTAGCTGGATAAGGTCAGGTAAAATCGAGTGACTAAGGATCTTACAGCTGTAAGTGAGAAGAGGAGAGGACAAACTGGTGAAAGTTAAAGTACCTGGATTGTAAGGTCCAGGATACGTTATAACGAGAAATGTCGTAACCTGGAACGAAGATAGAGGTCAGTGTAGGTTGACCCATAACAAAAACGAAACCGAGGTAGGGAAGTAAGAAAGACCTCAATAAAGAGGTGACTAGAGGTCATCGTATAACCCATGAATGGCTGGACCCCTCAAGGAGAAAGTCATAGGATAGTAAAACGGAAAAGTATGACATGTATCTTTTGGGATTTCTATCATAGACTTTTAATGATCTCCATTAGTCAGTTAAGTCGTTTCAACGTCCTATATTTTACTTATGTGTTTTTAGTGAACGTAAAGACATATGATTGTTACTTTTTAGTCTTTCTCTTTAATTTCTTAGTTAAGGTAAGTGGTGACGTTGTTTTTCTAAATTTATAGATCCTTATTTGAATGGATTCCTCTACTTTCTTGATATATGTCTCTTAATATTCTGTGACTACTTTCTTCAGTTTCTACTATATTTGTCTACCTCTCTTTAAAGTACAAGGACCCATCCTTCTTAGTTATTACACTTTTACTGATATGATGATTTACATTAGATGTCTGAGTTAAACTAGGGATAGTTTAATAGTTACCGTAAAAAGTGTCTTGATCTTTTTTTTAAAAGTGTTAAGTATAGCTTTGTGTTTTCTGAGACTTATCGGTTTCGTCAGAACTCTTTCTTCTTACCTCGACCTCTTTAGTTGGAAGGATTGAAGTCTAATATGATGTTTCGATACCAGTAGTTCTGTCATACCATGACCGTGTTTTTGTCTTTATATCTGGTTACTTTGTTCTATCTTTCGGGTCTTTATTTGGGTACGTGGATACCCATGGAAGTAAAACTGTTTCCTCAGTTTTTATATGTTACCCCGTTTCTGTCGGAGAAGTTATTTCCCACGACCCTTTTGACCTGTCGATGTACATTTGCTTACTTTAATCTTGTGAAAGATTGTAGTATGTGTTTCTATTTGAGTTTTACCTAATTTCTGGATTTACATTCTGATCTTTGATATTTTGAGAATCTCCTTTTGAATCCGTCTTGTGAGTTACTGTATTTAGTTTCGTTCTAGGAGATACAGGGTGGAGGATCTCATTTCCCTTATTTTTGTTTTCATTTACTCACCCTGGACTAATTTTAATTTTCGAAAACGTGTCGTTTCCTTTGATATTCGTTCCACTTTTCTGTTGGGAGTCTTACCCTCTGTTAAAGGTTTTATATGTTCGTCAAGTATGCTGAGTTACGGTCCTTTTGTTTGTTGGGTTAGTTTTTTACCCTTTTTCTGGATTTGTCTGTAAAGATGTTTCCTCTGTATGTCTACCGATTGTGTACTTTTCTACGAATTGTGACGAGTAACAATCCCTTTACGTTTATTTTTGGTGTGTGGTCAGACTTACCGGTAGTAGTTTTTCAGATGTTTGTTATTTACGACCTCTCCCGCACCTCTTTTCCCTTACGAGAACGTGACAACCATCCTTACATTTAACTATGTCGGTGATACCTTTCGTCATACCTTTAAGGAAATTTTTGATCCTTATTTTGGTGGTATACTGGGTCGTTAGGGTGAGGATCCGTATTTGGGACTCCTTTGGTTTTAACTTTTTCTGTGTACATAGGGTAACAAGTAACGTCGTAAAAAATGTTATCGATCTTTTACCTTCGTTGGATCTACAGGTACCTGTCTTCTTACCTATTTCTTCAACACCATGTATGTGTATTACCTTATAATAAGTCGGTATTTTTCCTTGTATAAACTCAGTCAAGACTACTCCACCTATTTGGATCTTGGATAATATGACTCACTTCACTCAGTCTTTCTTTCTATTTATAGTATAAGATTGTGTATATATATACCTTAGATCTCTTTACCTTGACTTCTTAAATAAATGTCCCGTCGTCACCTCTTTGTCTGTATCTCTTATCTGAATACCTGTACCTCTCTTCTCTCCTCTCCCACTCTACATACATTTGTCATTATACTTTTGATTGTAATGGTACAAATTTTATCTATCGGTTGTCCTTAAACGACATTTCGAGTCCTTTGAGTTTGCCCCCGAGACATAGTTGGATCTCTATACCTTACCCCTCTCTCTACCATCCCTCCAAGTCTTCCCTCCCCTATATACATATGGACGATCATTTCATTACGAGTTTTAAGAGGTTCGGTCCGAAGTCGTTGTGGACTTGGCACTTGAAGGGCTACAAGTGCGACCAAAATCCTTTCCGTCTCCTTGGTCTCTAGTTTAACGGTTGTAGGCGACCTAGTACCTCTTTCGTTCTCCCAAGGTCTTTTTGTAGATAAAGACGAAATAACTGATACCGTTTCTGAAACTGACACACCTAGTGTTATTTGACACCTTTTCAGACTCTCTCTACCCTTATGGTCTGGTGGACCGGACGGAGAACTCTTAGGATATACGTCCAGTCCTTCGTTGTCAATCTTGACCTGTACCTTGTTGTCTGACCAAGGTTTATCCTTTTCCTCATGCAGTTCCGATATATAACAGTGGGACGCATAAATTGAAGATACGTCTCATGTAGTACTCTTTGAGACCCGACCTTCTTCGTGTTCGACCTTAGTTCTAACGGCCCTCTTTATAGTTATTGGTGTCTATACGTCTACTGTGGTGGGAATACCGTCTTTCACTTCTCCTTGATTTTTCGGAGAACTACTTTCACTTTCTCCTCTCACTTTTTCAACTGAATTTGGAGTTGTAAGTCTTTTACTTCTAGTACCGTAGACCAGGGTAGTGAAGTACGGTTTATCTACCCCTTTCTCTCCTTTGTCACAGTCTAAAATAAAACCCCCCCGAGGTTTTAGTGACGTCTACCACTGACGTCGGTACTTTAATTTTCTGCGAATGAGGAACCTTCTTTTCAATACTGGTTGGATCTATCGTATAACTTTTCGTCTTTGTAATGAAACGGTTGTTTCCAGACAGATCAGTTCCGATACCAAAAAGGACACCAGTACATACCTACACTCTCAACCTGACACTTCTTCCGACTCACGGTTTCTTAATTAAGAAAACTTGACACCACAACCTCTTCTAAGAACTCTCAGGGAACCTGACGTTGTTCTAGGTTGGTCAGGTAAGACTTCTAGTCGGGACCCTAAAGAAACCTCCCTTACTACGACTTCGACTTTGAGATCATGAAACCGGTGGAGTACGTTTCACAACTGAGTAACCTTTCCTGAGACTACGACCCTCCCTAACCCCCGACCTCCTCTTCCCCTGCTGTCTCCTACTCTACCGACCTACCGTAGTGCCTGAGCTACCTGCACTCAGACACACTTGAGACTACCTGTCCCTCCGAACCGTACGACGCTAAGTACCCCAGTGTTTCTCAGCCTGCGCTGACTCGATGACTTGACTTGACTACCGACTAAGTACTACTCTAAGCTGTCTTTTGTTGTCCTAAGACATTTCATTAATAGGTAATTATTTTTTTTTAATTTTTTTTCTTTTGATATGATACTTGGTCGTTAGAGTGATGACTCGGATATGGGACTCCTTTGGTATTGCTTTGCTATGTAGATGGGGTTACAAGTAACGTCGTTATAAATGTTATCGGTCCTGTACCGTCGTTGGATCTACAATAATTGTCTACTTACCTATTTCTTCAATACCATGTATATATGTTACTTTATAATAAGTCGGTATTTTCTTTTTGTAAACTCAGTCAAAATTACTCCACCTACTTGTATCTCGGATGATATGTCTCACTTCGTTTCAGTCTTTCTCTTTTTGAATATATAATTGTGTATATATACCTTAGATTTTTCTACCATGACTACTTGGATAAACGTCCGTTATCTCTGAGTCTGTATCTTTTGTCTAAACACCTGTGTCAATCTTTTCCTTTCGCTCCCTAGTTAACTTTCTTATTGTCACTTTGTATATGTAATGGTATACATGTTATCTATCGGTTGCCCTTAAACGACGGACTCCGTCCCTCGAGTTTAGACCACGAGAAACTGTTGGACCTCCTAACCCTACTCCACTCTCCACCCTTCCTCCAAATTCTCCCTCCCCTGTATACATATGGATACCGACTAAGTACATTTGGTTGTGTTATAACATTTCGTTAATAGGAGGTTAATTTATATATTATTTTTTCTTTTATAGTCAAGTTGTAGAGTTACGTATGTGTAATCTAGCCGTTAATGACTTTTGAGACTACTGTGATTAACTACCATTTTAACAATTTGTTACCTCTTGTAGTAAGTACGAAGCATCTCACATTCAACAAGTTGATACAACATTTTTTAAAATCGTATTAGAAGATGAAATTTGTTTGTTGACTGAATATTATATCGTTATAGGATAGATTCATGTGTCTAATCTTACACACAATGTGTGCAAGTGATCATCTATACATTTATCGTATACGTCGTGGTCACAAACATTATTAAAAGTTAACCTTTTTTAAAGTTTAAAGATAGTTATCATCTTACTTGTTTAAACCTCTATAAGTATGTTATCTTATCATATACCGTTTCGTTTACTTTATTGACATACATATAAATTACTAAGACTGTTACATCTAGTTATTTATTTTTTCATTATCTCATCATACGAGTGAAACGTATCACGAGTTTTAGTTCCTTTTTATATAAATATCTGTATAAGTATTCATCATTTTAATAAATTTTTCGTTCCATTATTAATAGTATTTTAATTTTTATAAATCTTACCCCCTTTACTACCTATGTACTCCCTAAAGACTCCACGATTTTTACTAGGTAACAAAAGGGGAACCAACGATGTTTGATGTGTATGAAACATTTATAAGAAATGTAACACAAAATACGTCATAATAAATACATTTTACATAGAGTTTTATTTTTATCTATCTACTACGATCTTGTTAGAAGACCTACCCCCCTTTAATAAAAAATAAAGGAAGAGTCTTGTATATATTTTTAATTTAACATCCATAAATTTATGACTGTAAACTCTTCGTTTTAAATTATTAAAAAATTTTTAAGTCCATTTAAAGACATAAGTCGGATCCTTCCGAAAGAATATATTCTTTGTATATAATGTTTGGAAATTCCTTTCGTTATCATTTTTATCATGAACTTTCAAAACTGAGAACGACAGTACGATAAAGATTAAAAGAAGATGTTAAATAAAAACTATTCCATTATGTAAGAATTCTAAGAGAGAGAGAGTGGATGGAAGGACATCCATAAACAAACCGAAATCATAGTACCATCACTACCTGAGTATTTTACTCAAACCTTCACAAGGGAGGAGAAATTAAAAACCTTCTAAAACTCTTTTAACCATAAAAAAGGATAATTAAGTGATCACTTCGGTAGACTGAATCCGAAAAGAAACAACCCTCCAAAACCCTTGTCAGTTCCCTATAATTTCTTACCAATTTGTTTATCCAGTCCTTTTAGAGGACCTCTTCTTTTACCGTTGGGTGAGGTCATAAGAACGGGCCTTTTAGGGTACCTACCTCTTCGGACCATCCGATGTCAGGTACCTCAGAGTTTCCCAACCCGTGTTGACTCACTGAAGTGAAAGTGAGATTTGTTTACCTCCTTATTAAATATAAGGAATTAACTCTCTGATAGTGACACCATGACTTCTTTGACCGTTAACCTAAGATGTTAAATACGATGTCTTCTCGGTCATAATCAAAAGTTTTTCTCTCACTATAATACCCTGTAAATGATGGTCTATAGTTCTGAATGTTTTTTCGAAGTAATTCTGTTTACCATAACTATATTCCTATCTACTTAGTTGATTACCTTATTTTATCCTTTAAGTCTTAGTATGGATTAAAATACCAGTGAACTGAAAGATGTTTGTATAAATTGTATAAAAATGTTAAAGTACCCCTTTTCTTTCAGAAAGAAGTGTTGTTTACTATGACCCTGTTGACCTATAGTAAACCCGTTTTTTTACTGAAACCTAGGATAGAGTAAGTTATGTGTTTTAAAATAAATACCTACTAGTATGTGTATTCGTATTTTTGTATTGAATATATGGACGACCTTCTTTATGTTTTATAGTAGAAACTTTGGATACTTATATTTTATTTTTGAAAGATTCATCCATTCTCAACTCTCTTAAACAGACTTTACATGTATGTTATATTATTTACTATTTTCTTCAAGTCAACCGACATCTCTTTAATATATACTGTCTTTTAACCTTGTCATTTGTGTTTCATTGTCGTTTCTGTTTTATTTATGTTCATGACTAAGTCAATTATTTATCTACTTGTGATCTTAGTTTTTCGTCTCTAACAGTCTGATCTAAATTTTCGTACTGACTAGATATACCACGAATCATTTTTACTAAATTATTTTTTCCGTGTGTCACTGTCGTTTGTCAATTTTAATATTTTTTACTTATACTTAGTATAATTTCAACTACATTTTTCGATATAACTGATTTTTGACTGTCTGATATTATCTGTTTAGTCATGAGTATCTTTAATTGAGGGAGAGAGTCATGGACTAAATTTTTTTTACATCCCTTTTTTTAGTCACTTCTATGTTTTCTAACTTTTGGTGATAGTTGAACTAGATTAACTATAAATTTCTTACAATCTGGTTGTTGACGTTGTATGTGCATGTTCACGTCCCTTGTAAGTAGTGGTATTTTCCATACACCTCGGCATTTTGTTTCAGTAGTTGTTTAAATTTTCTTAACTTTGATATGTCATTGTGACCTAATCAAAGGATCTGGGACGGTATTGTTTCCCGAAGGGACCACCGAGTCTACTATTTCTTAGACGGACGTTACACCCTCTACCCTTCTAGGAACCTCCTCCGTTCCTTTAGGTGAGGTCATAAGAACGGACCTCTGAGGGGTACCTGTCTCCTCGGACCACCCGATGTCAGGTACCCCAACGTTTCTCACCATGTGTTGACTCGCTGATTCGTGTCGGTATTGTTTCATGGTGTTTGACCATGGTGTTGTCTTTAAATGGTAAAGTCAAGGCTTCCGTTCTTCAGACTTTTGTTACACAGTGGTCTCGGTTGAAGGGAGAGTCGGACGTCCCATTGAGAAGGGAAAGAGTCGAAACCCCGAAACAGTCGTCAGAAACCGTAAGAAACCGAACATGGACGTAGTGAGACGAGAGACAGAAGTATACTGAAGACGGAATACAAATAGAAGTGTACCGATAGAATATTTCTGTGGTCAGTATAATTAGTTCCCAAATGGACTAAGGTTATACTGGAATAGAAATTAATATAGATGTAACTATAACAAAGGTTTATTTCAGTGTAAGACACCATGACTCACAACCCAGCAGTCGTAAAGGGAAAAATGTTCACCCTTGTATAGAGTTGGGTACTGTTTGTCGTACCTCTCTAAGGGTCTTAAACCTTAAAGATGTCGTACATAATTACTATGTACATAGTTTCTTCTTTAGTGTTCTTTTTTATCACTGATAACACTCGACTTGTGGATGGTGTATATAGTTGTTACTTATGGTTTCATATTTTAAAATACCATACATTGGTTTCGTTACGAATCTTAAAATAGTTATATTTATTTACGATCTTTTTCTAAATTTTTAATTACTGGATTTGGACTTGTTATTCTCGTGATCATTTTCTCGTTTAAGTCCGTATTTGATTTCTTTTGGCTCTTTTTGTTATCTGGTCGGTCCATACTGAATTTAGTTTAGGACAATACTTAACCGTCATCTCCATTGTTTATCTAAGTTCCCTGATCTTAGATCAATTGTCACACGAACTTCTTGATACCTGTCTCCAGGCATTATAACATGTCCTCCACCACTTGTTTTGGTAGGGTTTCTTTTTCTTTTCGTTCTTCCGTTTCACCAATAGACTCATCCGAAATGTTGATCACCTTCTTATTCCCTTTTCGTTTCCTCTCTCCCTTTCCATGTAGGTCAATTTACGTCTCAAGGTTTTTTATCGATCTTCTCTGTGCTTCCGGAAGAAGTTACTTGTCACGAATTATTATCTTCTTTTGTTGTTTTCCCCTTTTTGATCTCTAGAGAAGTCCTTTTAACCTTTGTAGGTCCCTCGTAAGGTGGGTTTCTACCCGTGTTTTTTCCCGTCTTTGTCATCTCTGGGTCATCTGTGACTTCTCTAGTTCTTCTCTGCCTTTCTTAGGTGCTTCTTAACGTATTTTTTCTAGAATTACTTGACCTAACGATGTTACGACACCAATCAGTGAGTCTCGGTCTGTAAGACCTCACGTTGCAATTCACCCGGAATTCTTCGTGAAGACAATTATGTCGATTACCTACGCTACTTTAGGGTCATGTTGATAAGTTTAGGGATTTCCTACTACGGTAGTTCTAAAACGTAAGTAATACAGTCGTTTAAACCTTCTGGGTCGGTACCGGTGTCTTGACCTTTTCGAGTTATGAGTAGGGTTACTTAGGAGATTTTTATATCTTGATTCCCTTTTTGTCTTTTATACTATCGGTTCCATGACTCGTCACAGAAACTTTGTACTTACACCTATATTTAATGGTCCACTAGAATGATTTTTACGTTTAAAACTAACTCATTTAGATCCTATCTCGGGTTCTAAGACGTAAAGAGTAACCAAGGGTTCTCTACCTCATCAATGACTAGTCATCTAAAATGAAATTTATCGTTCCTATGTCTCTCGTTTATACCTTCTTGTAGAAGTAAGACTGTAAGTGTGTGTGTGTGTGTGTGTGTGTGTGTGTGTGTGTGTGTCGTAAATGTGTTGTCCCAAAGGTATCCTTTTATGCCTCCGAACCTCCTCTTTTTTCGTCAGTTCAGGTGTTATCTTCTTCCGTAAATAAAACTCCACTTTCGTGAATGACTTGCACCCTGTCTTGACAAAAACACACTATAAAAGATTTTTGTAGTATAATTTATGGAATTGATTTTTCTCATTTCATTTTTCTCGTCTTTCTAAGTATATACTTTACTTAGCGGTCAGGTCCAAACTACGTACTATGACCTACGAACCCCGACCACGTGACTCTACTGGGTCTCCCTACCATGCCCCTCCCTCCTCCCTCCCCCCAAGTCCCACCCCTTGTGCACATACGGACACCACCTAAGTACAACTACATACCGTTTTGGTTATGTTATAACATTTCATTAATTGGAGGTTAATTTTATTTATTTAAATATAAAATTTTTATTTATTTACTTTTTATTTGTGTAAAAACCTTTGTCTTTAGGTTATTTTGGAACCGATGTAGGAATTTTTAAACCCCTGGACCGTTTTCATATACTGAAGATTCAGTTCGATTGTCAGACACTACATTTTGTATAGGTAACAGGACAGAACTTTTTTCAATTTACGGACCTACTAAAAATGTACTGACTGAAAACCGTCTTATATTTTTTTATAATTAATAATTATATATTGAACTAAAAGATAACTAATCCGTCACTATAAATCAACTTATCATTTTATATATATATATATTAAGTGTTAAATACTTATAAGTAAAGTAAGTTAAATAAAAAGGACATGAAATCACAACAATTTTATGAAAGTATAATCATCATTACGATATTTTCTAACTTTACATTTTCCACTAGTACAAGTTTTTCTGTTTAGAATTTTAAATACAAGTATTTTAATTTAATGATATTTTATAATTTTGTCAATTATATACGAAAGTTATATGAAATATAGTGTAAGTTTTTAAAATTTAATTTTCAGTCTATTTAATTATATAAAATTAACAACTTATGGTTTTAACAACAATTTAAATTTATTTCGACTTTACATAAAAAAACTTTTAAATAAGTTTAGAAAAGTTTATAATAATATTTACGTTTCTATAAACGTTAAGATGGAAAATTACGGGTGGATGAACGGTTGTATTGTTTGATGTATGTCTTTGTAAATTTTTCTTATACTTGACAATTTATATAAATCGTTTTACAAAGAGTCGACACAAAACAAAGAGTCGACGTAACACACTAATATTTTTGGTACACATATAGATGTCTTTGTTCTAACCTTGTGTTTCTTTTCTTCGTTTCTACGAACCGTGATGACACTTTATTTTGAGGGAATTTGCTCTTAGATAACCTAAGTATAATAGACTCTCTTTTCTATCTTGTTGAATTGATTAAACAAAAAAGACAATGTATTCCATAAATTTACAAAGAGTATAGGACTTCATCGTAGACATAGGTTGTGTATTGTGACGACCCATAAACCTATGTAAAGTCGTGTCCCGTTCTCCACTCCACCCTTTTACAAAAAAGAACCTAGATTTGTTATAATCAGTGTTCTGTCGAACGAATCGTAACGTCCAGACTCACCGTCTACGATTCCCTGTCTTCAACGATCTACAAGAAATTATTCAAATTAAAACACACGCAAATATTCACGCTAGTAGGTTTTGTATCTATAGTCCTGTCCAATGGGAGAACAGGACAATATTTACACAACGACTTATATACTTACACCATGGATTTTTTCTTTATGTTCAACCAGAAGTACCCTTTTCGGGTGACTCCCAGATAGAGACTTCATTCTTGAATATCTCCCTATGTCTCTATATTTAACTTACTGATAATTTTTTAATACGGTTCAGAGACGGTAGTAGGGTAAGATAGGTTAAGAAGGTGTGTCTCTGTACCACTTTTCACTCTGTTCTATAACTAAAATTATAGACAGATATTGGCAGATACCTCATTGGTAGATACCTTAGGACTAGTCAGAGATCGGAGTAGGAATAGGACGGGACGAGTAGGTATGTCTCAATACTCTACCCTTCCGGTAAAGGAACGGTGATTGGTCCGAAATTGAGAAACGAAACCTTTTTCGTGATGGAGACCTTGGTCTTTTCGACCTGAGCTCAGAGTCAAGTAGGGTGATATTCAACACACTGAAGTCTGTTCAGTGAGTGGAAGAGACTCGAGTGAAGGAGTTGACATGTGAACCTTGTTTTTAGAGAGATGTATGTAAAATTTTTACGTTTTTACTCTTACTCTATAGTACATATTTAAGGTGTCGGACCTTGAACCCTTTTGACTCGGTTTGTAAGATTGAAAAGTATGTCCGTAAAATTTTACTTCTAACGGAAAGTTTTACAGGTTTGAACAGAGGTCTTTGTTTTGAAGGTTAGTCCACTCTTCGGACAGTCCTTTGTGCATACGGATGTGTTATCGTCTCTTTTTGTTAAAGTTGAATGGACGTTATTAATAAGACGTCATGTACTTGTCCGTTGATTTTAAATTGTGGATGTTATTGTGAGTTGTCTTATTCTGCAATTCAAATTTTTGTTCTTCGTCTTATAACTCGGGTCTTATATGAAGTTTTTTTCTCTTCTCTGTCAAATTTTATTAGATTAATCATAAGAGTCTCTTTATACTCTTGTAGAATATAACAACCATCCTTACATTTTACCATGTCAAAGACCTTATGTCAGACCTTATGTCGAACTCAAAGAATTCATTTATTAGTACGTTGATGGTATGTGATCGTTAACGTGAGGACCCACAAATATATTTTCTTTGTTTTTAAATATGTTTGTCGACATGTACTTACATATATGATCGAAATTATCATTATCGGGGTTTGACTTTTGTTACGTCTATAGGATGTTACCTGTTAACCAATTTGTTTGACACCGTGTAGATATGGTACTTTATGATTAATCGTAATTTTTCGTTAGTCGATTAATACGTACGTTGTCGGACATACTTAGAGGTCTCTTAATACGACTCATTTTTCTCGGTTTATGTGTCATATATTTACAACATAAATATATTCTAAATATACTTTAACAACTTTTAATTAAGATGTTTTATTATCTTTTCTCTACCTGTCAGTGGTCCCTAATTCTTTTCCCACTCCACCCTCCCTTTAACTATACTGATATTTTCCCCTTGTACTTCCTAGGAAGACCACTACCTTTACAAGATATAGAATTGACATAGATAACGTTATAGAGACAACACTATCATATCTAAACGTTCCATAATAGTAACCCTCTTTGACCCATTCCTCGTATATCCTAGACAATAAAGAATTTTGAGTACACTTAAATTGAAAGCGTTTTACTTTTTGTTAAATTTTACTTTAACTTACAACATTTTTTCGTAGTCTTTTTTTTTCAGTAATAATCTTACTTCCTTTAGTTATCTTAACGACCCTTTTTACGACCTCTTTATGTATGCAAAGGTGTCTTTCTTTCTTTTACACTTTCGTTGTCATCCCTGTATCCCTAAATTAGGGTATCTCTCTTATAAAATGATAATCTTTACGATTTTAGAATCTCCTTTACTATAATTTACTATAATCTATAATCTCCTATACTATCATTTATAATCTCCTTTACTATAATTTCTTAATATAAGTTCTTAATCATATTCATTTAAAGGTTTTCGACTTTGAGTACTTAGAAACCTTATTTTCCTTTTACAAACCAGAAGATCAACTTTGAAATTACAGATAGCTAGTTGAAAGAGTAAAAGAAACATATTGAATTCAAATAAGGTTTTATTTTAATTTCGAGAATAGACAAGATTATACGTAGAAATATAAAGACAAACGTTATATAGTAAACTTACGATGACTACATAAAAATAAAGATCAGATTATAATTAATAGTTTAGTTTAATAAACTTTCGTAGAAATTAAAATATACAAAGGTTATAAATATAGAGAAAGAAAAAGAATTACGTGACCAATCCATAAGATTATTTTATTAATATCATGACTATCACAATAAGGGGTAAACCCTACTTAATAATTATAAGATGGTCATTCATGTCAAAAACGAGATCCAAACTATGTAAATAGATTACTATAAAAGAAGAAAGAATTAAACGAGACTTAAAAATTATACGTATTCCTACTATCAAGTTTATTAACGACAATCAATAACTTAAATACAGTGAAATATTATAAAAACATTAGATTCATTGTTATATAAAAATAATTTTACCTAAATGAAAGGTATATGTTTTGTAATGTGTCCCGACATGTTTTTTAACTAACACTTAAAATTTATCGTACTATTTAAATCTAACATGAATCACCATGTTTACCGTAAAATTTAAATTTATATATATTTTATTTTTTCGACCATGTCTTCATAATTGTCTAAAGTTTGTAAAAGTAATTTGACCTTCAAGATCAGTATCCTTCCGTAGATGTTTATAAACTGTGGTCTATTATAAAAGATGAGGTTAGGTCTAAATAAATGAACAGTAAATTATTTCCTACCCGACCTGAACGGACTGTCGTGACAGTTCCTTTAATTCAATCATTTAAGTCATAAAATTCATACATATTCTTTGAGAATTCAACATCGGTGTCAAAGTCATAAGACTTAGATACGTTGGGTGAGAAGGATGAAACAATATATCTAAAAGAAGTATAAGAAGGGGTTGGATGTGTCGAGAACTACAGTTCTTTCAACAAATAGACTGGATTGTTCAGTTAGTTCATAAACATTCACTTATTTTCCAATTCAACGCGGACGGGTGGGAACCCTCTGGAATCTCGAGACATCAAGTCTACCATCTCGCAGACGGATGTTACGTCCTTTGACCCAAACTAGGGACCCAGTCCTTCTAGGGGACCTCTTCCTTTACCGTTGGGTGAGGTCATAAGGACGGACCTTTTAGGGTACCTGCCTCCTCGGACCATCCGATGTCAGGTACCCCAGTGTTTCTCAGTCTGACTCGTTGAAGTGCAAGTGAAAGTGAGAACCCTTCCACTTTAATCTTTCAATTAAATCTGTCTTTTTATCCTATTCGAGACGATGGTCACTAAGAATGTTAGAAATTTTGGGAAAACGTAAAAATTTTTAAAAGTGTGTATATAGGGGAAAAAACAATTAGACATTTACCAACAACTGATGTGTCAGATATGTCTCCGTGAAGTCCGTTTATGATGAAGTAGTCCTTCTTGACACCTAGTTCGTAGACGTGATTCAATAATCTTTATTACTATAAATATGTCCTTCAGTAGTTGCTGTTTAACCGTGAACGGTCCTCGTAACGTTTACTGACTTGTTGTTCCTGTAAACAGTAGACGGAGACAACCTCTAAGTTGGGACACGACGAAGTCGATAACTGGAAGTTGTGAGGGACTCCCTCAAGTCCCATCTCACTTCTTGATCACGAGGTCCCTTAGACCACTCTGTCCAGAAATCTATCAACCTACAAAAAATCCTTGTCTAAAATACTAGGGTTAGGAACAATAACAATAAGTCGACGAGTCAGGACAGACTAGGGTACCTAGTGTCGTACGGTCCGAAGGGACAGGTGGTGGTAGGGGACCTTGAACGAGTTTGAGTACAGGTAACTCAGCCATTACGGTGGGTTGGTAGAGTAGGAGACAACAGGGGAAGAGGACGGGAGTTAGAAAGGGTCGTAGTCCCAGAAAAGATTACTCAACCGAGAAGCGTTGTTTACCGGTTTCATGACCTCAAAGTCGAAGTCGTAGTCCGGAAGGTTATTTATAAGTCCTGATTAAAGGAAATCCTAACTGACCAAACTAGAGGAACTTCAGGTTCCCTGAGAGTTCTCAGAAGAGGTTGTGGTGTCAACTTTTCGTAGTTAAGAAGCCACAAGTAGAAAGAAATATCAGGTTTAGAGTATAGGTATGTACTGATGACCTTTTCGGTATCGAAACTGATCTGTCTGTAAACAGCCGTTTGCTACGGAGACTAAAAATTGTACGATAGATCCAACCAGTATCGAAAGGAAGGTTCCTCGTTCATATAAAATTAACTTACCGAAGTCAGTGACAGTAGTCACTAAACCCTCGGGTTCTTTTATTTCATACAGTGACAAAGGTAACAAAGAGGTAGATATACGGTACTTCAAGGTTAGGAAAGTAGAGGAGTATAGATCTTTTCGTGATTTAGGGAAGTACTAATGTAGTCTAGGAAGACGGTCCTCTTTCGGAGAACATCTCATTCGTGAACTAAACGTGACTTGAGGGGGAAGTGGATTTAGAATATATGCTCGGAAGGGACTGACGGAGAAACCTCGTCAGAGAGTCTCGATAGACTCCACGGTAGTGGGTCTGACGTCAGGAGTAAAACGGTGTTTATTTTGAATCAAACGTTGAGAGTTCAACACTTAGAAAAAATCAACTGTGTCAAGTATATTGTTACATTCGTCATACTCTTTTTTATTTTAAAATTCTCTCGGAAGACTTTCTGTTTAATCGTCTTGTTAAGTGTTGTAGTATAAGCAGAAAGGTACGAAACAATTTTTCGAAATTAAATATAAACGAAGTACAAGGAAAGTCCTTCTACTTATTCAATACGTTTGGTTTCATGTAGTTATAAAATTAATATATCTTTTTCCAAACTTTTATTAAACTGTTACTCTATTCGTTCTCCCAGGTTAATTTGTTCGGGAAACCGTTTAATGATAAAGAAAATGGTTGAGTTAAAAACGGTAGATATCGTCCTTTTTTTTTAAGGGACTGGTCGATCCACAAAGATAAAATTAAAATTTTTCGTTATAAATAATTATTGTGAGGTGTCGATTGGTAAGATTTGAGGATAGTTTGAGTCCTTTCTTTAATAAATTTAAGTATTTACACGAAAGTAACGTAAAATTACCTTTACTTTAATCTAGACGGAATAGTCTCCGCCCTGATCAGTTGTGATTTGCTTCGTCTTCATGACGGTTTATCAGTTAAATGTATTTATTTAAACGGAGGAAATGTTTAGTCCTTCAGAAAAGTACCCTCGAACTTTTCGTCGTAGTGAGGGGTTCGACTGAAACTTAACTACCTGAGCACCACTCAGACTATTCTAAATTGGTTTTGGAAAGGAGAAAGAAGAGGTGTGATCCATTTAAAATTCGTAACGAAAAGGTTACTATGGATAGATTTACAATTATCACGTGTAGGAAAGGTATGACAATGACGTTAGGATCCCTTCTTTACGTATAGGACATGTGTCGTTAAAACAAGTCAGACTTTATTATCGATAAACCTTCATGTCTCAGGACTTATTAAGTAAATGTGTTAGATGTTTTACTACTAACGTTCCGAACGAAAATTTCCTAAAATGATTGAAAATAACTTTCTATGATATATTTGACAGATCTACCATGTCGTTTAGAATATCAGGTCCTTCCATGTGCTTCCCCTGGAGACACCGAAAACATCTTCATGAGTGACTTAGTATGTTTTTTAACAAGAAGTTCACTCTTATTTAAAAACTTCCAGTGGGTTCGGTTTGAGAATGGACTGATTTTAATTATTTAAAGAAAAGAACGTATTGATGGTTCTCCGATAAATAATAGGTGACCTTATGGAGATCATTACCACATAGGGGTACACGATGACCGAGGACTGGTCCACAAGTGTGAGTGGGAGACGACAGAACTGGTTGAAATCAGTCCAAACAAAGAAGTGATTTGCAAAGACTTGAGACGAATAGGAGGTTGGACTAGTTCGTGACTTTTCGGTTTTTATCAGGGAAGAGTCGAATAGAACTCTTAGCCGACTGATGTCACTCTGAGTAAAGGACTGTCTCGGGAGATTAGTAAAAGAGAGTAAACGGACTGAACAGGTATGAATGACGAGTGGGGAGAGATATTTTCTTTTCAGAAAGACGAACGAAAACTCTGTGAAAGTCTAAAGACTCTAGACTCTCGAGAGGGATGACGTTGTCAGAAAGAAGAGTCATTTCGGAGAGGAATAGATTGAGACCTAAACAAAAATATGTTGTAAGAATAAATTTTTTTTATACACTTTCTGATTTTCTACCATGAAATTTATTAAATATACGGAGTTGAGAAGAAAAAATTTGGTACACGATAAACATAAAGGAAAGGTGAATGAGGAAAAGAAGATCAAAGGGAAGGTAATATATTTCAGTGCCTTAATTTGAGATTATGAGAATATCTACATTTTAAGATTTAGTACTCAAGGAACCTAGTTGGAGTACCGAGAAGTACTGTAAAGTTGACTTTATAACGAAAAAATATAGAATTAGTAATATACATGAAGATTATCTTAGTTTAAAGGATTTCATACAAAGTAATTCGACACAATGGAACTATTCATCGGTAATTATAGATAAGTAACAGATGGTTTACGGGTATAAGGTAAAAAAAAAACCGAAAACAAAAATCACGGGTATAAGAATTCAAACTGATAGTGATTGAACTTTAAATTCAAGAAGGTTGTTACCTCGTCGTCTTATCAGGAGTCCCATTGAATTCACGATACAAAATAATATATCCTTATGAAATCTACACACATATATGTTTCTATATTGGCATGTTCTTGTTCTGTTGATACTAAGTAAATCGAACTTACATGGTTTTTTCATTCAATTCGATCCAAAGGCTGAACATCCACTTGATCTTGACTACCGAAACCGAGTTTACGTAACGTTATTACCGAAATATCGATCCTGATATCTTTAAATGAATTTTAGGTAGATTACTAAACAAAGAAATGTATATGGGATACCTCTTCCTTTTTTCTCTTGGGACTTTGGTTGTAGTATGTAAAAGTGTATGATATATATATTAGAGTCTCAGTCTTTTGAAGGATTTCATTTATACTTTTTAGTTGTAATATTTCTATTAAAATCCTGTAGACGAAGACCAGTACTACCTGATCGATCCAATCTATTTGGAACCCAACATTTATAGTAATCTATTTATAACTGAACATCTTAATCGTTCCGAGTCCAATGTTGACCAAATAGGACATCCATACAATATCGAGTGATCTTCCAGGGTTACATTTAGACCATACAACAAGTAACCTCAGGGAAAACAACTACCAAGTACTCGAAATCGGAAGTCTTGTCGTTCTAATACCTTAAAAACAAAAAGTGTACAAAAAACAAACCAAAGAATCACACGATGGGTGGTGTCCAAGTCTTATATTGGTCACAAAAGTCTCCTGAAGTCAACAGATACCCAGGACTTGAGATGATAAGACAACGAGGGAACCATTCTGAGGGTTCTTAAGACAACCGAAGTCAGAATGTTAGAGAAGGGTTACAAGATAAAGAATTGAAGAAGGAATTCAACTTTAACCGTTTACGATGATCCCCCTTTTACTGACTTACTGACATATAGTAGTGGAATGCAAATGTACAAAGTTGAAACGTGTCTTTGAATAGGGGAGAAGAGACTACGGAAATTCGTCTAAACTTTTCTTAAATCGACTATAAAAGGTGATCAAGAGTCTCCCTGTGTTTAGTGAAGTAGAATACGTATTCGTCTACGATTAACCCTTTTCAAAGATGATCTATAAATTTAATACTGTAGTTTGAGTAATCATATCTATTAATAAATCTAAAAGGTACAGGAGAACAAAACAAATAAGTGTACATAAAGATTTCTTTGAAAGAGAAGAGTAGATCAATTTTTAAAATAGAAATATTTCAACAAGTTTAATGTGACGATTACAGAAATATTATTAAGAATCTTAGATGTCACTACGGGTAAAAATAAAGGTCCATGACCAATAAAGAAAAGACGGAAAAAAAAGAAGGAACTAACCAGAACTGTCTCACTTTTTTTTAGCTTGTATCACATTTACTCGGTTATAAACCGAAATAAATAAGAGATGACGTATGAACGAAGTATAGAATAATACAGAGAGAACTGAACTGAAGTAAAGGGAGGACAAAGTTAGAATTTAATAGAAAAGACAAAAACACAAGATTTAAATGATACTTTATGTACACTTTTAGAGGTGAATCCTGTTGTCTAATTAGATAAGGAAGTCAAGGCAATGAGAACCGAAACATACAAACTCTAATAAAGTAATCCGAATACGTTTCGATCTTACACAGAGAAAGATGAGAGGAAAGAGAAGAGAGGACAGAGATGACAGAGGAATACTTCATGACAAATATGGCCGCTCCGATCTGTCCCTTGTCCTATCGCTCCGATCCGTCCCTTGTCGAGAAGATTCATACCTTCTTGACAACTAAAAACAGATACTTTTAAAAGTAAAATTATTAAACATACAACTAAGGTATCCCAGAGGATATACATTTACTCGGTTAAATGTATATGATGGATATATTTACTCATAGATATACTTTACTTTCAATAAAAAGAAAAAAAGATTAGATGTATAAATAAAAAAGGAGTAAGATTATAAACACTTTCTTAATGGATACAATTGGTCACTACCTTCATTGTTCGTTATGGAATAGAATTTCCTATAATATACTTAAGAGAGGATAATTTATATAAATGTAATCCGAAAACTATCTATTAGAAATAGTTTTGTTCAGGAGGAGATGAGTATAAACGTACGTCTAAAATTATTGTTTGTAAACGACTTGAAAGACTTTTACAAATACGTCTCTTTTACACACCAAATCTATGTGATAGTTTTTGTGTTCAGTATAACAATTAAAATTGTAATTTAATGTGAATGTAATGATTTTACCCTGTAAGTCGCTTCTTTCTTTTGTTGGTCTATAGTCTTTTTATTTCATTTTAACACAAACAGAAAAACTCTTTCTGTCTCTCTTTCTATAGTATCTGTAAGGAAGGACGTAAAAGACTATTAAATTTTATATTATTTTAAACCCGAAGGGTTATGTATATTAGTTGATTGGTACATAAACCATGATAAACGACCTCATAAAGTGTAGTCTCTTGACATACTTACGGTAAAAGTCTGAAAACGGTGTCCACTACTTTAATAGTTTATTTGTACGTAAAATCGATTAAAATTCCTTTTTATTTCAGGACTACCGTAAGTCCTCACACCTCTCGTCCCCTTATATATATAGGGGTTTATCCCTTCAAAAACAACTAATTTTGGACCGAGTATGAACTTTTATGGACGAAAAACTTTTATTGTGGTCAATTTATAAAGGGAACGGAAATTTGTATTGTAAAGAAATAAAGAAGAGTATGGAAAGAATGCAAAGAGAGTTACTCACACGTAAAGTTATCGGGTACTACAGAATAAAAAATTCTTTATTTCTGACATGTTTTAATGGTGATAAGGGAAGTCCATAACGTTTGGCATGATAAGGTCGTTTCTGTTAACACTCACCAGGGTGTTAGACTAGTAATTTCGGGTACAATTATGTACTATACTTGTAAGTGACCAAGTGAAGTGTGTCCGTGTAAAGATCCCGGAGATTATTGACTTGATTTATTCTTATGGAGAAAGTAGTACGTCTTCTACATTTCCGTTACGAGCACTCTTTTTTCCATTTTCGTATTTCTTTTTATACTATAAATTATTCTGTCGTTAGTCTTGTCTTTCTAATTAAGTCTGAAGGATTACGTCTACTTCGTCTTCTCCGTCGGTGGACCTTATTTTGTTTAATTCTTGTCAAAGTTCCTGAACAGACGGAGGTTTAAAACCTATCTAACTAGACAAGGTTATGAATTTTAGGTATTACAATTCCAATAAATAAAATCAATTCTGTAACTGAAGGGTCTTTCCGAATTCTTCTACGTAAAAACGAAACGTCCTACCTACTTGGACAACCTTATCTAAACAGGAAGTCGACTCGACAATGGTGAGTTCATCTGTCCCATGAACCATTTAAACTTTATCTCTATGTTTTTAAGGAAAACACATGACGGAGTTAGAAACCCGTGACACACTAGTATAGGTTCAAAGAGTGTGAGTCAGGTATTGGTGTAGGGTAAACTTCTAATAGACAGTATACCAGTACGGGAGTCTTGAAATGATTCACGATCGGTAAAATAAGGGAATCATATGTAAAAGATTTTAACAAAAGTAAAGTTCATTAAAGTCTGAAAGTCTCGATTCGATTCGATTCGATTCAGTGAAGTCAACACAGGCTGAGACACGCTGGGGTATCTGTCCTCGGGTGACAGGGACCCTAAGAGGTCCGTTCTTGTGACCTCACCCAACGGTAAAGGAAGAGGTTACGTACTTTCACTTTTCACTTTCACTTCAACGAGTCAACACGGACTGAGAAGCGCTGGGGTACCTGACGTCGGATGGTCCGAGGAGGTAGGTACCCTAAAAGGACCGTTCTCATGACCTTACCCCACGGTAACGGAAGAGGCTCTGAAAGTTTTTATCATGTTTTATAGGGGAATATAGGAAATGAGTCCAAGGGGATTATAATTATAAAATATAACAGTTTCTCTTATTTCTCTATTTTAGAAATTTACGTTACGTTTAGTCATGTGTTTGTGAAAAGGAATAGAACAAGAAAAATATAACCCGACTTTTTAATTGTAAACTCATAGATTATTAAGATTAAGACGGGGACGAAAGACGAAAATTATCGGGTACACTAAATACTGTATACGGAGAGGCCTATAAGGTCTTATTAGAGGGAAAATTAAGTAATCATTGAACTTAATCTAAAGGTTTGAAGAAAACAGAACTTTACATTGTATAGATGTCCTCATTATGGTGTCCTGTGTCTAGTACTTTCGGTGTTAAGACGGATGGTACCTTCTGAGTTATAGTCAAGTGGGGTTTAACTACACTCTAGGTTATATTGGGGTTTATTTTAAGAGTGTCCGAAAAAAAATTTGCTTTAACTGTTCAACTAAGATTTGAAATGTACCTTTATGTTCTCTGGACGTTATCGGTAATATTAACACTTTGTCTTCTTTTTTAAATCTTTCGAATGTGATGGACTGAAAATGAATAATATTTCGATGTCATTTCTTTTTGGTTGACAACGTAACCGTATTTTCGTCTGTATATCTAACTATCTTCTCTTGACTCTTAAGTTTTTACCCATGTACATACCAGTTGGTATTTTACCACGTCTCTATTAAATACCCCTTTCTTTCCGAAAAGTCGTTTAGTACGACTGTGTTTACCTATAGGTGTACATTTGTTAAATTTATTTTATTGGGATTGATGTGACATGGTTTTTTGACTAAACTTTACCTTGAATTTCGATTTTAATATTTTGAAGATTTCCTTTTATATTCTCTTTTAAACATATTGAAACCCGATATACTTATAACATTTTGTTTCGTATATATTTAACCTTATCTAGTTATGATTCTTGCAGACTAGAAGTTCTTATTTCTCCGTTTCTCTAATTCTTTTTAAAACGTCTTTGAAAGTAGACTAGTTCCAAAATATATGTCTTACATATGGTTTTTATTGAGGATATTGAGTTATTCTGTTTTTTTTTTTTTGGGACTAAAAATTATTACCCGTTCCCTAAAATTGTCTTTACATTACTTTCTTCTATATGATTAATATTTATTCGAGTGTGTTTCATGTAATCACTTAATGTTTTAATTTTTAAATCATACTATCATGATGTATAACGTTTTACTGACTCTTATTTCTGTCTGATTTGACAAATACACTCCTACACTTCGTCACCATTAAGAGTATATAACTATTACCTTTAAATTTTCCCATGTCGAGAAAACCGTTTGTCAAACCGTTAAAAAATATTTCAATTTTATTTTTAATGTTTGTTGAGTCATTAGGACGAGAATCAACGTACGTACGAGTTAACGAATCAATATAGGTTGAGAAACGTTGGGGAACCTGACGTCGGGTGGTCCGAGGATACAGATGCCTTAAAAAGTCCGTTCTTATGACCTCATCCAACGGAAAAGGAGGAGATCCCCTAGAAGGGTTGGGTCCCTGACTTAGGTACAAAGGACGTGACCATCCACTTAAGAAATGGTGACTCGGTGGTCTCTTCGAGTGAATAAATGTATCCTCTTTATTTTTGTATGTAGGTATGTTTTGAACCTACCCTCAAAATAACGTACCCGCGAAATAAGTGTTATCAGTTTATGAACTTTTTGGGTTTACAGATAGTTAACCATTTGCATATTTTCTAACAACGTATAGTTATGTTACGTTACGATGAGTCTTAATTTTTCCTAATATAATGACCGTATGAATTGTTCTACCTACTTATAGTTTTCATAATACGACTTACTCTCTGTAGTCTGTGTTTTCAGATGTAGGAGATACGAGAGTAAATATACTTTAAAATCTTTTACTTTGTGATACCACTGTCTAGTTACTAACGGTTCCCTATACCTACCCTCCTCTCCTGATTTAATTTAGTGATACCTTTAAAAAGACAATTTTCTTTACGTAATATAGAACTGACACCAACACCTATGTCCAGACTTATATAAACAGTTTCGAGTACTTTAACATTTGAATTTACCCACTTAAAATAATATACATTTAATATGAAGTTTTTCGAGTGAAAATTTTAATGGATATATAAAGTTCCCCTTTAAATGTTATAAAGACTTTTTATAGACGAATTGATGAAACAATAAAGGATAGAGAACGTAGCCGTAAACGGAGAGGTAAAGTGAACAAGGAAGAGTAGGAGATTTTGTGTATTTGTTACCACCACAAATTAACTCGGTATAGTGAACTGAAAAGTCCTCTATTGAAAGATAGTCTATTTCTTCCTTCGGGGTAACCCTCATAAGATGGAATCCGGGGAGCCTAATTACACTAAAACGTGTTCAGTAACTCTTTCTTTCGAGTCTAGAACCTAGTTATAAGGAGGGTCTTAGCTTCGAAGACTCTGTGTTCGCAGTCGACACAAGTAACCTATAAATGTTAGTCCAAAAACGAATGAAGACGTGTTAGTCATGAAAAAGAGAATGTGTTTCATATGTTTGATTTTAAAAGGAGGGTGGGGTATATGAATCTCTAGATTTTGAGACTTTAGAACCTACTATCCCAAAATATTTCTAGTAGATTATCTTCCTTGTAAAACAGAGTTCAAACTGGTTAGAGGTTTCCCATTACATAAAAATTAGATCGTTTCGGACGAAATAGTGTCTTCTTTTACTTAAAATAAGGGGTTACTCTATAAGGAATAATTTCGATTTTGATCGGGACGTCCGTCATAAACTTTGAAATATTAATCTGAGTGAGTAATAGTGCTGTAAAGAGTCAAATGTTTACATAGTGGGTCTTTGAACTCTATAGCGATGTAAACCTTTATACTTTTATATGTATCTCTAGTAGAGACGAATCTTCTTCGTGTTTTTGTTCACAAGATTTAATGTCTACCGGGTGTATTCCGTATCCTTTTGTAGTCAATAAGTCCTCTTCTCCCCTCCGCTGACGTTTTATTATCGTTAAAGAATATACATACGACATGAATATTACATGTTTCATCAAAGAATTAAAATAGGATAAAGTATTAAAATTACTGAAACATCACTCCTTTAATTTCGATTTTCCTTACTGAAGGTATCCAAATTTTTTCATCGTTTTCCGTTTCAATCTAAAGTCGACAAGTTTAATTTGTCGTAAACCTGACACCCTCAATAAGGTGTTTATACGATTTATGGACCCTGAATTTGGATACCGAAGATTGAGGATTGGGAGATATGACGGTACAGTGGTGACATAGGACTACGAAGATATATAAACGTATTCTCGGTTACGTTTCAAATTCAACTCCGTTCTCACTATGTGTAATTTAGTTTTTTTCCTTACGTCTTTTATTTGAAAAAGTGGTTTAACACTCTATAGTCGTTTTACGTATACAAGATTTATGTATACTTTTAAAACAGTGTCGAGAATGTAAGTACTTCCATACTTCTCTTTGATATTACAAGTGTATACACGAATAGAAACCCAGTAATTGTTGTTCCTCTTATTGGTTCAGGATGAATGTACGACAGTCCGTTATTGATATTACCAATATTATCTTTTACTACATAGAGGACAGAAAACAATATTAAAAATCTTTACCTAGCTCAGAGGGTTTGATATGTATCCATATTGTGCAAGTTAAATCGTTCAATAAACGTAACTTCCTTTTTGTAAAAGTATAACCAGTTTGAGTATAAGACAGATACGTCTTAAAGAAAATTGTTTTTGTGTTGTCCTATAAACCCTCTACACAATGTACACGGGAACTACTCTACCAGTTTTTTCAACCATTAATTAAATTTTTATATAATCTTTCACAAGTTGTAGAGATTATTAGTTCATTTACGTTAAGAATGTTTGACCTATAGTACAAAACGGATAATGTAACCGTTAAAATTTTTAATTATTACGGTTCACAATAACCTAACGAATAGAGAAAACACACACCAAAACCCGATTCACTTCTAATATTTTGTTTCAGATATATTTAACCTTATGTAGTTTCAATTTGTGAAGACTAGAGACTTTCTGAATATTCTTATTTCTCCGTTTGTCTAATTCTGTTTTTATGAACGTTTTTAAAAATAAAATAGTTTCAAAATACATGTCAGTTCACTCACTTGACTTTCAACGAGTCAGCTGAGAAACGTTGGGGTACCGTCGGTACGTTAAGAGGTCCGGTTTTGTGACCTGACCCATCGGAAAGGGAAGAGGTTCCTAGAAGGTTGGGTCTCTAACTTGGGTCCACAGGACGTAACGACCACCTGAGAAATGGTCGACTCGGTGTTCCCTTCGGGTTCTTATATATGTCTTATGTATGGTTTTTTGAGAATGTTCAGTCATTATTCCGTTTTTGATTCTGACTAAAATTTTTCAGAGGTACACTCCGCTGAAGAGAACTAATTGTTATAGTCTGATAACGGAATGGGGAAGGAGGATGAGACTTCTTACTATACGGAGTAACTTTTCATTCTCAATAACCATATACAAAGAAGTAACACACCTTGATTATATAATTTTTTAATATTTTTAACCGCTAAACGAGGTAAAAAAAGAAGAGTAAAAAAAGATCTGGATTCCGTCAATATGTCGACAGAGAACCATAGGTACCCCCTAATCAAGGTCTTGAAGGAGTATATGGTTTTAGTTCCCTACAAGTTCTTATAAGTACGGTGTTAGTTTTTAGTGGGTAGTATATTTCATGTTCTTTTTAATGTCGTACTTACTCTTTTCTGTTAGTTACTTATGATTGTTTCTACGATTGTGATTTTACTTAGTCTATAACTTTAATACAGTGTTCATAAAATTTCTTCTGTAGTATTTTACGAATTGTCCGTTAGTGTTTAATAGAAAATTTTTGAGTGGTTTCTTTATCTCCAATAATTTCTCTTGGTTTATTTTAATATCTTGAGTTTTTACACTGTAGGAATAAACATTAGTAGTTTTTGACCTTCTTTCGCGTTACGGAAAGTTTCCACTTACCTATTCGTTTGAAAGTAAGAAATGTCACCTTAAGGTAAAGAATCTTAACTTAGAATAAGTTGTCATGGTTTTTTTTTTTTTTACTGAGTGATTCGATACTTTACTCTACTTTACTTCATTTTCAGCGAGTTAGCACAGGTTAAGAAACTCTGGGGTACCTGATATGTCAGGTACCTTAAGAGGTCCGGTCTTATGACCTCACCCATCGGAAAGGGAAGAGGTCCCCTAGATGGATTGGGTCCCTAGTTTGGGTCCAGAGGGCGTGACGTCGACTTGGTATTCCCTTTGGGGTACTTTACTGTACCTATTTGAAATTTATGTATGACAATTCCCTTTCTTCGGTTAGACTTTTTTGATGTGTGACATTATATTAAAGTATAAGACCTTTTCCGTTTTTATATGTGTTCAAATTTTTTTTTAGTCACCATAGGTCCTCAAGTCCATTTTCCCTTCCTAATTTATTTTCTCGGTGTTCCCCTAAAAATCCCATCACTTTGAATAAGACTGATTATGGTATTACCATCCATATTCTGTAAATTCGTATACAGTTTCGAGTAACTTAAAGTATCGTGTCTCTCACTTGGTAACACTAACAGGTTCGTCGGGTACAAATGACCCAGGGGAATCAACTCCCACACGGTTATGCACAGTCACAGGGTTTCCCCTCCTAGAGTCAGTCGTGGATCTAAACCCGACTAACCTATCGTCTAGGAGTCCTTCACTAAAAATTTCAGACGTTTATACATGTTAGGACACGTGTAAACTAGACACCCAACCCTTCCAGGGGACACCTTTTCATACCGTTGGGTGAGGTCATAAGAACGGACCTTTTAGGGTACCTGTCTCCTTTGAACACCCGATGTCAGGTATCCCAACGTGTCTCGGCCTGCGCTGACTTCGTTGAACCGTGTGTGTCCCTTGTTTTCAGGGTATCCGATACTAGATTCACTAGATCTCCACAGGGGACTTACCGTCAGTGGTTTTAACCCCGAGGTCTACTCCCATGTTACAGGAAAGACCTCCGGGGTCTTTCGACTTCACTCTGTTCGTCTTTCACCTTTCTTAGGTGACCTGAGGCAGGGGACTCTCTGGGAGTCTTCAGGGAATCTACACACATTTGGTCCACGTATCGGGAGTCCAGTTTCGAGGTCCTGTTCGTTTATCCGGAAATGGTTTTTTCCTGAGTCCCATACAAAGTCAGAGACTCGTCATGGGACTCGTACCATCGGTCGTTTCTTAACTGAGAGACTAACAATGTCAGGACACCCTTGTGTTCGGGGGGTCGGAGGTCTCGGTTCCCTAGTTCCCATAGGAGAGAGTCGTCGCCCTTTTTGCCCGTGTTGTCTATGTACGTTTTCGAGGGAAGACCCTCTGTGACACGAGACCTTGGACCGTCTTCTCTCGCGTTTCAATCATGGGAGGGAGGATCCAGAGACCTTCCCAGAGGGTCCATGTAAGACCCTGGAGTCCGATGTCGATATTTCTATTTGAGTATAGTTACTTTCGAACCCAAGTACCCTGACAGAGGAGAATGACACGGGAACCCATCATCGGGAAATTCTTAAGAAATTACTAATGTGAGAAAACCCCGGTCATTCGTCTTCTGAAGTACCGTTGATACCAGAAAATTCGTATTCGTGTACGTGTAGTTTTCTTTTAAATTTTTACTGACTTTCGTCTCCTTTTTTCTGTATCCGTTGTCTTTTGTCATGTTCCTTTATGTTTAACATCGAAGGTACGAATTTTTTTATATTAATTCGTTACATCTCCGTTTAGATTATGACAGAGAAGACGGGACGTAAGACGTTTTAATACTTACTTCCGTTTTTTACTTCATATTTACTCATTTGTTCGTGTCTGTTACCTCTAGTTTCGTTGTTTCAAACACAAGGTTTCTCCCTTGTTCTCGTAAACTTTCCTTCTTGGTTTTTGACCCTTATTTTAAAAGACCTGGATTTTTCATTACGAATTCTTATCTTTCTTCTTATAATTGAACGAAATCTATTTAATTTCTTTTATCTCAACATGTATCTGTTGTTTAATTATTTTAAACTTAAACGTAAACTTATACTTGTTTTGTAGAAGTACATAAGTTCCTTTGTTTTAGTTCAAAACGAAAACCCTTTTGTGGGGGTATAAACGGTTGGACTAAACATAAGGGAAGAATTCCGTTACCATATTCTTCTTCTCAAGGTTTAGAAATGGGGACTGAGACGAACAACGGATCTTTGTCTGTGTTTAATCGATTTTACACGTTTTAGGACAACACCTTTAACCCGTTTCTACGGGAAGTTTACTGTGTTTGATGTTCTTTAAAAAGAAACTTTATCCATTTCTTCCGGACTGACTTTCTATATAAAGTAAATGAATTTAGGAAAGAACCCTTTTCGTCATACCTTAGTATTCTTGACATAACTAGAACCTTTTTGTGGTGTTTATGGGGATTATAATTCTGTACTCCTAACCATAAAATCTGTGACCTTTTATAGTAGGACCTTATAAAAATCGGAACGTCTTTGAATGGTTTTCGTCGATGAAGGTTCATAAAATTTCCGTTCACACCGGTTTTGTTTTTTTTTAGAAACCATAGAGGGATCGTATCAACAAAGAACTATACCAACTGTATAAGGGATTTTCCATCCTAATAAAGTTAAATAACACACAAAACGAATACAACAAGAAATTAACGGGATGGGGTTAAAAATGAATACTTGTTAAAGTCTGTAACTCTTTTCAAATGGTCTAAAATGTCTGTTATTGACATTATTGACATATAGGAGGACCTAAGATGTTAATAGTAAAATGACATTGAAGAAGGTTGAAAGTAATAATTTCGTATGAAATTTATATCCTTTTAAGTGGGTAAAACCATATATCAATATGGTCGAAACAGTTCACGGATATATCAATATATTAATAGTGTTGTTATTTTTATGTCTCATAAAGAAAATAGAGGAATTAAGGGGGATGAAGAAACATAAGTTAGGGAGGGGATGGGAACCTAAGACCGTTGGTAACTAAATAAAAGATAGGGATCCTATTGGTCTAAATCGTTTCTTTTTATACGTGAACCCCTTGTGAATGTGATAATACAGTGATAAATAGACTTTAAGTCTACATTTACTATCGGACATAAAATAGGTCGTCATATGGACATACACCTCTTCCGTTACCCTTGGGTGAGGTCATGAGAACGGGCCTTTTAGGGTACCTGTTTCCTCGGACCATCCGACGTCAGGTACCCCAGCGATTCTCAACCCGTGCTGACTCTCTGAAGTGAAAGTCAAAAGTGAAAGTATGTGACGTCTTCCTTTATTGTTGGGTGAGGTCACAAGAACGGACCTCTTAGGGTCCCTGCCCCCTCGGATCACCCGACGGCAGATACCCCAGCGTGTCTTAGTCTGTCCTGACTTCACTGAGTCGTCGTCGTCGTCGTCGTCGTCGTCGTCGTCGTCGTCGTCGCCGTCGTCGCCGTCGTATGGGCATACCTGTGAAAACCACGGGATTAATTTGAATACATTGGTTGGGGTATCGTATGTAAAATAGGACACAAAAGAAGATTTTGAAATTTACGAAAAAAAAAAATTAAAATGTTAATCCCGATACTAGGTAAAACTCAATTAGAAACCAAAAACATATTCTATACTCCGTACAGTTCAAAGGAAAAAAACAAAACTTAAAAGTTAACAAAGTCGTGTAACAGAACTTTTATATGAAAGAGGTAAATTAATGGAAATGTGGAAGTAGTCTTTATACAAGTATAGATACGGTCAGATAGAGACTCAAAAGATAAAACAAAGTAAGTAGACAGTGAAACGGTTATGGTGTATTAAACTAATGAAATCGAAATACCCTTTAGAATGTTTATCTATAACAGGTTTTGACAAAACCGATAAGATGATTAACACGGAAAGGTATACTTAACGTCTTAATCAAAAAGATTTGTTTCTAGGACGATCCTAAAACTGACCGTAATTGTACTGAGATACTTAGTTAAACGTTTAATAATTATAGAGGTTTTGTTAGTCAGAAGTTTAGGTGTTTATTCCGTACAGAAATGTAAATAAATCTAGAAATTTTAGTAATGAATTATATAGTTCCAAAAGAGACCGTATTTTTCTTTTTTTAATACCAAAAGAGGTATTTTTACCTGGTATCTAATGTTACATGGACTTCGTTTTCAGTCCGATTCCTCTTTTGATCTACGTCTTTCACTTAACAACTTTATCTTAGATACTTTTTTATTTTAACGACATATCCCGACGAGTGACGTTATCGTAGGGTGGTGATGGTACTCCAATGAGTTAGTTTTCTGACTATTGTCTTGGAATAAAATTAGTTGAAATTTTAATTTCTGTATTCGTTTCCTAAGATACTCATAGGATCTCTGATTACTCCGTTGTGTCTCTCTTAGGTGGGTGTAAAAACCGGTTTATAGTCCGGTGTAAGTTCAAAGGTTGTCTTTCTTGATTGTTCACCCGGTTTTCTAAAAAGTCTTATTATATTTCTTTATTTTCATTGTGACTTCTCTTGTATCAAACAATTTTACTAACGATTTTATTCTCCTTTAAAATCGATCGTACACGTAGCACGACTGTTTTTCTTCGTTTAAGACATCTCCTCTACTTTCGATGTGACTACTTCACTTTATATTGTTATTTCCTATGTGTATTATATTACTTTTTTCACATCTCCCTTTGTTTATGACGTTATATAAAGTTTTTTCGTAATGTTTGTTCCTAATAATAACATTGTATTTAATCAATACACGTGTCGTGGATTTTGTCGAAAGACCCTAACATGTCTTCTTGTTCCGTCTTTTATTTCTGTTATTTACTCTCCACTATCGTATCTTCTACCTTATATTTCTTGTTTAAGTGTTCACAAGGTTTCCTTCTCTGAAGTTTATATATTTCCTTCATTTATAAATTTTACTTCTCTCTAAACTTTAATGTTAATCTTTACCTATTGACCGTGTTTATTTATCCTCGTGACGTCCCTCTTCTCTTCTTTACGTCTTCTGTCTACGATAAAATTCCTATAATTTTCATATAATTATACACCTAATTAAGATCTTCTTAATCTCAGTGCATGAGACTAAGATTTGTTTAATATCATTTCAGTTTGTTTAAAACAGTAGGTTGTATATTTTCCTTATTTTATTTTGTTGTTTTCTCTTTTGTGTTTGATTCGGCCGTCCTTATTTCGGTTGATATAGTCATTAGTGTCTTTAAAATTAACCTATTTTAATAGATAACGTTCTGTCTCCACGAGTTTTAACTAAAAAAAATTCAAGTTCGTAATCGCAAGTATTCTCACCGTTGAATTTTTCGTTTTTCCACCTTATATTTATTTTTACACCTAGTTCATTTACAATTTTATTTTCGACTACATCTATTTTACCCAAAATGATATGTTTCGTAATTCACCCTTTTTCATTCTATGACATATAACCATTTTCAGTACTTGTCATTCATAGGTTGTATGAAAGCGACGACGACGACGACGATTCAGCGAAGTCAGCACAGACTGAGACACGCTGGGGTATCTCCCGTCGGGTGGTCCGAGGCGGTAGGGACCCTAAGAGGTCCGTTCTTGTGACCTCACCCAACGGTAAAGGAAGAGGTCACGTCTTTTCACTTTTCACTTCAGTGAGTCAGCACAGACTGAGAAGCACTGGGATACCTGATGTCGGATGGTCCGAGGAGACAGTTATCCTAAAAGGTCCGTTCTTCGTTTAAATGACATCTACTGTCTCCTACTCTACAAACCTACCATAGTGACTGAACTACCTGTACTCAAACTCGTTCGAGACCCTCAACCACTACCTGTCCTTTCGGACCACACGACGTCAGGTACCCCAGTGTTTCTCAGCTTGTTTTGACTCACTGACTTGACTTGATTTTCGTTTATAACTGACTTAGAGTTCCCTCTGAAACAGTTTACACATTGTTATCCTCTGGACCCATCTAGAAAGAGTCTTTGGTTATTTAGTCTATTCTTCAAAATATCTCCTGAAGTTATTATGGTTTAATTGTTCATGTTACCCTTTTTTATATATTAGAAATAAACTTCAATCCTATTTTTTTAAACCCCTTATAAAAGTTTTCAACTGTTTCTTACAGAATTGATTAATTTTCATTAGTGTAACATGACTGGGATAGGTGTATGCTATTAAGTGGTTTAAATCTTTAGTTATAAGTTTCCACCAGGGATTCAAGATACATTGAGTTTTTAATTTTCTTTTTCTGCCAACATTTTATCGGAACCAATTTCTCTTAAACTTCTTATTCACAATTTTTTTTAATCTTTATTTACTATTATGTTTGTGATACACACTCTACATCGGTTAACTTATAATTCTTCTACTACATACATGAAATTTTATCCTCTAACCTTTATGTACATATTACATAACTTTACATTTTGATCTTTCTCTTAATGTTTTACTTGTGTTTATTTCCATTTATTTTTTATATTTTCGACTTTTACTCTTTTATCTTTTTAGTCACCTTTAACAGGTATTTTGTTCCAATAAAGTCTCTTGATTAATGTTTATGTTTACAACTGTTCATATTTGTTTTCTTCTCTCTTCCATTTTATGTTTTTGTAATCTGATCATGTAGCTTCTGATTACATATGTATAAATACTGTTATATAAACGTGTGTATTTCACCTATTATTAAATCTTTGTTTTCATATGGTCTTAAAGGTTTATTCTTCATTTTTGGACTAATCCGGTTATTCGATATTTTATATATTTAGAAACTTTCTTATAGAAAATGATGGTAAAGTACAGAAGACACCCTATAAGTTTGTTTTTGAAGTTTCTTGTATATTGAAAGTAGAATCCATGTTACAAGGTCTCGAATCCTTTTTTCTTTTCTGATTTGAGAGACGGACGGGTATGTCCTTTTGTCTCAAGTTAGGGACCCAATCCTTCTAGGGGGTTTCTTTTCTTACCGATGTATGAGGTCATAAGGAGGGACCTTTTAAGGTACCTGTTTCCTCGGATCGTCCGATATCAAGTACCCCCAGTGTTTTCTCAGTCTACACTGAATCACTGATTTGTTGTTGTATTTGAGGAAAACCCCCAATTGTATTCGGATTACAGTTTTAACTTGTTCACCACATAATATACATTAATAATTAGTTTGAGTCCATATTCGTATTTTCATTTTTAGGATTTGTTTTATGGTCGTTTGACTAAAGTCCTTTCTAAACTTTATCGTATTTTCCCCCACTGTCTCCTACTCTACCAACCTACAGTAGTGACTGAGTTACCTGTACTCAAACCCGTTCGAGGTCTTCTACCACTACCTGTCCCTTCGGACCATACACCATTGGGTTTCAGCGTTTCTCAATCTGTGCTGACTTACTGACTTAGACAAAACTTTATCATTTCAGTTTACATAGCGCGCACACACACACACACACACGAATCATCGAGTCAACACAGGCTGAAACACTGGTGTACCCGACATCGGACGGTCCGAGGAGGTCGGATCTTATGACCTCACCCAACGGTACGGGAGAAAGTCCCCTAGAAGGGTTGGGTCTCTATCTTGGGTCCAGAGGGTGTAACGTCCTACCGTGTGTCTAAACAATTAGAGTGATCTCTTCATCTAGTGAAGAAATTGTCTAAATTTCCTTTTAATAATTGTAGAGTCACTTAATTTTTTCCTGAGCTACTTTAAGTTACGTAGTTGTAATGTTTGTACAGATCGTTTTATTTCCTTCTTGAAGGATTTGATTTTCTACTGATGTTTTTTTCTTTATACGTATTTTCTATTAGAAAGACTATTTTGAAAGTTTCTTAAAAATTATTTCAGTATTTATTTGATTTCTATATTAAAGATGATAATTCGTAAAATTACTACCAGGATCGGTTTTGTTATTCGTTTGTCTTTATTTATGTTTCACATTACTAATCTTTTCTAATCTACTTTGGGATGTTAAATTTAAAAAAAAGAATAAAGAAATAAAAAGACCTGTCTGTACAATAATGTTTATTGTGAACGGTTTATTTATTTTTAGGATGATCTCTTCAAGTTATTATCCCACCCTTATTGTCTACTGTTTGAGTCATTTGAACTCCTGTCTAGTCATCTTAAATGGATTAGATTTATGTCTCTTTTTACGTCCCCACCCCCCTTGTACTTATCTCAGAGTCACTAGACCCTTTGTTTTTACACAGTCTCACGGTCTCCCTCTCCTCTTTCATCCTGATTTATAAGTTTATTTATTGTCGAAATTTCAAGGATTTAAACTACTTTTTGTTCTTGAATGTCCAAGTGTTTTGACTCATTTATATTTTATCTTATTTAAGTTTCTATGTGGACTGTTCTTTGTAGTGGTAATTTTAAGACTTTTGATTTAGTTTCTTTTTGTAAAACTTCCGTCAGTCTCTTTTTGTTTTGTATTTGATATCCTTTTGTGGTTACGTTTACTGTCACATAAAGAGTAAACTCTGGGACCTCCGGTCTTCCTTCGATGGTTTTAATAAAGTTTGTGATTTTCTTGTCGAATGGTGAAATCTTTACTTCCCTTATCTTTTCGTAAGGGGTATATTCTCTTTTGTTTTTCTTTAACAGTGATCACCTAAATAGGAAATAATAGTCGAAATGACTCCATATTGACTGTTTAAACATATGTAAATTTCATATGTTGTACTACTAAACTGTATGTATATGAAACACTTTACTAAAAATGTTAGTCCAATTAATTGTATAGGTAGTGGAGTGTATCAATAGAAGAAAACGTACACACAACTCTTTTTATTATCTCACACCGAGTCGTCCATTTCCCGGAAGGAACCACCGAGTCTACCATCTCAGGTGGACGTTACGTCCTCTGGACCCAAACTAACCACCCAGTCCTTCTAAGGGACCTCTTCTCTTACCGTTGGGTGAGGTCATAAGAACGGACCTCTTAAGGTACCTGTCTCCTCAGACCACCCGATATCAGATACCCCAACTTTTCTTAACCACTCTTACGAATTACATATGAGAGAATCCTTTAAAATTCATATCTTGTGTCATAATGATTGATTTCAGTGGTACGACATGTAATCTAGGAGTCTCTAATAAATTGAGTGTCTACTTCAGAACATAGGAAGTTGGTGATCACGTACACACACGAGTCAGTACAGGGTGAGAAACTCCGGGACACCTGACATCGGGCGGTACGAAAAGACGGGTACCTTTAAAGGTCCGTTTTTATGAACTCACCCCACGGTAAAAGATCAGGTCCTCTAGAAGGACTGGATGTTAGATTGGACTCAGAGAACGTAAGGGACGTAAGCGTTCACCTACCCTGGTATTTCTTCCGACTCACGGATTCTTAACTACGAAAACTTGACACTACAACCTCTTCTGAGAACTCTCAGGAAACGTGACGTTCCTCTAGGTTGGTCAGTTAGGATTTCCTTTAGTTGGGACTTGTAAATAACCTTCTTTACTACGACCCTCGTCAGGATTCTGCCACCTCCTTATCCTACCCCTCTGGTAAAAGAGGGGGTGTTTAAGTAGTTTTCTTGTAAACTTACGACTCATTTAAAGTGTTTTGTTGAAGACTTTCGACCGTCTCCTGTAATCCGTGGGTCTTTTCACCGGGTAACAGAAGCTTTCCTCCATCCTTTTATATATTTTCTATTTTCTCTCTGTTTTCTCCATCCTTGTCTCTAGGAAGGGCCCTTCCCTCAGAAATTTTTCTCTCTTCAAAGGTTTGTGGTCCTTTGTGAGAGTGACCGTTCAGACACGCCTCGGAACCTTGGTGTTTCCCGTTGTATTGGTCCTCCTTTTTATTTATTTATTAATTTTGGGTGTCTAATACACGGGTTGTCATTGAGGGTCACCTCTTCGTCCCGTCTGTGGGCGTAGGGGGTAATTCTTCGCCCCCGACCCGTCCCTCCGCACCCGACGTAACGAATCTCATTCCTGGTCCGGACTTACGGGACTCCCGTTAGACTCCCTTGATTGAACTCTATCGTTTGGTCTGACACCCTATCGATAGTGGCCTTTTCGGAATTGGATTCTGTGGTGGTCCGGGCGAGTGTCTTGTTTCCTGACTGATCTCGATCGGTCGACGCCTGACCGGGTAGGGGGTGACTCTGTCCGTCCGCTCCCGTCGGTCTCGGTCTTCCCCCGTTAACGTCGGGGTCTCTCCGTAGTAGATGGTTTGACGTTCGTCCGAAGTAACGATTGGTTCTGAAGAACCCTAAGACCTGCCAGTTATAGACGGACTCTTCCACCGGTCCAACATGTGGGTCTTTTGGTTCGCCGTCCCGGTCCCTGACACGAACGGTTTGTGGACCAGTGGACTCAATGAGTCTGGACCCTTCCCGTGCTTTACGTCCGGGTTGGTTCAGACGTGGAGACTCCTGATGGACTCACGGACTTACACTCGTCGAATCTGGACCCTTCACGTATATTGGGTCCCGGTCGGAGTCTGTCAAGGACCGTCTCGTCGGATCTCGGACTCGTCATGTCTGACCCTTTCGTGTGTGCGGTACTCGTCCCCGTTTGGGTCACACCGGTTCTGTGACGCCTGTGTGTGGTCTCAATAAACAAACGTCGTAGGGAGGGAGGTCTGCCGTACTGACTTGTTGACTCGGATTTTTTCACAGGTGGTGGCGGGGGAACACAGTCCCGTCTTTAATCTGTGACTTCTCTAGACGTTTGTCTTCTTCGATTTTGTTTGTCTCCCTTGGTGGAACCTTCACTGTCTACCTCTTCAGAACTCCGATGACATTCTTATTCTGACTTTTGGTCTCCGTCCTCCGAATTCAGGTTTAGGACTTTTGTGGTCTCTTGAGGACTGAGGTCCCTTGCTATTAAATAACCTCGAGTAGTTTCCGGAGGTATGGATGTGACTTTGGTTCGTGGTGGGTTTCCGGTTGTTCAAGGTCTCGTTCTGTATGGTTCGTTTTAGAGGTGGTTGTGTCCTTGTATCGGGACTCGAAGTTATATGTCCGACGGGTTTCAGTGAGAGCGTCAACCATTACCTGTTCTTCCGGACCACACGACGTCAAGTACCCCAGCGTCTCAGCCTGTGCTGACTCACTGACTTGACTTGACTTTCAGTGAGGTTTGGGTGACTGTAGAGTTTTGAGTGATGACCTGTGAAGTAACGTGAGGTCTCTCTTCTTTAGTTCGAGGTGGGTGGTCTGTGGTTGTGTTCGAAGGGATTGGTCCTTTAGAACTGTTCGGTGGTGTGTTGGGGTGGGTGTTGTTCCTTTGAGGTGTTATTTCTCTTGAGGTGTTTGACGGTCTTATGTCTTTCCGGTGGGGTTTGTGTCGTTATATTTCTTCTACTTCTCCGTCTCTTTATGGATCGTCCATTTCTTTGTTCTATTTACGGGTGGTTTGGTTTGTTTTCTCCTTCTCTATCCCTTAGATGGACTATTTCTTAAGGCTTATTACTACCACTTTTACTAGGTTTTAGAACTTTTGTTTTACCTCAATGTCTATTTATCGGACCTCTGTTCCTAACTCTTCTACGTTCTTTCCAAATTGTTCCTGGATTTTCTTTCTGTTTTCTCAGCTATATATTACTTATTACGTTATTTACTATAGTTTTTGTAAGACGTCCCTTGGTAGTCATCTTATTACCTCCGTCTTCTATCCTATTCACTTCATCCTCTATTTTACCATCTTTATTTACTTTGTCTCCCTTTTTCTTTTTGCTTAATTTTCTTTACTCCTGTTGGAGTCTCTGGAGACCCTATTACACTTTACGGGGTTGTAATCTTAGTATCCTCAGGGTCTTCTTCTTCTCTTTTTCTTTCTGGTACTCTTTTATGAACTCCTCTATTATCAACTTTTGAAGGGATTTTACCCCTTCCTTTATTAGTGGGTTCAGGTTCTTTGGGTCTCTCAGGGTTTGTCCTATTTGGGTTACACTTTGTGGTGTTCTGTGTATAATTAGTTTAATTGTTTCTAGTTTGTGTTTCTTGTTTATAATTTTCGTGGTTCCCTTTTTGTTGTTTATTGTGTGTTCCCTTAAGGGTATTCCTAATCTCGACTAGAAATTTATCTTTGAGAAGTTCGGTCTTCCTTACCGTCCTGTATGAATTTCACTACTTTCTCTTTTTGGATCTTGGGTCTAATGACATGGGTCGTTCTTAGAGTAAGTTTATACTTCCTCTCTAGTTTCCGAAATGTGTTCTCGTTTTCGACTCTCTTAAGTCGTGGTGGTTTGGTCGAGAAGTTATTTATGATTTCCTAGAAGAGATCTGTCCTTTGTGTCTTTTTCACATATTTGAACTTGGGGTTTGTTGTTTCATTTACCGTTACCCTAGTATGAATAGTTATTAATGGAATTTACATTTACCCAACTTACAGGGTTGGTTTTCTATTTCTGAGTGACTTACCTATGTCTTTGTTCTGGGGATACAAACAACGGATGTTCTCTGGGTATGTCTGACTTTCCCTTCCCGACCTTTTTCTATAAGGTGTGTGTATCTCTGGTTTTCTTTCGTCCTCATCGTTATGAGTATAGTCTATTTTATCTGATATTTTGTTTCCGACACTTTTCTCTGTTTCTTCCTGTGATGTATTTCTAGTTTCCTAGTTAGGCTCTTCTTCTATATTTTAATATTTATATATACGTCGGTTTTATCCTCGTGACGTTATACATTCTGTTTACGATTGTTCATACTTTCCCCTTTAATTGTTCTGTTATTATCACCATCTGAAATTATGGTGTGAGTGTGGATACCTATCTAGTTGATTTGTCTAGCAATTGTTCCTTTGTGTTTTAAATTTACTATGTCATCTGGTCAATCTGGATTAAGTATAGATATCCTGTAAGTGGAGTTTTGTTCCTTAAAGTGGAAAAATGTCATGTGTGCCTTGGAAGAGGTCCTATCTAGTGTAGGACCCGGTATTTAGATCGGAACCATTTAAGTTTTTTTAACTTTACTAAAATTCGTAGAAAAGACTGGTGTTACTTCATTCTAATCTAGAGTTAATGTCCTCTTTTTGATAATTTTTAGACTTGTATACCTCCGAATTGTTGTGCGACGACTTATTGGTTGTTTAGTGTCTTCTTTAGTTTTTTCTTTAGTTTTATACGTATCTTTACTTACTGTTACTTTTGTTTTGTTGGGTTTTGGACACCCTGTGACATTTTCGTCACGATTCCCCTTCCAAGTATCGTTATGTCCGTATGAAGTTCTTTGTTCTTTTTTCAGTTTATTTATTGGATTGAGATGTGGATTTCGTTGATCTTTTCCTTCTTTAATTCTTAGGGTCCCAATCATCTTCCTTTCTTTAGAATTTTTAATCCCGTCTTTGTTTACGTTTTCTTTGTTTTCTCTGGTATCGTTTTTAGTTGTTTCGGTTTTCGACCAAGAAACTCACCTATTTATTTTAACTGTTTGATAATCGGTCTGAGTAGTTCTTTGTTTCCCTCCTTTTAGTTTAGTTGTTTTAATCCTTACTTTTACCTGTCTAGTGTTGTCTGTTATGTCTTTATGTTTCCTAGTATTCTCTGATGATAGTCGTTGATATACGGTTATTTTATCTGTTGAACCTTCTTTGTCTGTTTAAGAATCTTTTCATGTTGAAAGGTTTTGACTTGGTCCTTCTTTATCTTTTAGAGTTGTCTGAGTAGTGTTCGTACCTTTAACTTTGACATTAGTCTTTAGAAGGTCGTTTGTTTTCGGGTCCAGGTCTACCGAAGTGTCGACTTAAGATGGTTTTTAAATCTCTTCTCGATTGTGGATAGGATGAGTTTGAAAAGGTCTTTTAACGTCTCCTTCCATTTGAAGGTTTGAGTAAGATACTCCGATGGTAGTGGGATTATGGTTTTGGACTGTATCTACGGTGTTTTTTCTTTTGATGTCCGGTTATAGTGACTGCTTGTATCTACGTTTTTAGGAATTGTTTTAAGATCGTTTGTCTTAGGTTGTTGTGTAATTTTTCTAGTATGTAGTACTGGTTCACCCGAAATATGGTCCCTACACTCCTAAGAAGTTATAGGTGTTTAGTTGGTTACATTAGATGGTGTAATTGTTTGACTTTTTACATTCGGTATACTAATAGAGTTATCTCCATCTCTTTGGGATACTGTTTTAAGTTGTAGGTTAATACTAAAAAATTTTTTTTTTTGGAGGTCTTTCGTCCTTACCTTCCTTGTATGGTGTTGTATTACACCACCGGTTTCATGGCCTCAAAGTCGAAATCGTAGTAAGGAAGGTTTCTTTAGGGTCCCGACTAGAGGAAGTCTTACCTGAACAACCTAGAGGAACGTCAGGTTCCCTGAGAGTTCTCAGAAGATGTTGTGGTGTCAAGTTTTCGTAGTTAAGAAGTCGTGAGTCGGAAGAAGTGTCAGGTTGAAAATGTAGGTATGTACTGATGACCTTTTTGGTATCGGAACTGATCTACCTGGAATCAGTCGTTTCATTACAGAGACGAAAACTTATATGATAGATCCAACCAGTNTCGTAGAAAATTAAAGTACCGACGTCAGTGGTAGACGTCACTAAAACCTCGGGGGGTTTTATTTCAGACTGTGACAAAGGTAACAAAGGGGTAAATAAAGGGTACTTCACTACCCTGACCTACGGTACTAGAAGTAAAAGACTTACAACTCGAAATTCCGTTGAAAAAGTGAGAGGAGAAAGTGAAAGTAGTTCTCCGAAAAATCAAGGAGAAGTGAAAGACGGTATTCCCACCACAGTAGACGTATAGACTCCAATAACTATAGAGAGGGCCCTTAGAACTAAGGTTGAACACTAAGAAGGTCGGGTCGCAAAGAGTACTACATGAGACGTATATTCAATTTATTCGTCCCACTGTTATATGTCGGAACTGCATGAGGAAAAGGATAAACCTTGGTCAGACAACAAGGTACAGGTCAAGATTGACAACGAAGGACCGGACGTATGTCTAAAGAGTTCTCCGTCCAGTCCGTCAGACTATAAGTGTAGAGAAAGTCTTAAAAGGTGTCAAATAACACTAGGTGTATCAGTTTCCGAAACCATATCAGTTATTTCGTCTTTATCTACAAAAGGACCTTGAGAGAACGAAAAAGGTACTAGGTCGCCTACAACCGTTAAACTAGAGACCAAGGAGACGGAAAAGATTTTGGTTGAACTTGTAGTCCTTCAAGTGCCAAATGAATAACGACTTCGGACCGAACCTCTTAAAACTCGTAATGAAATGATCATACACTCTACTCACGTTAACACGCCATCAAACTCGTAAGAAACCGTAACGGAAAGAAACGCAACGGTGGAGTACACTTCTCAACTGAGTAACCTTTTCTGAAACTACGACCCTCCCTAACCCCCGTCCTCTTCTTCCCCTGCTGTCTCCTACTCTCCCGACCTACCGTAGTGACTGAGCTACCTGTACTCAGACTCACTTGAGACCCACAAACACTACTTGTCCCTCCGGACCGTACGACGCTAAGTACCCCAGCGTTTCTCAACCTGTAGTGACTCGCTGACTTGATTGATTGGAGTTGTATTATTTTCGATATATACTGTTTGGGTGTCGTTTGTAATAGGAGTTACCACTTTTTAACTTTCGTAAAAGGGATTTCAGTCCTTGTTCTGTTCCCACGGGTGAGAGTGGCCATGATAAGTTGTAACAAAACCTTCAAAACCGGTATCGTTAGTCTCGTCTTTTTCTTTATATTCCTTAGGTTTAACCTTTTCTTCTTCATTTTGAGAGTGACAAACGTCTACTGTACTAGGAGATGTATCTTTTGGGATTTCTGAGGTGGTCTTTTAATGATCTTGATTAGTTACTTATATCATTTATCCGTCCTATATTTTAATTGTGTGTCTTTAGGGAACGTAAGGATATGTGATTATTACTCTTTCATCTTTGTCCTTAATTCCTTTGTTAGACTAAGTGGGACGTTGTTTTTCTTATTTCATGAATCCTTATATAAATAGATTTCTTTGATTTCTGGATATATATCTTTTGATATTTTGTGACCACTTTCTTTAGTTTCTCCTGTTATTATCTACCTCTTTATATGGTACAAACACCTAGTCTTCTTAGTTATATCACATTTACTCATATGATGGGCTTCATTAGATATCTAAGTTACGTTAGGGATAGTTCGATGGTTACCATAAAAGGTGTCTCTATCTTGTTTATTAAATTGTTGAACATACCTTTATGTTTTTTTGAACATATCGGTTTCGTTAGAACTCTTTCTTCTTACCTTGGTCTCTTTAATTGGACAGACTGAAGTCCGAGATGATGTTTCGGTGTCAGTAGTTCTGTCATACCATGACCGTGTTTCTGTCTTTATATCTAGTTACCTTGACTTATCTTTCGGGTCTCTATTTAGGTACGTGGATACCTGTGGAATAGAAACTGTTTCCTCCGTTCTTATATGTTACCTCTTTTCTGTTAGAGAAATTGTTCACCACCACCCTTTTGACCAGTTGGTGAGTATTTTCTTACTTTAATCTTGTGAAAGATTGTAGTATGTATTTTTATTTGAGTTTTACCTAATTTGTAGATTTGGATTCGGGTCTTTGATATTTTGAGGATCTCTTCTTGTATCCGTTTTGTGAGAGGCTGAATTTAGTATCGTCCTCGGAGATACTGGGTGGCGGGTCTTATGACCTTTATTTTCATTTTTATTTGTTTACCCTGTACTAATTTTAATTTTCGAACACGTGTTGTTTCCTTTGATATTCGTTCCACTTTTCTGTCTGAAGACTTACCCTCTTTTATTATCGTTTACTTCGTTGACTGTTTCTTAATTAGAGTTTTTGTATGTTCGTTGAGGACGTCGAGTTAAGGTCTTTTTATTTGCTGGGTTAGTTTTTTACCCGGTTTCTTGATTTGTCTGTAAAGAGGTTTCTTCTGTATGTGTACCATTGTTTGTAGTTTTCCACGAGTTTTAGCGAGTAATAGTCTCTTTACGTTTAGTTTTGGTGTCACTCCATGGTAAAGTACGGTCAGTTTTACCGACTCTAGGTTTTCAGATGTTCGTTATTTACGACCTCTCCCACACCTCTTTTCCCTTGGGAGAACGTGACAACCACTCTTACGTTTGATCATGTCGGTAATACCTCTTGTACACCTCTAAGGAAATTTTTGACCTTTATATTGACGGTATGGTGGGTCGTTAGGGTGACGACCCGTATATGTAGCTCCTTTGGTCTTAACTTTCTCTGTGCACATGGGGTTACAAGTAGTGACATGACAAATATTATCGGTCCTGTACCTTTGTTGGATCTACAGGTAGTCGTCTACTTACCTATTCTTTAGACACCATGTATATGTGTTACCTCATAATGAGTCGGTAAATTTTCTTATGTAAACTTAGTCAAGATTACTCCACCTACTTTGTCCTCGGATAATGTGTCTCACTTCATTCGGTCTTTCTTTTTGTCGTTATGTCATATGATTGCGTATATATACCTTAAATCTTTCTACCATTGCTATTGGGACATACACTCTGTCGTTCTCTGTGTCTACATATCTTGTCAGAAAACCTGAGACACCCTCTCCTGTTCCCACCCTACTAAACCCTCTTACCGTAACTTTGTACATATAATGGTATACACTTTGTTTGTCAACGACCGAACCCCGACCACGTGACCCTACTGGGTCTCCCTACCATACCCCTTCCTTCACCCTCCCTCCAAGTCCTACCCCTTGTGTACATGTGGGCACTGTCTAAGTACAGTTACATACCGTTTTGGTTATGTTATAATATTTCATTAATCGGAGGTTAATTTTATTTATTTAAATATAAAATTTTTTTCTTTACTACGACTTGGACGTTTTGAAACCGATGGACTACACTTCTCGACTGAGTAACCTTTGCTGAGACTACGACCCTTTGTAACTCCTGTCCTCTTCTTCCTCCGTTGTCTCCTATTCTACCAACCTACCGTAGTGACTAAGTTACCTGCACTTAAACTCGTTTGAGATCCTCTATTACTTCCTGTACATTCGGACCGTACGCCGTCGGGTACCCCAGTTTTTCTCAGCCTGTGCTGAATCCTTGACTTGTCGTTGTTGTTGTTTTGGAAGAGGGGTAGGAGAGGTAGCAGGTCGGGTATCATCGGTGATAATACGAGAGACAAATCTTCTAAACAATCTCTCTACCGACTTCCTTTAAGAAATTTGTCTTTTCATTACCATTTTCTTTCTTTGAAGCTCGTATTCCATTTTTCTTTTCTGTTGACTTTCTTTTCTTTATACCCATGTATTTTAACTGAGACAGAAACAAATACTCGGAATATTTTATATAAACTACTCATTTTGTTTTTAATATCGTGGTACACTATTATTTTCTTTACCATAAAATTTACCCCTTCTGATTCGTAGGACTTACTTTAACTTATAAAATGGAAGTGTATTTCATCATTTTTCGACTAAGGTCATCTGTTACTATTTAATAGATACGTATAAAATTATTAGCCCGGTCAATGATATCTTTAATGTTTTTATATAACTTTTTGTGATATTTATTCAGTTGTACCTTAGGATTTTCATCATAAGTTCATTGAGTAATCTCCCGTTCTTTTATCTTAACCTTCATGTTCTTGGTCTCCTTTTTTGTTTGTTATTTTACTGTCTGTGATCGTATAGTTCTTAATGAAATTTACATTTGTCGAGTTTATTTAGTTAGTTTTCTGTCTTAAACCATTAATCTAGTTATTTTTTACTGATCTGAAATAGGTGTTTTTTTGAGCGAAGTTTATATTTTTAAATTCGTCCAGTTTTCATGATCTTACTTTTTTGTATTTCGTACGTTGTAATTAAGATACTTCCATCATCATGGATGTAAGTATAGACATTTCACCTAAATCTCGTTTCTTTTAATTACCTTTTTCTCTCTCTAAAATGTATTACCATTTTTTCCTAGTTGGGGAAGAATAATAAGAATCAGTGTAGTTATGATCTTCAAAGTCAGTGACAGTATTTCCTTCTTTTTTTTATGTCTAACGTTTCCTTTTTTATTTTGATGGAGATAAAAGGATACCGTACTAGTTGATGTTTATTTTAGGGTTCCTTAAAAAGTTTTTATAAGGATCTTACTCATTTACTCAAGTCGTTCTTTTTCCTGTGTTCTAGTTGAACATAGTTAATATAAATATATCTGATTTTTAGTTATACACCTTTTGTTTTATTTTTTCTTTCATGGTACATTTTAGAGAGTTTCTTTTACTTTGTAAATCCATATTTGTTTTATACTGTATAAAGTTTCATACAATTTTTACTGTTTTGTGACCCATTTCTTTACTTTGTTTTAATTAACCTCTCTGAATAGTTCAAGTATATAACCTTCTGAGTTGTATGATTTCTATAGATAAGGATTTAATTAGATATCCAAATTACGTTTAGGACAGTAAAAAAGTCATTTAAAAATTTCTGTCACTGTCCAAATAATATTTTAAATACACATACCGTTCCTAATTCTCATTGATGTTATTAAAACTATTTCTTCTCATTTCGGTGAGAAATGAGTGAGAAGGGTTATAATTCCGAATTATACTTCGATGTTAATGAATCATCTTTCACCATAATCACCTACTGTCTGTGTAACTGGAAACTTTTAGTCTTTGTCTGGGTGTGTTGATACGAATCGACTAAACACTGTTCCCAAGTTTGAGTTAAGTCCTTGTTCCTTATCAACAGTTGTTGTCAAAACCTCGATACTTCACAGGTATTCTTTATTTCCTTTTAGTTTCGTTCAGAATATAAAATATATTTTTAATTCATTTTCAACCTAGTACTAGAATTTATATGTTTGTTTTTGAATTTTAGAATATCTTTTGTTGTTATTGTTGTTGTTGTTTGTTGACTCCTCTTTTTGAAATCCTAGGTCTTGATATGTTTCTTAAGAATCTGAACAATACTTTTCGTACTTGGTGTTTTTTTTTTTTTAAATTAACCTAGAGTAGGTTTAATTTAAAAAAAGGAGACGTTTTCAGGTATGTCTCTCCACTTTTTTGTTCGATGTCTTTTTTATAAACTTTTGGTGTAGATGTTGATTATAGTATTATATATTCCAATAGAGTTATAAGTTGTCATTGTTTGTTAGGTTAATGTTTTAACCCTTTCCTACAGTTGTGTAATGACTTTTCTTATATACCTACTGTTTATACATGTATATTAATACAAGTTTAGTAATCTGTAATTCTTTTACTTTTATTTTAGGTATCACACAATAGTGATGTGATACACAATAGTGTAGACGTGTTACCGATTTTAAAAATTTTTCTTGTTTTGTTTTACGATGACTCTTACAAATCTTTGACATAGTGACTGTGTAACCACCCTTACATTTTATTATCAGTGTTCAATTATAAAGTATATTTTGATTTGTGTATTAATGATATACTGGGTCATTAACATGAGAATCTGTAAATAGTGTATCTTTATTTTTGTATACGAGTGTATTTTTCTATATGTACCTATAAATCGTATACATGTCGTCGAAATAAATATTATGATTTTTAGTATTATGTAGAGGTCGTGGGAAGTTGTCCACTTATCAATTTCTTCGACCATATAGGTATTGTACCTTATGATGAATCACTACTTTCCCTTGTTTCATAACTATGTGAATTTTTGAACCTACATAGAGATTCTTTAACAGGATATACTTTTTCGGTTATAGTTTTCATGTGTGTGACATAAAAATATGAACATGTTAAAATTTACTTTTTATTTACATTTTTACCTCTCGTATAATCACTAAGTGTCACCAATCCCTATCACCACCTCTTCATACTACCCACTTCAATATTTACCCATTGTACTCCCTAGGAACACGAATTCCTTGACAAGTCATAGGAGTGCCACTAGTACCTGTATGCTCAGACATATACATTCTATTAAAATATTTTGGTTTACGTGTGGTTGTGTTTTTTGATGTTCACCCCTTTTGATGTATTCTAACCACCTGACATAGTTACAGTTATGAGACCGAAACTATAATGTCATATTTAAACGTTTTATTTCATTTCCTATACTTCCCCTTTTATATAGATAATAAAGAATATTGAAGAACACTTGGATGTCAATAAATTATGTTTAAAGTAATTTTATATCACCAATTTATATTTTTAGTTTTGTTTTTTATTAAAAATATATGATATTACCTAGTAAATTTTATTAAAACTACTTTGAATAATGACCATAAATTACCATCTTTTATTTATCAATTTATAGTACCTTATCTAGATAGATCCTTACTTATTTTGGTAATGTCTCTTCAATAAGACACATCAATTACTACACAGATTTTATTCTAAATTAAGTACCTACATGCTTTAGTTATAAATACCTATAGTTAAAAGAAGTTTACATAGTTTTTTAATCATGTAAGTGTTATATTAAGAGATATTATAAAAAATAATTTTAGTTAAGTATTTCAGTGTAAAATATACTTAAATATACCTCCTTATTTATCGGTTCTACTAAGACTTTTGCTTTTAGTGACTTTCTTCTGAAAATAGTATATATTCTATATATATAGAATATATGTATATACATATACATAGAATATACATATATTCTATATATATGATATATATATACGAAATTTCAATAACATTAAATAAATAAAAAAACGTACTTTCTAGTATTTTAATCAGTAACTAAAATAAGATAGTCTACCTCTGAAATTTTACACACTTGATTTCTCGTCTTATTGTACTTAAATTATTCTCTTCTAGACTATATTTTTATATGTTTATACAGATTTTTTTATAGGTATATTTATACCCTTTAACCACAAAATATATTTTTCTTGTGAAAGGACCACGGAACCGTATTTCTTAGGTGGACGGGTCGTACTCTGTACCAAAGTCAGGGACCCAGTCCTTCTAGGGGACCTCTTCTTTTACCGATTGGTGAAGTCATAATACCCTTTAGGGTACCTGTCTCCTTGGACCTCCCGATGACACGTACCCCAGTGTTCTCATCCTGTACTGACTCGTTGATTTGTTTTTGTTGTTATTCTTCTTTTGACCTTTCAACGTGTTCCTTAACAGAACTCTGTTCTNATTATATATATTTATATATATATATTTTACCTGACTAGACATATAATGGTACATCTTTTAGTAAAACGTTTTATTATGTATTTCATACTCAGGGTTGTACTGTATCAATGAGTTAAATTGTTTATCTTTTTCCGTTTTCACCACCTTGTAGTGAAGATTATGATACTACGTTTTTCTGCGACCGAAAGTAAAACAATTGAGAATAAGAGAGTGACTAAGAGACACTTTCTTCGGTTCACGATACCTTACACGGATCCTTGATACAGAAGTAGGTCTCGGTCGATACTGGACTCGTGACGGTTGCAAGTTATACTCGTTCGAAGTTTCACTTAAGAGGTAGCCAATTGTGAACTCTGGTGTCCCTCCAATTGAACACTCTCCGGGACCCGGTCTCCGTGGATTAATTCGACACGGGTCTAAGTTCAAGGTACCATTTACAATGTACCAATTACAAACAACTAAATTCGGTGATTCAAACCCCCATGAAGTAATTGATCTTTATATATTTATTTTATTATAAATACTTTATTTTACTATTCTATTGAAGGTACCCATGTCAATTTATTTGAATTTACTTTGTTAGTAAAAAATTTCTAATTTTTAATTCGGGTATGTAAATGGAGACCTTACTCGTACCCTTGATTCTAAATCTCCTCACTAGTTTCCTCTGAAATGGTAAACCAGTTTAAAAGTAGGCATCATTCTAGTTAGACAAGTGTCCAATTAAGACATTATTTTTCATTAACCACCCCGGAAGGTCAAAGATCAAACTTTGTCTTTCTCGTATATCTTAAGTAGTGAGACTAGGTTTATTCTTGTGAGACTTTTTAGGTGTGGAGAAGAATCCGGTTTCGTTCTTTCCAATTACCAGTTTAACGACAGGACGTTTGACCTCTTTGTTTCACAAATGTCTCTTACTGTTGAATCCCATGTTGTGTTCTCGTCTTGTAAAGTACCCTAGGTCTTACTTCCATCCTTTTGTTGGATATGAACTTCTTAAAACTCTTCGAATGACGTCTGTTTAAACTCTCAATATTGTGATCTCTCTAGTTAGAATCCCTTCTCCACCTTAAAGCCGTTACGGTTTCTTACGAGTTTGATGGCGTGTTAACGTGAGTAGAGTGTACGATCATTTCATTACGAGTTTTAAGAGGTTCGGTCCGAAGTCGTTATACACTTGGCACTTGAAGGTCTACGAGTTCAACCAAAATCTTTTCCGTCTCCTTGGTCTCTAGTTTAACGGTTGTAGACGACCTAGTACCTTTTTCGTTCTCTCAAGGTCCTTTTGTAGATAAAGACGAAATAACTGATATGGTTTCGGAAACTGACACACCTAGTGTTATTTGACACCTTTTAAGTCTCTCTCTACCCTTATGGTCTGGTGGACTAGACAGAGAACTCTTTAGACATACGTCCGGTCCTTCGTTCTCAATCTTGACCTGTACCTTGTTGTCTGACCAAGGTTTATCCTTTTCCTCATACAGTTCCGACATATAACAGTGGGACGAATAAATTGAATATACGTCTCATGTAGTACTCTTTGCGACCCGATCTCCTTCGTGTTCGTCTTTAGTTCTAACGACCCTCTTTATAGTTATTGGAGTCTATACGTCTACTGTGGTGGGAATACCGTCTTTCACTTCTCCTTGATTTTTCGGAGAACTACTTTCACTTTTTCCTCTCACTTTTTTAACCGAATTTCGAACTCTCCCATTGTCCGTCTTTTCGGTCCTCAGAGGTTTGCCTCTTTTTTATCGGACGTTCACAGTCTGTAAAAATAGAGAGAATTTGCCGTCCTTTTTTGTTTGCGCTATAAAAAAGGAAGAGATATGTTTAAATTTTCATCCAAAGAGAATTTTAAGACACAACGGTATTACTGTGGACCAAAGTGAATTTCAATTGGTAACGGAAAAAGAATACTTTTACAAATAGAATTCGATACGATTATATGATACGTAAATGGGGTTTGAGACAGAAGTTCAGGGAAGGCGGAAAACCCGAGTCTTGGACGAACTATTTGGTCATACAATATGAGGCTATAACAAGGAGATTAGATACATTTATTTTGACAAACATACCACGAGACGGGAAGAAGTTCTAAGTTCAATTATGAAAATACCGGGTTCTATTTGGTAAACCACGGTTCTAATAGGGTTTTATGTAGAATACCCACTCCCCGGACCACGGTAAGATTGAAAACTCTGTAAGGAAAGAAAGTAATTGTCTGACGACCACTGATATATTGTAGGTCGATTTCTGATCGTCCCCCCATGAGAAAGACGGGGGAAGACTACGGATACAGTCTTCGAAAGAGATAGAGGAAATATGAAATTATTTTGAAATAATGTGTTTTCGAGACTCGTTAGTTCGGAGCAGAGATCGGAGTCTAATTTAAGAAGAAGAGGAGGCCGCCGGTTTTTAGGGTCGCAGTAATAAGTTGTTGTTGGAAAGTTCGAGTTGTAAGTCTTTTACTTCTAGTACCGTAGGTCAGGGTAGTGAAGTACCCTTTATCTACTCCTTTGTCACCTTTGTCACAGTCTGAAATAAAACCCCCCCGAGGTTTTAGTGACGTGTACCACTGACGTCGGTACTTTAATTTTCTGCGAATGAGGAACCTTCTTTTCAATACTGGTTGGATCTATCGTATAAGTTTTCGTCTCTGTAATGAAACGGCTGATTCCAGGCAGATCAGTTCCGATACCAAAAAGGTCACCAGTACATACCTACACTCTCAACCTGACACTTCTTCCGACTCGCGGTTTCTTAACTACGAAAACTTGACACCACAACATCTTCTGAGAACTCTCAGGGAACCTGACGTTCCTCTGGGTTGGTTAGGTAAGACTTCCTCTAGTTGGGACCCTAAAGAGACCTTCCTTACTACGATTTCGACTTTGAGGTCATGAAACCGATGGAGTACGCTTCTCAACTGAGTAACCTTTTCTGAAACTACGACCCTCCCTAACCCCCGTCCTCTTCTTCCCCTACTTTCTCCTACTCTACCGACTTACCGTAGTGACTGAGCTACCTACACTTAGACTCACTTGAGGCCCTCAACCACTACCTGTCCCTCCGGACCGTACGACGCAAAGTACCCCAGTGTTTCTCAGCCTGTGTTGACTCGCTGACTTGACTTGACTTTGGAGGTCCTCGGGGTGATTCGAGAGTGACACTTTTAGTCTTCTATTTTTTAAAGAAGTGAGAAGGTCATCCTCCTTCGTTTTTCATTGGTAAGACCTTATACGGATCTCGTAAACAAGAAGGATGGTTCCGGGTGGGAGTTTCCTTTAGTAAAACGATCTAGGTGTAGTTACTCAAAATAACCTTGGATTGGTTGTATCTTTTTCCTTTGATAGGTTAACATCCGAAAACTTTGGAAGAACAGAGTGGATTACCCCCGTTTTTAGGACTCTTCGTGAACGTTTTCAGTGTTGAGTCCTTGTGTCCGAAGGATTTTCTGATTCTGAATTAGTTCCTGATGTTTTACAGAGTAGAAGGGGTTGCGGAATGGTTCGGTCCTCCTGAGGATATGTTGTACCCTCTGTTTTTGTTCCTCGTTTAAAGTGGGAGACTATGAATGTCTATTTCTTTTATTATTTGTCATTTGTGTCGAATTGAGGGTCGGTCTATTTATAGTTTGTTATTTTGTAAGACTTGGGGACCCCGATGATCCTCGTTTCTTCCCCATCTGTGGAAAGACGTCGGGTTCTATTGACGTTTTGAACCTCTTTCTCGTCTTGACTCTGAAGAGTAAACTCTCGTTTCCTCGTCTCTTCATACTGAGATTGTAGAGACCTGAAAATTACACGAGTGGTTCCAAGACCAAAGTCTGGGGTTCTCACGACTTTCTTAGTCGTATCAGGTCTATGGACACCGTCGATCCTTGTCTCCCTTTTTCCCGTCCTCCGAGGGACATCACTCGTTCCGAGATACTCTAACCCTTGTTCATGTATTGACTTCGACGGTCATTCATGTATTGACTTCGTTAATCATTCTGTACTGACTCGCTGAAGTGAAAGTGAAAAGTGAAATTACGTAACCTCTTCTTTTACCGTTGGGTGAGGTCACAAGAACGGACCTCTTAGGGTCCCTGTCGTCTCGGATCACCCGACGGCAGATACCCTAGCGTGTCTCAACCTGTGCTGACTTCGTTGAATCGTCGTCGTCGTCGTCGTCGTCGTCTGATATAGGACTTTCTATTTTGAAATTGTATAAAAACCCTTCCTGTGTTAAATTGAGTGATGTCACACGGAAGACAGAGGAGGAGTGTTAAGAGTAAAAAGGGTACACGTTTTATATATGTAAGTGAAGTAGGGTTGTGTTTATTACGGAATTGAGTAAAATCGTCATTGTGATTCCGGTTTTAAAGTAGATTTATAGTTGAGTTATCCAGAATAAGGAAAATTTTTAAAAAATAATTTGATATCAAGTAAATATTACAATATAATTAAAGACGACATATCGTTTCATATATCCAACTTATTTGTTATTTAAGGAAGGATGACATATTATCAAACGTAGATGTATACATTATATACAAATACATATACATACTCATATACATATATACAAATGTAGGATATACATTATGAAACGTAGATATATATTATCCAACGTTATCTAACGTAGATTAGGGTTTGAGGGTTAGAAAAGAAGGGGATGGAGGGAAGGGGAACCGTTGGTCTTCAGATTGGAGATACAGACACTCAGACAAAGACAAAGTATCTATCCAAGTAAACACAGTATAAAATCTAATGTGTATAATCACTATAGTACATCATAGACAGAAAGAAAAAGACTGTAAAGTGAATCATACTATTAGAGATCCAGGTAGGCACGACGACGTTTACCGTAAGAAAGTAACAGAAAATACCGACAGTTGAGTTATCCAGAATTTAGAGTAGAAGATTTAGTAGATTAGTCCATACCCATTATAAGACCTATACCGACTTGAAGTCTGTTTTAATGAGAGGTGTACACTGTACATTTTGATCTTTGACAAAGATTTTACGTCACCACCCCGTCCGAATCCTGTCTGTGTGGGTAAGGTTTTTCCTCTTTAAATTTCCTTATTTCCCCAGTACTCAGGATATGTTCACACGTTTGGTTCGTATAAAACACTGGTGTACCTGATATCGGGTGGTCCGAGAAGACAGGTACCCTAAGAGGTCCGTTCTTATAAACATGACCCAACGGTACGGGAGGAGGTCCCCGAGAAGGGTTGTGTCCCTAGTTTGGGTGCAGAGAAGGTAAAGGCCGTAACGTCCGTCCAAGAAATGGTGTTCACGGTGGACCCTTCGGGAACCAATGTTAGTGTGGGTTCACTCTAAGTATCGGAGTTCATATAAAAATAATTTATTCGTTCTTACTTTTATTGATTTGACCTATAAGATTACCTTTTCATTCTTTCTTTTGTTGTTTTTACTTCCCCTTTATCCTCCTTCCTTTACTGTCTTTCTTTTCATCTTTAATGACTTAATCTACCCTAAAGGGATCACCATATCACCTATTGAGACGTGAGGGTTACGTCCCATGAGCCCAAACTGGGGACCAGTCCCTTGATCTAGGGTGTACGACGGTGTTACTTAAGTGTTCGATGTTGATTTTCTAGGAGGTACGACTTTCGTTTCTACCTTCTAGAGTATACGACGTCTATTTATTTATAAAAAATCTTCTTTAATTACTTAATCTTTGGTTTTAGTTAAAAGATTTAGTAAATGAACTTTTCTGGTTATGTTTGTCTAGACCAAGGTACATATTCATACGGGAACCCGAGTTTTATCGTCGTGAAACCAAATTTCGAGACGACAACGACAGAACTTCAAGAATTATTAATATGGAAAGTTACACCCATAATATTTACTTTGAGGTACCCTGTTACCTCGTATATGTACTCGTTTACTCTGACCACGTTATACGTCCGATGGACAAAAAGTAATCGTGTATTACACATAAATCGTAAACACCCACTAGGTACTCGTTTCTTAAAATCCTCTGAGTATTACACAACGTGAAGTCGTTCTAGGGTTCACTCATGTTCCATCTACACAATATAGACAATTGATTCGTTCCTTTGATTGTCAAGGGTTTCTGGTACGAAAGACAAACTTGGTCTTGAATGAGGTTTACGTCTTTTGTTTCTGTTACTGTAAAATTCTTTACCCTTATTGATTTCTTAGGATGGTATAGGAAAGAATATAATAAAGGTATTAATCGGTTGATGAATGTAACTTTTATTAAAAGAGTTTTTTCATTTCCTTTGGTTTTAAATAAAAGATAAAAAAAGTGAGTTGTCATTCGGTGTCTGTCTCTCATAGATGTCTTTTTCGTTTATAGTTATTCGTTTTATTTTTGTCAAGTCAAGACACGTCGTAAAAGTGTCAACACCTTTCTTACTTTAGGTGTACGTACATACTTGATTTTGTTTGACATATTAAAGACACTAAAGTATATACTAAATTTACAAAAATACAAATATAAATTTTGACCGTAACGTGCTTTGTTGTTACTTGTCATGTTGATATAATCACCAGATTCTAAAATTTTGAAATGTGACTTACTATAATTTGATGTTTAAATTTTATTTACTGTTTACTTTTTCCGTGAACAAAGATACTCGTATTCTCTCCTACACCACCTCACGTTTCGAGGTATACATTGTTAATTTATATTTATATGACTTGGAACCTTTAAGACCCGAGTCAGTAGGACGAAAGTCTTAAACTCGTCGGTCAGAATTTACTCCGTCTATTAATCTATTAAATTGACGTCTTTGTATCCTGAAATCTCTTTTCTGTAAACACTCAAAAGGATTACTTTCTCAATCTAATGACGTGATAGTGACATTAAACTTCAAACAATAAACTTTCGGGACAAATATGTGTTCTCTTTGGATATACGTCCAGTCCTTCGTTGTCAATCTTGACCTGTACCTTGTTGTCTGACCAAGGTATATCCTTTTCCTCATGCAGTTCCGAGATATAACAGTGGGACGAATAAATTGAAGATACGTCTCATGTAGTACTCTTTGCGACCCGACCTTCTTCGTGTTCGACCTTAGTTCTAACGGCCCTCTTTATAGTTATTGGAGTCTATACGTCTACTGTGGTGGGAATACCGTCTTTCACTTGTCCTTGATTTTTCGAAGAACTACTTTCACTTTCTCCTCTCACTTTTTCAACCGAATTTCGAGTTGTAAGTCTTTTGATTCTAGTACCGTAGGTCAGGGTAGTAAAGTACCCTTTATCTACTCCTTTGTCATCTTTGTCACCGTCTGAAATAAACCCCCCCGAGGTTTTAGTGACGTCTACCACTGACGTCGGTACTTTAATTTTCTGCGAATGAGGAACCTTCTTTTCAATACTGGTTGGATCTCTCGTATAAATTTTCGTCTCTGTAATGAAACGGTTGTTTCCAGGTAGATCAGTTCCGATACCAAAAAGGTTATCAGTACATACCTACACTCTCCACCTGACACTTCTTTCGGCTCGTGACTTCTTAACTACGAAAACTTGACACCACAACCTCTTCTGAGAACTCTCTCAGGGAACCTGACGTTCNTAAAGAAACCTTCCTTACTACGATTTCGACTTTGAGGTCATGAAACCGGTGGAGTACGCTTCTCAACTGAGTGACGTTTTCTGAGACTACGACCTTCCCTAACCCCCGTCCTCCTCTTCCCCTACTGTCTCCTACTCTACCGACCTACCGTAGTGGTTGAGCTACCTGCACTCAGACTCACTTGAAGCCCTCAACCACTACCTGTCCCTCCGGACCGCACGACGTCAGGTACCCCAGTGTTTATCAGTCTGTGTTGACTCGTTGACTTGACTTGACTTGACTATGTGTGTCTCAAAGATTCTTCAAGAAAATACAAAGAAAGGATTTACAGTAGGTTGTCACTTTCTATTACTTTATAAGTCCTTTGAGAGGTTGTATTTTATCGGGGGATTTATTTGTTGTCTTTTGCTTCGTTCTATTTTTCTCTTTTAAGTTCTTTGTCTATTTTGAAGTTTTTACAGTTATTAATTATCGAAGTCTCTTGTATGAAAGAGAAACTTTATTCTTGTCTTACGATGTTTTTCTCCTTCTATATCCTTTTTTATTTTACTCAGGAACCTTAAATTTTTGTTCGAGTGTCAAAAATTTTCTTATTTATAATCTTTAATTTTTGTTTCAATTTAAAGGATCTTTAAATTTATTATAACTGTCGTTGTTCTTTTTATTCTGTTACCCTACCTCCTCTAAAATTAACTTCCTAATTAAGTTCTTAGTGATTTAGAATTTAAATTTTGATTCCTTTATCTTTTCTGTTTTAATAGTTTCCTTATTTTACCTTTTAAAGTGTCTTAATATCCTATACCTAGAGGATTTCTTTTCTTCGTTACTTGATAGTTGTTTTACTGACCCCTTTTCTTATATGGTTTCGTGTATCAACATTTTAAACTCTTGTGATCTTTATTTTCTCTACTAGGATTTTCCTGACCCTTTATCTTATCGTAGTTTTAAGAGTTCACATTGTAATAAACGCCTAACCCTTTATCTTATCGTAGTTTTAAGAGTTCACATTGTAATAAACGATCTTATTTTACTTCGTTACAGAAATTTTAAGACTTTATAGTAAGGAGATTTATTTAAAAGACTTGTCATATTCCTCCAAAAGTTCGAATGGTACTGAATTTTTAAATGTAAGACATGTACAGTAAAGTGTCTTCCGATGACCATTTAAATGAGGTTGTTTTACACATTCATTTGACCTATCAGTACTCTAAATCTTTTGTACATCATATTGTATCCTCTACTTATTTTCATGATTTTAGATGTCACATAGGTCTTTCATACCTTACCTTTTCTTACCTCCCTAATTTCTTAGTTTTTCTAGAGGTCCCTTTTTGTCTTTATGATCTGATTTGTTACATAACCTGACAAATTTTTAATTATAACTACTCGTAAAATGAAGACATGACTTTATTGATTATTCTTAAGTGAATCTTTTATTCTATTAATAATTTATATACTGTTAAGTCTTCATATTTTTTGTTTGTAATATCTACCGAGTCTTCAATTACTATTATCAGTATTATTACATTTGTAGTTTTAAAATAATTTTAATATTAATATGAACTTTCTACCTTCTTTTTTTTCAACTGAACATATTATCTCAGATTAAAAAGGATACGGTATTGACCTTTATTTACGTATTAAAGATTTAGTGATTTATTTATTACTGTACTCGTATAAGGAAACTTTTGGTCTCCATTGTGATCTTCTTTGTGGAATTCCAAATTGCAACAAGATAGACTTCTTGTTCCGAATCATTACCCTGTAAAGGTAGTTCTATGACACTAATAGGTCATTTACTGGAATTATTTATACTGAAAGTTTTGAATGACGTATATATAATAGGACTATTTTTTATTTAATATAAATTATTTTAATCTTCTCTTCTTATGTTTAAGACATGAGGTAAGCTTATTTTTTAAATTTTACTATACGACGATTCAGTGAAGTCAGTACAGGCTGAGACACGCTGGGGTATCTGCCGTCGGGTGGTCCGAGGGGGCAGGGACCCTAAGAGGTCCGTTCTTGGGACCTCACCCAACGGTAAAGGAAGAGGTTACGTACTTTCACTTTTCACTTTCACTTAAACGAGTCAGCACAGACTGAGAATGGCTGGGGTGCCTGACGTCGGATGGTCCGAGGAGGCGGGTACCCTAAAAGGTCCGTTCTCATGATCTCACCCTACGGTAACGGAAGAGACTTTTTACTATATTACCTGATAAAATAGTCCTTCATATATACTGGTTCAATATGATTCGTTTTTCACATTTTTATATCGTTGTTGGTACTTTGTTAAAACTTCAAAGACTTTCTTTATTGGGGTTCTCACTGTGATATGAAGTTACGACAACAGGTCCCAGAAAGTTTAGAGTTCCATTTTCTGTGAGAATAAAATAAGTTTTACAAATTCTCATATCTTGTTTTTCTTTATAACCTTAATAAAAAATAGTTCGACAATGTAGACTATATGGAACAGTGCTTTTCTTATTTTTGTAACTATTTAAAATGATTATTTATATTGTACTTTTAAGTTTATAGATTGTTTAGGTCAGTATGCAATTAAAATTTTTATTAAATAATACTGATTAGACTTGAATAGTGTCCTCTACTGTCCAGTCAATATTAAACCTTAACAATTTGATGAGACATATAACAAAATCAAATTACTTTTTTATACCAAAAACTCTCAACGATATCCGGAGATATAGTTCAAAATAAACTATTTGAAGTTGTGGTTAAAGTCTGGTTTTGTGTGATCCATTTCACTTTTGAACTTCCTTTAAAGAAATTGAACAACTATTATACATTCACTACAATCATCAATAACTAGTACGAATTACCACTTTATCTTCTCGTCCATAGACTTTAATTCTGTACATAAAGGTAAAGGATCATATATATAGGTACTTTAATAACTTAAATCGATATTTTCAGGAGACATGTCAACTCAATGTTACGTGGATTTTTAGAAAGATTTAGTGATTAGATACATCTGTATAGTCGTATATCGTAAACGGTGTTCTCTGTTTAGGACAAAGTAGATAGTCTCGTGATTCTCGTAAGAATACTTTATACCATAGTTTTTATAACGGACATATTGAGTTGATAATAAATTGTACTTTACTTAATTGTATACGTTTTATTGTTAATTTGTATTTTCATATTCTTAATTACTCTTATTTATATGTTCAAGTTAAATTTATACTCTTCTCAAATGACCCTCTTTACTTTTGTTCAACCTATTTAACTGTGTGTAATAAAAGATCCTTTCTTTTCGGACTATAAAGTTTCTAATGTATAGTGTACTATAAGTTAAAGGATTCCCTGATACACCTAAAACTCTTAGAACTATTTTGTTAAGATTAAAGGTAGATATCGTTACTCGTTATATAATTTTAACTTTTTTTGTTATTACTTTACTGTGTATAACTAGTTGTAATTGATTGTCACTTTATTAATTCTCATGTATGGGAATGTTATTGTCTCGAAAACTTGTGTTCATCATTATCTGTCGAATTCTTTTATTCACATATAAACTGACTAATTTGACCGTAAAATTAAGTAACCCTTTTACTGTTATAAAATCCAATACTCTGGTTTGTCAGACACAACGTTGGTAAGTTGAGAGTAACATCTCGTTTTCATCGGTATCAGTGATATAGTTGTTTGTTCACCATGTCACAAGGTTATTTTGAAGTAAATGTTTTTCTCAGTTGTTCTTTGTTCCTCTGACTTTGAAGTCTGATCACTTAAGGTTCCTGACTAGTGAGGGTTCTGTATGACTTTTTTTTAGACCGTTTTAACAGTCTTACTTGAAACAAGTTTGAGATTTTTTACCATTTTACAAATATCGTTGTTACACTTACTGTTTAGTTCTTTTTCCGTTGGTTCATAGACACTTTTCGACTTTCGGAAGAGCGATATAAAACTTTGTTCTCACAGGGAGAGTGGTGAAGATAAGTTACTTCATAACCTTCAACATCGGTATGGTTAGTCTGTTCTTTTTCTCCATAAATTTAAACTTCCTTTTTCCATTTTAACAGTGATAAACGTCTATTGTACTATCGGATATATCTCTTAGAATTTGAAAGGTGTTTACTCAAGTCGTTCTATCGACCTATGTTCTGACTTTGTATCTTTAGACAACGTAAAGAAATATGATTATTTCTTTTTAGTATTTCTCTAAATATAAATTTTTTAGTAAGTTTTAACACAAGTTTTTTACGGATCCTTATCTGGATTGGTTCGTCTACTTTCTAGGTAATAGTTAAGTGAAGTCAAGTCAGTAAGTCAGTACAGATTGAGAAACACTGGGGTACCTGACGTCGTACGGTCCGGAGGGACAGGTATTTGGTTGAAGGTCTCAAATGGGTTTGAGTACAGGTCACTCAGTCACTACGGTAGGTTGGTAGAGTAAAAGACAGAAGGGGAGGAGGAGGTCTGAAGTTAGGAAGAGTCGTAGTCCCAGAAAAGTTTACTCAGTCGAAAAACGTAGTCCACCGGTTTCATAACCTCAAAGTCGTAGTCGTAGTCCTGACTAGTGAAAATCCTACCTAACCAACCTAGAGGAACGTCAGGTTCCCTGAGAGTTCTCAAAAGAGGTTGTGGTATGAAGTTCTGGTAGTTAAGAAGCCGTGAGTCGAAAGAAATAACAGGTTGAGAGTGTAGGTATGTGCTGATGACCTTTTTGGTATCGGAACTGATCTACCTGGAAATAACCGTTTCATTGTAGAAACGAAAAATTATTCGACAGATCCAACCAGTATTGAAAAGAGGGTTTCTCATTCGTAGAAAATTAAAGTACCTACGTCAGTGGTAGACGTCACTAAAACCTCGGGAGTTTTTATTTCTAACGGTGACAAAGGTGACAAAGAGGTAGATAAAACGTACTTCAATAGACATACGTCCAGTCCTTCGTTGTCAATCTTTACCTGTACCTTGTTGTCTGACCAAGGTTTATCCTTTTCCTCATGTAGTTCCGAGATATAACAGTGAGACGAATAAATTGAATATAAGTCTCATGTAGTACTCTTTACGACCCGACCTACTTAGTGTTCGACCTTAGTTCTAACGGTCCTCTTTATAATTATTGGAGTCTATACGTCTACTGTGGTTGGAATACCGTCTTTCACTTCTTCTTGATTTCTCGGAGAACTACTTTCACTTTCTCCTCTCATTTTTTCAACCGAATTTCGAGTTGTAAGTCTTTTGTTTCTAGTACCGTAGACCATGGTAATGAAGTACAGTTTATCTACCTCTTTGTCACCTTTCTAGATATATGACTTTTGACATTTTGTGAGTATTTCCTTTAACTTCTACTAAATTTCTTTACCTTTCTATTGGATCCGAGAACCTAGTATCCTTAATTATAACAGTTTTACCGGTATGATGATTTTCGTTAGATATTTAAGTTACTTTAAGGATAGTTTTATGTTTATGTAAAAGGTATCTCTACCTTGTCAGTATTTTTTTAAGTGACACGTTATATGGACTTTGTTTATATTATAATATTTAGTTTAAGTTTATTCCTTTCATTTTATTTTTCGTTGACTTTTTGTCATCTTATTAAAGTATAAAAAATTTAATTAATTAAATAAAATTAACCTCCGATTAATATTATAACATCACCTAAAACGGTAATTAACTGTACTTAGTCGGTACCCATATGTACACAAGGGGTAGGACTTGGGGGGGTGGGTAGAGGGAGGGGTAGGGTAAGCAGTCCCAATAGTGTCACGAGACCGGGACTCGTGGGACAGAATACGTAGTTTGGACCTGACTATAAGATAAAGTGTATACGATTATATATAAAGTTACAATAAGAGAGTTTGGTCGGGTGGGAGCGGACGAGGTTGCTTCAGGTTTTCAAACAAAAATGTAGACACAGAGAAAACGACAGAGTGTATATCCCAGTAGCAATTGGTAGAAAGATTTAAGGTATATATACGTAATAATTGTTTCGATCACCTCCACTACCTTAAGGTCGCCTCGACAAAGTTTAGGACTTTCTACTACGAGACTTTCACGACGTGAGTTATACGGTCGTTTAAACCTTTTGAGTCGTCACCGGTGTCTTGACCTTTTCCAGTCAAAAGTAAGGTTAGGGTTTCTTTCCGTTACGGTTTCTTACGAGTTTGATTGACGTGTTAACGTGAGTAGAGTGTTCGATCATTTCATTACGAGTTTTAAGAGGTTCGGTCCAAAGTCGTTATGTACTTGACACTTGAAGGACTACAAGTTCGACCAAAATCTTTTCCGTCTCCTTGGTCTCTAGTTTAACGGTTGTAGGTGACCTAGTACCTTTTTCGTTCTCTCAAGGTCTTTTTGTAGATAAAGAGGAAACAACTGATACGGTTTCAGAAACACATCTAGCGTTATTTGATACCTTTTAAGACTTTCTCTACCCTTATGGTCTGGTGGACTGGACGGAGAACTCTTTAGACATACGTCCAGTCCTTCGTCGTTAATCTTGACCTGTACCTTGTTGTCTGACCAAGGTTTATCCTTTGCCTCATGTAGTTCCGACATATAACAGTGGGACGAATAAATTGAATATACGTCTCATGTAGCACTCTTTGCGACCGGATCTTCTTTGTTCGACCTTAATTCTAACGGTCCTCTTTATAGTTATTCGAGTCTATACGTCTACTGTGGTCGGAATACCGTCTTTCACTTCTCCTTGATTTTTCGGAGAACTACTTTCACTTTCTCCTCTCACTTTTTCAACCGAATTTCGAGTTGTAAGTCTTTTGCTTTTAGTACCGTAGACCAGGGTAGTGAAGTACCTTTGTCTTCCCCTTTGTCACAGTCTCAAATAAAACCCCCCGAGGTTTTAGTGACGTCTACCACTGACGTCGGTACTTTAATTTTCTGTGAGGAACCCTCTCTTCAATACTGGTTGGATCTATCATATAAGTTTTCGTCTCTGTAATGAAACGACTGATTCCAGACAGATCAGTTCCGATACCTAAAGGTCATCAGTACATACCTACACTCTCAACCTGACACTTCTTCCGACTTGTGGCTTCTTAACTACGAAAACTTGACACCACAACCTCTTCTGAGNCTACGAAAACTTGACACCACAACCTCTTCTGAGAACTCTCAGGGAACCTGACGTCCCTCTAGGTTGGTCAGGTAAGACTTCCTCTAGTCGGGACTCTAAAGAAACCTCCCTTACTACGATTTCGACTGTGAGGTCATGAAACCGGTGGAGTACGCTTCTCAACTGAGTAACCTTTTCTGAGACTACGACCCTCGCTAACCCCCGTCCTCCTTTTCCCCTGTTGTCTCCTACTCTACCGACCTACCGTAGTGACTGAGCTACCTGCACTCAGACTCACTTGAGGTCCTCAACCATTACCTGTCCCTCCGGATCGCGCGCCGCTAAGTACCCTAGCGTTTCTCAGTCTGTACTGACTCGCTGACTTGACTTGACTTGACTATGACATGACCACAAAAAGAAACACTGAATGAAGTGAGACATATTATCCGAGGTCAAAATAGGTGGAATAATCTTGACAAAGTTTCCGTAAGAAAAATTATCGACTCATTATAAGGTAACACATATATATGGTGACGCTACCTGTAACCCCATGTGTACAGAGAAAGTTAATACCAAAGGAGTCACACATACGTGTTGTCATCCTAAGGACCCAGTATACCGTCAAGATAAAGGTCAAAAAATTCCTTAGAGGTGTGACAAGAGGTATCACCGACATGATCAAACGTAAGGGTGGTTGTCACATTCTCCCAAGGGGAAAGAGGTGTGGGAGAGATCGTAAATAACAAACATATGAAAAATTATCGTCAGTAAGACTTACCGGTCTCTACCGTTGAGTAAGACCAAAACTATATCTAAAGAGACTATTACTCACTACAACTAGTAGAAAAGTACACAAACAATCGGTAGACATACAGAAAAAAACTCTTTACAGACAAATCAATAAACCGGGTAAAAAACTAAACCAGTAAGTAAAAAAACATTAACTCGACGTACTCGACGAACATATAAAAACTCTGATTAACAAACAGTCTACGAAGTAAATGATAATAAAAGAGGGTAAGACTTCCGACAGAAAAGTGGAACGAATCAAAGGAAGCAACACGTTTTCAAAAATTAATCCAGGGTAAACAAATAGAAACGAAAATAAAGGTAATGAGACCCTCCACCCAGTATCTCCTAGGACGACACTTAATACAGTCTCAAAAAACGGATACAAAAAGAGATCATCAAAATACAAAAGACCAGGATGTAAATCTATAAATTAGGTAAAACTCAAATAAAAACCCATACCACAATCTTTAACAAGATCAAAGTAGGAAAATGTTCACCAACCGGTCAAAAGGGTCGTGGTGAACAATTTCTCTAGTAGAAAAGAGGTAACATATAAGAACGGAGAACAGTTTCTGTTCTACAGGTATCCACGTACCTAGATAGAGACCCGTAAGATAAAACAAGGTGACTAGATATAAAGACAGAAACACGGTCATGTTATGACAGAACTACCGATATCCAAACAACATATCAGACTTCAGTGTGTCCAACTAAAAAGATCTAGGTAAGAAGACAGAGTTCTAACGAAACCGTTAAGCTCCATAAAACATAAAGGTATGTTTAACACTTTATTAAACAAGATCAAGAGACTTTTTATGGCAACCATCGAACTATCCCTAACGTGACTTAGATATCTAACGAAACCGATCATATGAGTAAAAGTGATATAACTAAGAAGGTTAGGTACTTGTACCATATAAAGAGGTAGATAATCACAGGAGACTAAAGAAAGTACTCACAAGATATTAAAAGAGATATATCCAGAAAACAAAGACATCCATCTAAATTACGATTCATAAAATAAGAAAAACAACGTTACCACTTACCTTAACAAAGGAATTAAAGAGACAGAAGAGTAACAATCACGTAACCTTACGTTCCCTAAAGACACAAAATATGGGACGTTGAAATGATATAAGTAACTAATCGAGATCATTAAAAGACCACCTCAGAAATCCCAAAAGATACATCTTGTAGTACAGTAGACGTTTGTCACTCTCAAAATGAAGAAAAGGTTAGATCTAAGGAAAATAAGGAAAAAGAAGAGACTAACGACACCGATTTTGAAGGTTTTGATATAACTTATCATCACCACCCTCACCCGTGGGAACAGAACAAGGACTGAAATCCCCTTTACGAAAGTTGAAAAGTGGTAATTCCTATTACAAAAGACACCAAAACAGTATATACCAAAAATAATACGAGTCCATAAAAGGAAGATAAAGACGTAAGACCTCCTAAAACTAGTATTAACCTCCAACTTAAAAAAGTTTCCGAAAGAGACGTAGAGTACTCTATTAGTATATCAAAAATCGAAAGTTAAACAACTACATCACATAATGTAACTAACTAAACACCTATAATTTCTTAGGACGTAGGGACCTATTTCAGGTGAACCAGTACTACATACTAGAAAAAATTGCACAACAACCTAAGACGAACTATATTAAAACAAGTCCTAAAAAGTAGATACAAGTAGTCACTATAATCGGACATCAAAAGAAAAAAACACCGTAGAAACAGACCAAAACCATAATCCCAATACCACCGGAGTATCTTACTCAAACCTTCAAATGGAAGGAGAAGTCAGAAGACTTTCTCAAACTCATCCTAACTACAATCAACAGGAGATTTAAAAACCATCTATCGACACTTCGGTAGACCAGAACCCAACAACAAACAACCTTCTAAAGACTAATCAAAGTTAAAGACACGAACACTACCCAGACAATTCTAAAAGATAAAGAAGGACCAAGTCAAAACCTTCCAATATGAAAAAATTCTTCAACAGATAAAGAAGGGACAAAAGGTAAAAAAACCGTATATCAACGACTATCATTAGAAAATACTAGGAAACCTAAAGACACAACGGACAACACTAAAGAGGTAAAAGTAAAGATTAAAATAACTAAACTAAGAAGAGGGAAAAAAAAGTACTACTCAGAGGGATTACCAAATAGATAAAATAAATAGAAGAGTTTCTCGGTCGAAAATCAAAACAACTAAAAACCATATCAGAGGAAACAAGGAGAGAGTGAATAAAGACGGGATTGAAAATACTAAAGAAAGGAAGATGATTGGGACCCCAAGAAGTAAAGAAGGAAAAGATCAACGAAATCCACATCTTAAACCAATAAATAAACTGAAAAAAAGAACAAAGAACTTGATACGGACATAACGATACTTGTAAGGGGAAGAGTGACGAAAATAACTTAGGGTATCCAAAACCCAACAACACAAAAGTAACAGTAAGTAAAGATACGTATAAAACTAAAGAAAAAATTAAAGAAGACACTAAACAACCAATAAGTCTTCGCACAACAAATCAGAGGTATGCAAACATAAAAATTATCAAAAAAAAAAGGGACATAAACTGTAGATTGGAATAGTGTCACACTAGTCTTTTCTCCGAACTTTACTAAAGTTAAAAAAAACTTAAATGGTTTCGATCTAAATACCGGGTCCTACACTAGATAGGACCAAGACACATGTGAACTCTTTATCCACTTTAAATAACAAAATCCCACTTTACAGGATATCTATAGTTAATCTAGGATAAACAGGTAAAATCGTAAATTTAAAACACTAAGGAACGATTAAAAGAGAAATCAACTAGATAGGTATCCACAATCACCTCATAATTTCAGAGGGTGTAATACCACAATGACAATTAAAGGGGAAAGTATGAACAATCGTAAATGGAATGTATAACACCACAAGGATACAACCCACGTGTATATAAGTAGCAATATCGAAGAAGAACCTAACTAGTAAACTAGTAATACATCAGAGGAAAAAACAGAGAAAAGTACCCGAAATAATGTTTCAGATAAAATAGACTATACTCATAACGATGAGGACAAAAGAAAACCAGAGGTAAACGTACTTTATAGTAAAAGGTCGGGAAGTGAAAGTCAGACATACACGGGGAACAAAACTCCACCCGGAGAACATCTGTCGTATATTTCCCCAAACAAAAACATAGGTAAGTCGGTCAGAAACAGAAAACCAACCCCGTAAATTGGGTAAATGTAAATTCCATTAATAACTATCTATACTAGGACAACGGTAAATGAAACAACAGAACACAAGTTCGAATATTTGGAAAAGACACAAAGGACAGATCTCTTCTAGGACATCGTAAACAACTTCTCGACCAAACCACCACGACTTAAGAGAGTCGAAAACGAACAGACATTTCGAAAAATAAAGAGGAAGTATAAACTCACTCTAGGAACGACCCAGGTCATTAGACCCAAGATCCAAAAAGAGAAAGTAGTGAAATTCATACAGGACGGTAAGGGTAGACCGGACTTCACAAAGATAACTTTCTAGGAATACCCCTAGGGGAACACACAATACACAACGAAAAGGGAACTATGAAAATTATAAAGGAGAAACACAAACTAGAAGTAATTAAACTAATTATACACAGAACTCCACAAAACGAAACTCAAATAGGACAAACCCCGAGAGACCCAAAGAACCTGAACCCACTAATAAAGGAAGGGGTAAAATTCCTTCAAAAGTTGATAATAGAGGACTTCACAAAAGAGTACCGGAAGAAAAACAGAAGCAGAAGACCCTAAGGATACTAAACTTACAACCCCGTAAAGTGTAACAGGGTCTCCAGAGACTCCAACGGGAGTAAAGAAAATGAAGAAAAAAAAAAGAAAAAAGGAGAGACGAAGTAAATAAAGGTGCTAAGATAGAAGGTTGAGTGTAGAAGACGGAGTCAAGAAGAGGACAACCAAGGGAGGCCTCACGAAAACTAGACAATAACGTAATAAGTAATAACTAGTTGAGAAAAAATAAAGAAGATCCAGGAACAATTTGTAAAGAACGTTTAAGAGATAGGAACTGAGGGCAGATAAATAGACATTAAGGTAAAACAAAAGTTCTAAAACCTAGTAGAAATGAAAGTAAAAAGACTTAAGAAAAAGTCCATCTGAGAGATAGGGGAGGAGAAAAGAAACCAAACCACTCATAAATAGTACAAGGAAATGGACGACTTATAAAAAGACGGAAAAGTAAAATAAATCTAACAACACAAACTCCACTGGAAAGACACACGATCTTCAAACACCAAGGAGAAATAACACCTCCAAGGAGGGACACACACACACACACACCCCCCCCCACCCATACCCCTGCTCATCGAACAGTTCCAAAGGACCAATCCCTTCGAACGTAGTCACAAGACCACCCACCTCGACCTAGAGAAGAGAGACCTCACGTTACTTCACAAGTCATCACTCAAAACTCTACAGATACCCAAACCACACTGAAAACCGGTGGACACATAATTACGAGTCCAAATAAAAGGACACGACGATCTCTTGAACGTACCATACATAACGAGACTTTGAACAACCGAGAACCCACCTCGAACCAAAGTCTCATCCATACCTCGGAAAACCTACTCGTGAACAATTAATTACAAGGGACCTCAGTCCTCAAAAGACCACAAGAGTTCAAAACCTAAATTCGGAGGACGGAGACCGAAAGTCAGAATAAGAATGTCATCGGAATTTTGAAGAGGTAGGTATATCGTGGCTACTATTTTGTAGATCCAGTTAAAACTTTTCTAAGAGGTGTATTCCCTGTAGGTCTCTCCAAGTGACTCAATGAACCTTTTCTCTTCGCCCTCCTCCCTCTGTCTCCACTGGTCCTCGTCTTCTCTCCCTTAGTTTTCCCCTCTCTCTTTAGATGTGTCGTTAGTCAAGGGATTCACAAGAGGTGTCGGATCTTGTGGGTTTCTCTAAGTGTTTTAATTCATGTCTTCTCTTCCACCTCCCTCCTCTATCTCCACTGGACCCCCAGTTTTTCCTCTCAGTTTTACCCTCTCTCGTTAGTTCGGTCATTAGTGTGGGGATTCATTTTTACCCATGACTTTTAATCTAACAATTTCCATATTTTAACTATTGTTTATGGTTTTTCGTTTCTAATTTTTAGGTCTCATCTCCAATCTGAGAGTTTCTATGTTATAATTTTTATGTTTTGTTTTAGTGTTTTTAATAAAATTTTTATATATACTTTAAACGAAATTTTTATCCCAGAAAAAACCGTTCCACTATCATCCAATATTTTACTTTTAATTTCCTCATTATTTCTTGAATTTTATTTACCTTTTTTTAAATTTTTACTATTGTCATTTTATACAGATTCTTAAAGAGATCTCAATAACTCCCGACACACCCCAGTCAAGTCAAAGTCTATCAAGAACAAGGTCGAATATGAAGAAAAGTACCAGATATCCGGGGAAGATTACGAATCAGTTACGATTGATGTCTCAAAATTAGACAACGTGGACAGTGAAGGTTTAGACAAGGGAGAAACAAATAAAACCGAAGAAGACAAACGTTCGGAGAAGTCACAGATTAAAGGTGGGACTGTGTTGCCGTGTTTCCACCAATGAATAAATCCGAATGAACAAGTTAACACGACGACCCTCCCTCTTTGTGACGTTTTTTTATAGTGACCGTACACACCCCTCACGAACGTCACATACCTGGTGTGACCCAAACGGGATCGAGTACCGTGCACACGAAAGGGTCAGATGTGACGAGTCCGAGGTCCAACGAGACGTCCCCTTGACAGGTTTCGTCTGGGACCCAAAGCACGTAAAGGATCCAGATTCGACGAGTCCAAGTCCAAGAGGTCATGAGGTGTTTCCGTGTCTCAGTCAACCCGTACGCAAAACACGAGAAGGGTCAAGGCTCGTCGAGTCCGCTGGTCCAAGAACTACTTGTGTGCCAGGATCCATCAGACACGTAGAATTAGTGGAGGGACCAGGGTCGACGAGTCAAAGGACCCACACGTCACTCTCGTGGTAAAGTCCATACGGGACACAGAGGAGACCCCTCGATTAGAGACCGACACTGGGAGGACCGTCTACAGTTGGCAGACCCTAGGGTCCTTCTAAACCAATCGTTGACCCTCGGACAAGTGTTAAACCACCTCCTACGGTAGAGACCCCGGTTCTAACGGGGAACGGAAGACCGAGATCGACAACGGAGGTCGGACCCCTATCCGGAGACCACCACCCTACCCGACCAGGCATCGACCAATCGAGAGGAGACCATAAACGAGTTAGGAAACAAGACACTCGAACCGACACGGAATCCCATCTAGAAGAGGACCCTTTCAATAGAGAGGGAGAGAGACCGATAGGATGTAAACCCCAACGATAGAGTGTCAATCGAGGGAGTCTAACAGGAGTCCCGTAAGTCCGGGGTAGGAATGGGTTTCGTACATTGGGCGCGGAGGGACAAGTCGGGCCGAGCGACCACCACCTACACTCGTAGACCTGATAAAGAGACAACCCTCAACGTCAATCCGGACATAAGACACCCCAAAAAAGGGGAGGGTCAATACAACATAAGACTCTAAGGTTTTGAGGGGTGTCTGGGGGGTCATTTTCCTAAAGGACGACAAACCTTTGAAGAGGAGGAAGTACTGAGGGAGGGGTCCTACCCAGAGGTAGGAATTGAGAAAACAGAGAGAAAAACAGATAAAACAGGATGGAGGAAAGTTTCTCTTACCCGACAGAAAGACCCACGGACCTCAAGAGACGGTCGTAAGTCTCCAACAAAACACCTTCGACGAGTCGTTAGTTTACTAGAAAACTACTTAAACACCCCCTCTTTTACCAGAGGGACAGGATAAGGAGATGGTAGAATCCTGGTGGGGGACTCAAAGTATAACAAAATTGAATAGGGAATAAGGAGGGTTAATAATAGGGAATAGACAATACGGAATAGGGATCAGGAAATAAGATTAGTTAATAGGAATAGGGAATAGAAAAGAGGAATACGGATAGGGAATGGGGAGGGTTATAACGTTGACAGAATTCCATTATCGATTACAAGGGTCACACTTAAGAATCAAGACACTATCTCTAGAACAAGATTTTTAACTCAAAAAAAAAAAAAAAACTGAACACCCGATACACACCCGAAGTCAATTTGTGTTTTCTTCCTACATCATTTTCTTAAAAATTTTATCCATATTTTTTGTCTTTTATTCTGATCGTTTTGTCATCTCAGAAAAGATAACGTCATCAATGATTACGTTAATAGGGTAGTTTTCCATCTGTAACCTTCTTACTTTTTTTTACACTAGATAGAGATACGATAACTGTTCTCTGAGTAAAATCTACGTTTCTTCGTTTATGAAAGTTTCGTTTTCCGATCTTGTTCTATAGTGGATTACCTTTGTTTTTCTCACGACTCCATGGATTTGATATGATAATATTGTCTTTTTCCTACGATAATATCTAACTATTTTCCCAGTTAGGAAGTCTCTCTATTTTGTTAATATTGAATATGTGTGGATTGTATCTCGGAGTATATTTTTATCTTTCTATTTTCGTGTGATTTCTGTTTCTGTTTCAATAGTCTTCTTTCCTTAATTATCTGATCTCTCCTATTTTGTTTATGTCTTATGTATATTGGATATTTTTATATCTTAGTGACAAAGTGTAGATTTGATCATGTAATAACATTTAGTTGATATGGAGTTACTTTTTCTTTATCTTTTTATGTTTTGTGTCCCCTTTTTTTCGACCGAGAAACTCATCTGGTTGGTGTAACTTTTGAAAAATCCATCTGACTGTTTCGTTTATTTTGTAAATTTGTTAATTTTATTACTTACTTTCAAACAGGTGATGATGGTTGGAAAGTCTTTATTCTTACTAAAACTCTCTCACAATACTTTTTAATGTACGATTGTACAGATCTACTTTCTTTGTTTAACAATCTTTTTATGTTTGATGGTTTCGATTTAATTCTTCTTTATCTTTATGTGGATATTCATCAATTTCTCCGACTTGGTATTTTCAGAGATTTGTTTCTTTTCGGATCGGTGTATATAGGAGTTGACTACTTAAGATTGTTTTTAAATTTTTTATGGTTAGGAGGAGTTTTAGAACTTTTTATTATTTTATTTTTCTTCGTAAAGGATTTAGTAAGATATACTCCGGTCCTATTGGGTCTGTGGTGCCGACCTGTTTCTGTAGTGTTCTTTTGTGGAGATAGGGAATCTTTAGGAGTGGTTTTATGGTGGTTTGGTTTAGGTCTTTGTGTCAATTTACTAATAATACTAGTTCACCTTAAATAGAGTCTTTACGTCTCCACAGATTTACCCACTTTAGTTAATTACCTTGTCTTATTGTAATTCTCTTATTCCCTCTTTTGTACAGAGTTAACTATGTAATTTTTTATGTGAGTACTGTTTTTGCGAGTTGCTTGATCCTTATCTTGTTTCCCGTAGATACCTTTTTTAGGTTTCAAATGTATTGTTATTTTCTATTTTCCGTCTTTTAAAAGGGTGATTCATGTCCTTTTTCTGTTCCTACTTGTGAAAACAGTAAAGATAAATTATGACATGTCCTTCAGGATCTGTCTTTTTTTTTTTTCGTTCTTTTCCTTTATTCAGTAGGTTTCACCTTACCTTATTCGGATAGTTATAAACATCCACTGGACTAGAATATATGTTCCTTGTCTGTGTGTGTGTGTATTTGATGATCCCGATTATTTACTTACGTCGTGTTCAACGTCCCAAGTTCTAATTATATGTTTTAGTCATCATCTTTATATGTGATCATTATTTGTTAGACTTTTCCTTTCAGACTTTTTGTTAAAGTACAAGTTACCGTATTTTTTATGACGTAATATCTCTTTCTAACGAATTATTCAGACATCAAAGGAAGACCCAAATACTTTTTCAAGACTCTGATCCCTGTCTACTATCAACGTGTAATAACACTGGTATAAATTACGGTGACTCAACGTATAAAATTCTACCAACTTTGACATTTGAAATACGATTTGAAGTATAATTTCAATCACATAAAATGGTGTTATTTTTATATAATCACGTACAGTTGATATTTATAGTCGATATGACAGGTGTCGTACTCCTGAAAAAGATTCCATTATTTTCCCTTTTTTGGTCCAAAACTATAACATCCACAAAAGGACGAAAACTTCGTATTATTGTATATGTACTTGATAGAATTCTTTTATTATTTTGAAGAAACTTTTTGTACTTGATACCTCTGATAATTATATAAGTATATGTCCCTCCAAATAATGAAAATTTTAAAGTTAAAGAAAGTGTTTCTACCTTGTATTACTTACAGTGTCTCGATTTTTCATACCTAAATCCTAGTTTGACTGTTATTTATTTACATTAAGTAAAAAAGTTTGGGATTTCTTACCATTACTTCCGGACTCGTTTATAGTCCATAATTTTATATTTACACATAATCAACGAGTCAACACAGATTTAGAAACGCTGAGGTACCTAACATCGAGCGGCTCTAGGAGACAGGTACCTTAAGAGGTCCGTTCTTATGACCTTACCCAACAGTAAGGGAAGAGGTCCCCTAGAAGGGTTGAGTCCCTAATTTGGGTCCAGAGGGTGTAACGTCCGTCTAAGAAATGGTAGACTCGGCGGTCCCTTCGGGGTTTTATATTTATAGATTACTATTTTCGATATTTTGAAAATTTTTTTCGAGTTAAAGTTTGTTATATTTTTTGAAAATTTTTTGAGTGTCATAAATTTTCTTTTATTTTAAGACTTATTCTATAATTTCTTAAATATATAATTTCCCTTTATATAAAAGGTTGCATATTTTCCTCTCTCCTGATCCTTCTCATTTCAACTAAAAAATTTTGAAGATAACTCACTTTAGGTTCCGTAATTTACGATACTTTTAAAATTTCAACTTTTTTTACTTGTAAAATGTTGGAGGTTATTTTTTACTGTAAACCCGTTATTAACAGTAATCCTTTTCCTCGTCTGACAGTAGTGAATTTAAGTGTTTATTTACGACCATGTGGTCATGTTTGCTCTGTGAATCTATTATACACGGTGAAATACACGATTTGTATATTCCGTAACTTGATTTAAAGTTTATACCTGGTAAGATACCCCATGAGATCAAAGTAGTTGTTTATTTATCGATTGTTACCCTTCTCCTAGACTAAACCAGGAAACTTCCTCTAGATTTCCCTGTATTCTGTCGTTTTTTTCAAAAGTCGCTTATCTGGGACGTGTCTAGGACTACTTTCGTTCAATTGACATTTTGTTTTACCATTTGTTAATTCTTTTAAACTTTTACTTGTATTGAAATCTATCATAATTCCTTAAGAATTGATACAACAGTAAAACCGATACATTTTCTTTTTTGTTTCGGGAAAGAACAAAACAAACTTTTATATATGACTTCATGAACCCAACCACCCTCCTCTATTTAATATAGACCCTCTAAACGTATTTTTATGAAGTCGTTTTTTACCGTTCACTTTCAGCGAGTGAGTACAGGTTGAGAAACGCTGGGGTACCTGATATATCGGGTACCTTAAGAGGTCCTCTTATGACCTCACCCATCGGAAAGGGAAGAGGTCCCCTAGAAGGGTTGGGTCCCTATCTTGGGTCCAGAGAGTGTAACGTCCGTCTAAGAAATGGTCGACTCGGTATTTTATTCATGTTACTTTACAATCAAGAATTTTCATACACTACAATGGACCCTAAACAACCTGGGACACAAACACATATGTACTTTTAAAAAGACTATTTAAATGGATTTTCATTTATATATAATCCTTCTTTACTTTCGTTTTTAATGTTTGAGAAATAAAAATTTTATGGTCTATTCAAACTTTAATTTTTCATTACAAGGATTCTTCCTTTTTATGTTAATCTCTAGTCTATTATGTGACGATTTTTCTTCTCAGTACTTGATCTCTCATTAACTTTCTTTACTTGGTTTTCCGTTGAATCTCTCCTTCCCCGTCCCCTTACATTCTCTCTATACCTTTTAACTCTGTTAGGTTCACCGTTGTATTTTTTTCTTTTCCCTCTTTTACTCCCTTTCCTTTATTATTTTCAGTATATAAAACTCTTAGTAACTTTTAATCACTTTGAGAGTCTATACAATTAGTTGTATTAAGATTGACGTTAAATTCATTTTAGATTTGGATAGGGGGTATGTAGTATCTTGAAGTCTTGTATTTTGTGTTTCTTTTATAAAATTTTAAGTTTGTTTTTGTTTTCTACGGACAGGTGATTGTTTATTTTTATTTTGACTCTCATCAGAAAAGGTATTGTTTTTATATAGATGATCCGTTTCTATGTCCCTAAAGTTTACTAACTTCCATTAACCTTTTATTTTATTGTCACACACACACGAGTCAACGAATTAGCACAGACTGAGAAAACATTTGGGTACCTGATATCGGGTAGTCCGAGGAGACAGGTAGTCTAAAGGGTCCGTTCTTATGACTTCACCCAACGGTAAAGGAGGAGGTCCCCTAGAAAGGTTGGGTCCCTTAGTTTGAGCATAGAGAACACGTAGGACGTAACCGTCTGTTTAAGAAATGGTGACGTGGTGGACCCTTCGAGGTCTTATAGTCCTATCATGAATCGTTTTCTTTTCATCTATGTCTCTACGATTATATTATCTAAAGACCCCTTTTCCGTTATATTTCCATTTCTACTATTTACATATTATTTTCTCTTCCTTAAGTTCTACACAACATTTGTAATATTTGAATATGAAATGATTATTGTGTACACATTGAATGTTACACTTCTAATTTAAAATTTTTCTTTAACCTTTTATGTGTTAGTAACGTCTTCTAAGATTATGAGAAGAGACTCCAAACTATCTAAATTTTTTATTTCCTATTTCAGATTTTAACTGTACGGTATAAATCATTTCTGAGACGGTCAACTGGGAGTCTGTCACTGTGGGTCAGGTACGTGTGGTATGGACTAATATATATACTTTTAGATTTTTGAGTTGGCAGATAACCTTAATTGACTTAAGTTATTTAAACATCCTATATTTTAGTTGTGTGTCTTTAGTTCATGTAAAGAGATATGATTATTACTTTATTGACTTTTTGTTTTGTCTCTTTTGATTGGGTAAGTGTCGTAGTTTATTTGTTTTATTTCATGAATTATTTAAATTTATTCCTTCCCTTTCTAAGTATATGGCTTTTAAGCTTTTTTAACTTTTTCGTTGTTTGTTTACATTTTTGTGAGACACGAGTACCCGGTTTCTTAATTGTAACAATTATACAGGATAATGGGTTTCGGTATATGTCTAAGTTACGTTTGACATATTTTTAAGGTTACTACTAAAAGTGTCTTTATATTTTTTCTTATGATTTTAGACATACCTTAGTGTTTTCTGGGTCTTATTGGTTTCGTTAGGACACTTTCTTCTTGTTTCCACTTTAGTGTATGACTAAAGTTTGATATGATGTTTCGATATCGTTAGTTTTTCGTCACATGAATGTATTTTTATCTGTGTTTCTAGTTACTTTGTCTGAAATCTCGTGTATTTATTTGGTTGTGTATATATCAGATTTTGATATAAAATGTTTGAACTCTACGTCCAAACTAGGGAGCCAGTCCTTCTGGGGGACCTTTTCCTTTACCGTTGGGTGAGGTCGTAGGAACGGACCCTTTAGGGTTCTTGTCTCCTCGGACAGTCCGATATCAGGTACCCCAATGTTTCTCAGTCTTAGTCGAATCACTGATTTTGTTGTTAAATTGTTCCATCGGTTCTTATTAGTTACCTTTGTAATGTGAGAGAAGTTATTTACTATATTCTTTTTAACATATTGATTTTCATCTTTTTACTTTAATCTGGGGATAGAATGTCTTGAGTGTTTTGAATTGTATTTTATCTAATTTCTGAATTTGTGTTCTGAACTTTGATATTTTGAGAAACCCCTTTTCGAGGAACTATGACCGGGACTGTTGTTAAGAAACTTATAATGTGTTTTCAAGTCAGTTATTTTTGTATTTGGTCGTTCACTGTTATGTAGTTTTATTTTCCGAAGACACATAGTTTCCTTCGTTTGGTAGTTGTTTTACTTTTCCGTTAGTCTTACCTTCCTTTATGAACGTTTGGTATACAGACTATCCAATTAGACCTTTTATATATTTCTTGAGAATGTTGAGTTATTGTTTTTTAGGAGTGTTTATTAGGTTACTTTTGTATGTATCTCCTTGACTCATCTGTAAAAAAGTTTCTTCTACATCTTTGTCAGTTGTCCATGTATTTTTGTACGATTTGTTACCCTTTATAGTCCTTTTGCGTTTCGTTGTAATGTTAATTTATAAAGTAGGATAGACAAACTTACTGTTAACAGATTTTCTTTTTTCTATTTTTCACAACTTCTTGACATGTTTTTTCTAAAAGTGCTGGGTCTATTAGTACTATTACACTAGTGATTAGATCTTAGTCTGTATAATCTTACACTTCAGTTCACCCGGAATCTTTCGTAGTGATGCTTGTTTCGATCACCTCCACTACCTTAAGGTCAACTCGATAAAGTTTAGGACTTTCTACTACGACACTTTCACGACGTGAGTTATACGGTCGTTTAAACCTTTTGAGTCGTGACCGGTGTCCTGACCTTTTCCAGTCAAAAGTAAGGTTAGGGTTTCTTTCTGTTACGGTTTCTTACGAGTTTGATGGTGTGTTAACGTGAGTAGAGTGTACGATCATTTCATTACGAGTTTTAAGAGGTTCGGTCCGAAGTCGTTATGTACTTGACACTTGAAGGACTACAAGTTCGACCAAAATCTTTTCCGTCTCCTTGGTCTCTAGTTTAACGGTTGTAGGTGACCTAGTACCTTTTTCGTTCTCTCAAGGTCTTTTTGTAGAGAAAGACGAAATAACTGATATGGTTTCGGAAACTGACACATCTAGTGTTATTTGACACCTTTTAAGACTTTCTCTACCCTTATGGTCTGGTGGACTGGACGGAGAACTCTTTAGACATCCGTCCTGTCCTTCGTCGTCAATCTTGACCTGTACCTTGTTGTCTGACCAAGGTTTATCCTTTGCCTCATGTAGTTCCGACATATAACAGTGGGACGAATAAATTGAAGATACGTCTCATGTAGTACTCTTTGCGACCCGACCTTCTTCGTGTTCGACCTTAGTTCTAACGGTCCTCTTTATAGTTATTGGAGTCTATACGTCACCTGTGGTCGGAATACCGTCTTTCACTTCTCCTTGATTTTTCGGAGAACTACTTTCACTTTCTCCTCTCGCTTTTTCAACCGAATTTCGAGTTGTAAGTCTTTTGCTTCTAGTACCGTAGACCAGGGTAGTGAAGTACCCTTTATCTACCCCTTTGTCACCTTTGTCACAGTCTGAAATAAAACCCCCCGAGGTTTTAGTGACGTCTACCACTGACGTCGATACTTTAATTTTCTGCGAATGAGGGACCTTCTTTTCAATACTCGTTGGATCTATCATATAAGTTTTCGTCTCTGTAATGAAACGGCTGATTCAAGGCAGATCAGTACCGATACCAAAAAGGTCACCAGTACATACCTAAACTATCAACCTGACACTTCTTCCGACTCGTGGCTTCTTAACTACGAAAACTTGACACCATAACCTCTTCTGAGAACACTCAGGGAACCTGACGTTCCTCTAGGTTGGTCATGTAAGACTTCCTCTAGTTGGGACCCTAAAGAAACCTTCCTGACTACGATTTCGACTTCGAGGTCATGAAACCGGTGGAGTACGCTTCTCAACTGAGTAACCTTTTCTGACACTACGACCCTCCCTAACCCCCGTCCTCCTCTTCCCCTGCTGGCTCCTACTCTACCGACCTACCGTAGTGCCTGAGCTACCTGCACTCAGACTCACTTGAGGCCCTCTACCACTACCTGTCCCTCCGGACCGTACGACACTAAGTGCCCAGAGTTCCTCAGTCTGTGCTGACTCACTGACTTGACTTGACAACCTTTGTTATATCTCTTTTCCCTTGGGAATACGGGACGACCACCTTTACATTTAACCACGTCGGTGAGACCTTTCATCATACCCCTAAGAAGTTTTTTAATTCTTGATTGGAGACTAGGTCGTTAGGGTGAAGAATCGTAAATAGGTTTACTTTATTGTCCTATAGTTTTGATATAGAGGGTATAGATGACGTCGTAATAAGTGTGGTTCGTGCTATACCTTTGTTGAATTCACAGGTAGTCACCTACTTACCTATTTCTTCTACATCGTATATATACATTACCTTATCAGTCGGAACTCTTTCTTCCTTTGAGACTGTAAACACAGTTTACATCCCGGGAAATCCCGTAATACTATTCACTCTATTCAGTCTTCTTCTTTCTGTCTATGACATACTATATTGAATATACACTTTAATCGGTTCGAATATTTCATCTTTTCTCTTATTTACCTCAACATCCCATCTCTCTACGATAGTTTCCCATCTTTGAATGTCAATCTTTTACTTATTCAAGATATTCGTATAACGTGTCGTCAAAATAATATTAAATTTAATGATATAATATATGAGTTGTCAACGACTCTTTTATCTAGAATTTTGAAGATTTGTGTTATTTCTCTTGATTGATACACCGTACTACCTCTACAATTGATTATGATGATTATGATGTCACCATTCATATGACTTGAAACATTCACATTTTGTGATTAAGTTTCTCTATGTACGTGGGGTCAAGACTTGTCATAATGAATGTTATTAGTTCTACACTCTTGTTAGATTTACAGGTATCTGAATATTTAACTATTTCTTCTACACCACATATATGTGTTACCTTGTGATGAGTCGGTATCTTTAGTTACTGTATTACGGTAAACGACGTTGTACCTACCTGGATCTCTAATAATATGATTCATAACATTTGGTTGATATGAAGTTATTTTTTATTTTATTGACTTTAAATTATTCTCGGACCTATATTCTGTCTGGAGGGTTTCAGTTTACGTAAAGACATATGATGTCTGTTTATCAATCGTTTCGTCTCAAATTCTATATTATATATAATCAGTGTTATGACACTTCATGAAATTCAGCGAGTCAGTACAGGATGAGAAACACTGGGGTACCTGACCTCGGGTGGTCCGAGGAGGGAGGTACCCTAAGAAGTCCGTTCTCATGACCTCACCCAACGGTAAAGGAAGAGGTCCCCTAGAAGGGTTGGGTCCTTAGCTTGGGTCCAGAGGGCGTAAGGTCCTTCTGCGAAATTGGAGACTCGGTGGTCCCTTCGGGAATTTAGATTGTTTTCTATACATTTTATACACTTATTCTTTAATATTTCAAAATGACTTACTGTAATCTCTTCTGGGTTAATTTTACTCTGTCTTTTGAATAGTATTATTTCTATAGTTACAAGGGTTTAATCAAATTTATAATTGAATTTAAAGTTAATATTATGGTTCACCCAACAACTATTCGAACTATCCGACTAATCTTTTTGAAGACACCGTTTGATATCAAGTTTCGTATTAGTTGAAGAATGAGACCTCGTTTTATAACATGTCTTTACACAAAACGACCTAGTGTCCTTTGTAACCCTTCTATATTGTTATTTCGTCTCACCTGGACCGTATTCATATCTGTTTGATTAGTCATCTTATATTTTCTCTCGAGTCTTCACTTCTAATATGTATAAAACTACATAATTCTTATACTGTATCGTCTAGTCCTCCTTTTTATATGTCAAACTTATTCCCTCCATGCTTTTTTATCAATAGGAATTTATTCTTTAGTTAAACTCAATTTGTATTTAAAGTCTTATTTTTAATATTTTATAATCATTTTTTATGTCTACTTTTATAAAGACATTAGTCCTGTCACTTCCTAAAACAACAACAACAACAAGTCAACGATTCAGTACAGGTTGAGAAACACTGAGGTACTTGACGTTCTAAAGTCCGAAGGGACAGGGGAAGTGATAGGGACCTCAAACGAGTTTATATACGAGTAACTCAACCATATAATATGTTTAATATTTTTCACGATTTAGAGTCTCTTTACTAACTATTTTAAATGATATGATTCTTAAAACTCAATCGTTTGTTGTTGAGTTTCTTCCTTTTTTCTATTCGGACTTTGACCCTCTTTTATAAATATTATAAATACTTAATATATCGGTTTACCCTGGTAGTCCTTTTATATACTCATGATGTTTGTTGTTTTCTGTTGGTTTCTAATAAAAAGTTTGTGATTTATATATTTCTCCTTAGGGTATCTCCTTCTTTACATATATAGTTATTTATATACTTTTCTACTTATTAGGATAATTGTCACTATTTTTATATTTGGTCTCAGTGTTATTCTTCGGTAAAATATACGTAAGTTAAATGTTTTGATACCAAAGAATATTGTAGGTCATACCCAGTTGTCCTAAAGAATATACAACGATCATCTTTACATTTCGACGTTAGGGAAATCTTTTCTTAAACCCTACTTTTGCCATTAAAGTTCATCTAATGTGTGTTGTACGATATAAAAGGAATTATAAGTTTTGTTGATTCGATTTGTAAAATAACTCTGTGTCTTTATACGTTTTATTATAATTGTTTGTCCTCTGATTACTGGTGTTATGAGTTCTATCAGGAACGAAACCCATCCCACCATCTTTTACTCTTTTCATCTCCTTGTGTTCCTCTCTTCATGATAGTTAAAAGGTAAAAAGAAGAACGACAAATCAGTGACGTCGTACAGACTGGAGGTACCTGACATCGGGTGGTCCGAGGAGACAGGTACCCTAAAGGGTCCGTTCTTATGACCTCACCCAACGACAAAGGAAGAGGTCCCCTAGAAGAGTGGGTCCTTAGTTTACGGTAGAGAACGTAACCGTCCATATCAGAAATGGTGGTTCGGTGGACCCTTCGGGTTATAGTGCATAGTCAAGTCAAGTCAAGTCAACAAGTCAGCACAGGCTGAGAAACGTTGGGGTACTTGGTGTCGTGCGGTCCGGAGGGACAGGTAGTGGTTGAGGGCGTCAAGTGAGTCTGAGTGCAGGTAGTTCAGTCAATACAGTAGAGTAGGTGACAGTAGGGGAAGAGGACGGGGGTTAGGGAGGGTCGTAGTCTCATAAAAGGTTACTCAGTTGAGAAACGTACTCCACCGGTTTCATGACCTCAAAGTCGAAATCGTAGTAAGGTATATTAAAAGGGGTTTAAAGGGAAAAGTTGTCACTCTATGTAAAACAAAGTTTCATTGTTTACATATAATTGATACGAATACCATATTCAATTGTAGGTAAACAAAGTGTCTGTCCTGCGGAGACACTGATAGAAGGGAGGAAGTCGACAGTCGTGAGATATTTGTATATTTAAAGTAAAAAAAAATGGTATTCGTTAGAATTTTCTGGTCCATACAGGATAACTTCTCAAGAATCTATTCTTAAGATCTATTCTAACTGTCCACTCTTCTCTATACTCTATAATTTCTCTCCATCGATATTAGATATTCTGGACTATTAGTTACTCAAATCGCTCATTTTATGTTTTACTAAATTTCCGTTTTTGAGACTCTAAAGACTCCATACAGTACGACCTACCACTTCGGTAAACTATTTCGTTCTTTATCTAAATTGTCACTCCAGTACAAAACCATACAAATATCCTGTAGACCCTTTTCAAAAGTTGATCTGTATACACTAGGACTGAATTCCTTTTTACAAACCAAACGTCTATACATAAAACCTAGATCCGTGTCTCCATAAAGAAGGTAAATATACTGACTTAATCTGATCGGAGACGAAAAGAGGAAAATATGTGTGTAAGATACCTCTCTTTTCTTGTGTATCATTATAGTGATACCTCTCTCGTTCGTTTTTTCTTTTAGAGTATTTTCACTGACTCCTTACTTTGATAATTTATTTGATACCTATCTCATTACAGTATCTTTGGTTTCTTCCCTTTAAAAGTTCCTAAGTCACTCTTCATTGTATTTTACAGCGTTTCTCCAATGTGTTCTGTTACTGAACTCATTGATAGACTGACACTGACAGGTAACCTAACCACTGGAAAAGGTCGAAGTGACTTCTCCTTCTTGTCTTTGGTCCTACACCGTACAACTTCTTATACTCAACCATCATTTACTTTTCCTTCTCGTAGAGTCTTTTTCTTCTCGTTTTATCCCGATGTCGATCCCTCCCCACAACCAACAAAAAATTCAATCCTCCCTGATGTCATATATAATATCTGAGAATCTTTGAGTTATCTCTCGTCTTTCAACTTTTGAGTCTTCTCTCTTACTGTGTGACCTGTTTCAGGTGTCTCCCTCCCTTATTCTATTATTCTATTTCTTGGGTCTCTTGGGTCTATCTCCTTAATGGTCGGTAATTTTTTCTATTTTTTCCTAACTGAAAAACGAAGTACGACAAATTTTCATATAATATGGTTTCCGTAAGTTTGTAAAAGATATTTCCCGGTCTATCATTTATGATTAAATCCGCGACCTCTGTATGTCAGAGGTAACGTTGAGGATTCAAGACGGTGATATCTTGTTTTCGTAAGTATCTGTTACGTAAGGATGTACCCACATGAAAAGACAAATGTTTTATTTGTTGACCGGTATCGAACGACCGGGGATATAACATGATGGTTTAGAGAGGTTCTTTAATCTTCGTTTACGGAAATCCCGGTGTCTAAACATTATGTCCCTTTGTCTCGAGTCTCTAGGACTAGAGTAGTTAACGTATGTGTAAAATTTAGTATTTCAGTACACATATAATACAATTTTGTTGACCAATTAAGTCCATTGAATCAGTTATTCAATTTAGTACGTCAAATTTTCTCTGTATTTCAAAATAAAGAGTGTACCCTCTGAAAGAAGGACGACTGTGTTATTTGAACAAAGGAAATCTGACTCCTTAGTTCTTCAATTTTAGATGGGTTGTTTAATTCGTGAGAAAGAGTAGTATTTATTATTCAAATCAAAACTTAGAATTACCTTTTCACGTCTTTAAACCGACTTTTTGGGAATGAGGATTAATTTAGTCGTACAAACGATTAAGACTTGTCATATAGTTGAGAGTGGAACTAATGTTTCGAAATCAGTAAAGGTTTTTTCAGTGTCCTTCAGTTTTCCGACACAGTTTTTATAGACACGGACCATAGTCGGGTGTTATCTGAAATGTTTGTATAGACAACGAAATTATACCTCACCAGGAGGATACCAATATTCTCTGGTTAAAAGTATAGTAAAGTGTTCACACTGTTCCAAGTGAACTTATGACGAATGTCTGTAGAATTTCACAAGTCGAAACGAACACTTTCGATACTCTGACGAGTGACGAATGTCTGTAGAATTTCACAAGTAGAAACGAACACTTTCGATACTCTGACGAGTCGGTGTTTCTCTAGTATGAAGATTTAGACAACTTCAATTCATGGATTGAACCTAAATCAGGTTTCCCTTTTTGATTACATAGTAATGTTTCATAAGAAAGTTTGTCAGTTTTTAGGTTTTTCTTAAAATGAAAGGTAGAGGCTTTAGTTGAATACTTACTAAAGTAATTTTGATCCAAAGATGCTTTTGTTCAAAGAGAGGTGAATCCCTTCTAAAGACTTAAGGCGTAAGACGTCTGAGTAAATTAAGGTATAGTTGTAAATGAGACGTAAAGAAGTGGTTCAGACCTTATGACACCTGGTGTGATGAACACGGGAGGTTTAATTTAGTAGATGTCAAGAAAAGATGCAGACTGTGACACTAATACACTAAGATAGAGGTCATAAAATTTTTGACCATTCTTTTCACTATGAGTCTCTGTGATTTAATGACGGAATTTTCACTTTCACTTTAGCGAGTCAAAACGCTGGGGTACCTGACATCGGATGGTCCGAAGAGGATAGTACCCTAAAAAGTCCGTTCTTATGACCTTACCCAATGGTAAAGGAAGAGGTCCCCTAGAAGGGTTGAGTCCCTAACTTGGGCCCAGAGGGCGTAACATCCGTCTACGAAATGGTAGACTCGGTGGTCCCTCGATACTAGATTTAACTTCTCAGGAACTTCGAAACTAAACATTTCGTCACGATACTCGAAGCCTCTTCCGTTACCGTTGGGTGAGGTCATAAGAACGGACCGTTTAGGGTACCTGCCTCCTCGGACCATCCGACATCAGGTACCCCAACGATCCTCAACCTGTGCTGACTCGCTGAAGTGAAAGTGAAAAATGAAAATACGTGACCTCTTCCTTTACCGTTGCGTGAGGTCACAAGAACGGACCTCTTAGGGTGCCTGCCGCCTCGGACCACCCGACGGCAGATACCCCAGTGTGTCTCAGTCTGTGCTGACTTCGTTGAATCGTCGTCGTCGATACTCGAATATCTAACAATAAAAACGGTCGTATAAACGAGTGAGATAAAAACATCAGGAAGTGGATAGACCGTGTTGTCCATTTGCTGTATCCATCTTTTTTTAGTGATGGACAATATTTTTTTTTTTTCTCTGAGTGTTTTAAAATGAATCTGAATTTTCAATATAATAGAGAATTGTAGTAGTATTGTTAAGGGACTTTCTTCGTTGTATTTTATTGTCTGAGATGATCTTTGTCTAAAGTATTTAGAAGATATTAGGACAGAGAAGTATTATGTTAACTCCTTAACTTTGGATCCCTTCCCTGTACTGTGTTCACGATAAAAGTGAAATAGTATGAGGGAGAAGATGTGCATCTTTTATATCCTGTGTGTCCTTTACTGGAAAGAAACAACAACCTAAAATTTGACAATAGTTACATCCCGGATCAAAAGAAGTGTCTCTAGTTTTTAGCTATCAAATTAATTCTTTTGCTCATTTACTATTTACGTGTGTGTTTTTTCTTAAATACCAGTTTGACAATAACCTGATCTAGTTACAAAAAGTAAAGACCTATCGTTGTGTTATCATCCAAAATTTTAGGTCACACACCCAGTGTTCGTCTAAAAATTATCTTATCCTATATTGTCTTTTGTCGTCTCTCTGAGTGTAACTTGCAAAGCACTTTAAAAATACAATGTATATGTACATATATACACACGTGTCAACATTTAACATAACGAATGGTATGTTGTCTAATTTTTTTTTTTTTTGATAAACTTTTAGGGGTCCGATGGACTGTAGTTCCTCTGTGTGTCTAAGAGGTCGAGTTGTGTCACTTTTCTCCTCCTTTACATGTTCTCAGTACTTTCTTTGAAAGTACGATGTCAACAGTGACCTTACCTTCAAAAACTAGATCGCAGATAACTTCCTCTCAAGGCAGACCAGAACATGAAGAAACCGTCTCGTAAGTTTATTACGAGTCGACAGAGCGTGGAGAGTTTCGGGTTGAGTCCGGGAACGTTCTTATGTCTTACTGCAGTGGTGACGAGATTATCCGTCGAGTCAAGATGAACTGTTCAAAGTTCCTTTCTCGACTGTTTTCGTTCTACGGAAGGGTCGATGAGTCTTCGTCGTCGTGGGTTCCTTGACTTCACTTACAACACGACCCGTGACACCGTATCGGAAGACCACTACCGTTTCTTGTCCTCTCCACCCGGTAAGTTAGTTTCACCTTACCTGTTGGGGTCCTCGTGCCTCTTTGGGACCTCCCTTTTTCCATCTTTACGGTAGGTGACCAAAGTCGGGACGATGTCACTAAATACCTTTGCAAAAGTCAACAAGGAGTACCTTATATGTGCACTAAAAGTGGGACTACGGGAGTTAAAATTGACATTTTAAAGATGTGTTCTGATCTGTCTACCTCTTTTTATTCTCTTTTATTACATGCGTCTAACCCTTCTATGAATTCTGAGTGAAAGTCCTTAAGAACGACGACGACGATGACGACGATTCAGCGAAGTCAGTACAGACTGAGACACGTTGGGATATCTGCCGTCGGGTGGTCCGAGGCGACCGGGACCCTAAGAGGTCCGTTCTTGTGACCTCACCCAACGGTAAAGGAAGAGGTTACGTCCTTTCACTTTTCACTTTCACTTCAGCGAGTCAGCACAGACTGATAAGGACTGAGGTACCTGATGTCGGATGGTCCGAGGAGACAAGTACCCTAAAAGGTCCGTTCTCATGACCTCACCCCACGGTAACGGAAGAGGAATCGGCTACATTTTGACTATCTCGTTGAAACCATTTAAAACGCCAACTTGCGAGTGTTTAAGAGATGTTTTGTGTGTCTTTAGAGAACGGACTCTATAAAAGTTCTTTAACGTCGACTGTAAATCTAATAACTTAAATAAATAAATAAATAAAAAACCAAAAAAAAAAATCAAAAAAAAAAATCAAAAAATAAAAAAATTACAATTTTAGAAATTAAGAATCTAATAACTTAAATTTATCGGTTAGAATTTAAGTCTTTTGATTCTAGTGCCGTAGACCAGGGTAGTGAAGTACCCTTTATCTACCCCTTTGTCCCCTTTGTCACCGTCTGAAATAAAAACCCACGAGGTTTTAGTGACGTCTACCACTGACGTCGGTACTTTAATTTTCTGCGAATGAGGAACCTTCCTTTCAATACTGGTTGTATCTATCGTATAATTTTTCGTCTCTGTAATGAAACGGCTGATTCCATGTAGATCAGTTCCGATACCAAAAAGGTCACCAGCACATACCTACACTCTCAACCTGGCACTTCTTTCGACTCGCGGCTTCTTAACTACGAAAACTTGACACCACAACCTCTTCTGAGAACTCTCAGGGAACCTGACGTTCCTCTAGGTTGGTCAGGTAAGACTTCCTCTAGTTGGGACCCTAAAGAAACCTTCCTTACTACGATTTCGACTTNACTGAGTAACCTTTTCTGAGACTACGACCCTCCCTAACCCCCGTCCTCCTCTTCCCCTGCTGGCTCCTACTCTACCGACCTACCGTAGTGACTGAGCTACCTGCACTCAGACTTACTTGAGAACCTCAACCACTACCTGTCCCTCCGGACCACACGACGTTAAGAAACCCAGGGTTTCTCAGTCTGTGCTGACTGGTTGACTTGACTTGACTTGACTTGTAATTAAAAAGAAGAGATCCCTTTTTTTTTAGAGAAAATATAGTGGATTTTTGGGTACCACCCACCCTTCACACCCATAACACAGATAATTTTAGAGAAGAGGGTTAGGGTCGTACGTCATTTACCTTTCCGTCAAGGAAGGTATGTTTTTCACTCCCACCCATAATCCCAGTTTTACATTTGAGTCTCTACATTTATATCCTTCTTCTTCTCCAGTATCATTCGGTCTCAGAACCGACCCTGTATTGGACTCAAGTAGGATGACTTGATAGTGAATCATGACAATCCGTCCCTCCTCCCGTCTTCAATCGTTACTGCCTCGTTGGATTCCGTCGGAGTCAGTCTCTTAACAGTTTACCGGGCAGGAGGAGACGAAGGATGATAAGATTAAGTCGGAGAGACCTAGGGTATAAGTACCCGGAATTAAGAAAGAAAGACCAAAGTGATTACTCGTGGTCCTTTGTCTGACAAGGTCTCAGTGTTTTATAGTTAATGTGTATTTTAAAAAGTCTATCCCTTATAGAGCCGATAACTAAATACACAGAAGAGTGAGTGAAACCTTTCATGTCCAAAAGTCTCCATAGTTTCCTGTAAAAGGTAAAAATAGTTCAGTTTAAACTAATAAGAGGTTAGGACGTTATAAACCCTCCTATACATAATTAAAACATTTGATTAAGGTCGACTCTTTTTTTTTTAGACCTGTATGAGGTTTTATACATAAGGTTTTAAAAGTAAATTTTCACAGGATAGTATGGAATTGTAAAGAAAAGTAACAAAGTAAAATTAAGGTAGAACTTATATATGGTGAGAAGTTTTCATTTTTAGTATTTTACATAGAGAGGATGACTTTAGTACAATTTGTTTCAAGAGAATGACGTCAAGAGAGTGGGAAGTACCGTCTCTAAGAAGAGGAAGGGAGGGTTGAGTAAGTTCCACTGAACCGTGAGTCAGACTATCTCTAGATACGGTTTATCGTATTCATGGGACCTGGATTGTCTTTACAAAGAGTTACAGGGTATCTAAAAATAATCAATATTGTTCCTCGATTTATACAAAAAAAAAATTTACCCCCAATTTGAACACTACTAAAACCTGTCATCATTTTGGTCCCTCACCATCGTCTATTCACCATTTTCATGAAGTCTTAGAAGTAGTAACGTAAGAGTTCATTAGTGTTTATTCATGTGTCTCATCCATTTTTGACATGTGTAAGACACATTTCCATCGATACTCTGTTCGGGAAATCAGATGGAAGGTTGGTGTACTCACAGGGAATTCAGGGAGGTTTATCAGACCTTTTGGTTCCGTCTTTGAAGGATCCTAGAACCATGTAAAGACTCAACCTCTACCTGTAGTCTTATCTACCTTCCCTCCGACTCTTGGAATGAAAGGAAGTTAGGTACCAGGTGACGATTTCCCGAAATCGTTTTTGTACACTAATTCCGTTCACAACGTCGGTCTGTTAGGTTCTATTCTTCTCTAATTCATTTATAAACGTACATATAACATGTAAAGAAAGGGTGTCATCAAAAGAGATAAGGACTTTCTACAGACGTCCTTTTTTCTTAAGACGTCCCTCTCGTTATTATCTCAGACCATGTTTTCACTAATTAGATGAAGGAATCCATAAAAATTTAAGATCAACCATTACCTTAAGTCAGTAAAATACGTACGTTGGTTTTATTTAAGAGTATTATTCTGATAACGTTTCCATCTTTATACAATTAAATGTATACCTTACACTGTAACGAATTAATTTATTTTTCGAAAAGTAAGGACTTTTCTAGATCCCTCATGATGAAAGAACTCTAGACTTACGTCATATGTCAGACTTCCGACTTACTGTCCTGTCTTTACAATAATATGAAGTGTATATATGTTACTTATCATCGTTTCCCGTAAGATACTTGTTCCATGACACGATGCATAGTGTCTTCGAAAACGATAGTTCAATGTTAAACCGTAGTCAGTGTTTCAGTCGAAGTCTGTCCCTACTTCAAATCCTATATTTTCTTTACAAAGAAACGATTTTCTTTATACGGGGATTCATTTAACACATAAAAGGGGTATACATACATTTCTTCACTGTAAGTGAAGTCCGATCAGTATAGTTTCCATTAAATCAATAGTGTTGTAGTATCAATGACGAGTTTTTATGTAAATGTTACACAGGAACTATAAAAATCTGTAAAATCGCAAAGAAATATGTAAGTAGATTTATGTACACACATTGTGTTAATATTACTTTGGAATGAGAAATTTTTACTTAAAGTAACAACTCTTTTTTATGTCAGTATCTTTTGATATTAAACCATTTTCTTTACCTACTATTTAGACTTATTGTAGTCAAAACCAGATTTTGCAAAGTTTCTTCTATAGGATACTGTGTCTTAGGTTAGTGTTTTGATTTTTAAGAAGGTTTGACAATGTGTTCTTCTAACCGTCCTACGAACTGAAATAATTTATGTAAAATTTTAACTACATTGCAACCAAACATTGTACAAAGATTATATGTAATGTGAAGTTGCAGATAGATGTGACATAGTCCTTTTGGTGGTTTTTAAATCAAAGGAAGGTAGTGGTACGTAAACTGGGACTAATACGTAAAGTGAGAGTAGTGAGGGTGGGAGACGGTGTAGGGAAGACCATTGGTGATTAGCAAAGACACATAGATGTAACGAAAGATAAACCACAGTAAACAAATAAATAAAACACCCAAAAAACCAAAGAAAGAATATTAGGTGTGTACTTACCTTAGTTGTCTAAAACCACTTTTTAACGGTAACTATGTTGTGATTTTGTTTAAATTTCAAGAAGTACAACTGAAAACTAAATATCAGTGTACACCAAGTCGGTACTTTTTACGAAACTCATTACATTCTGAACCGGTGAATTCTATGAACGTAATAAACGTACTAATTAATTTGTCTTAATTAATTTGTTAAGATTACGGAATTCTAGGAATTAAACAATTTATTTAATCCTATGTGTGTGTGTATATACACATATATGTGTGTGTATGTGTGTGTGTATATGTGTGTGTGTGTGTGTGTGTATATATATATTACCTTAGGGACTGTGATGATTTTTATTACTAAATTTTATCGTTACACTTACGTAAGTTAAAACTCTTGAAATAAAAAAATAAATAAAATTAACTTCCAATTAATCAAATATTATAACATAACCAAAACGGTATGTAATTGTACTTAGGTGGTGTCCATATGTGCACAAGGGGTAGGACTTGGGGGGAGGGAGGATATCGTCCTACGTCTTCACGTATATCTTCTAATAGAATTAATATAAATTAATATAAAATTTTTACTCCTTTTGGACATTCTTGAACCTTTTATGATTGTGTTTATATTGATGACCACAAGAAAGAACTAGGAAATACGTATAAGGGTCTAGGGTTGAAAGGTTTTGAAGGATCTAAATAATGAAAATGTTTTCTCTTTGTTTTTAAGGTGATTTATTTCGGGAGAATGTGAACTGTAATAGGGAGGGGTATTCGTAGAAATTTTTATCATTTAAGAGTAAAACTCCAAATTGACGTGAGTGTTAAACTATTGTTGACAATGAGTTTTATTACCAGTAAGTAAAAAATTTGAACAGTACCTCGTTATACGTAAAGATCAGTAGTGTCGACTGTCGTGTCGTACCCTATTTACTGAATTTTGTGACCACATCACACTACCTTAGACAGTGTTATTCATGTACGTCATTTCTTTTACATAAGAAAGAAAGATGTGTTCAGGGTTTAATTTAAGGTATCGTCATATAATAAACACGAAACACAAAATCGTAAATGAAAATTTAAAAGACATTTCTTACTATATAAAATTATGTATATAAAGATTCGACGAATATAAATTGAAAGAATTATTTCTCTAAATGTAGATTACTTTTGGTATGAGTACTTTACTGTTACGGTGTTATCTCCTTTTCCTTATGTACTTACTCTCTCACCGAAAGTGAAATTTATACCAAGTATTATCTTAAGGTAGTAGAAGTTGTATAAACTTTTACCAAAATCAATCCTTTTATATGTAATTTCAAAAATTTACGTGTTTTAAAATATTTCACTTCAGATGGTCAAATATCCTTCATTCTAGTTCGTAGTGTCACAATAACGGGAAATTTCAATTTTCAACTTTATCAGGATGATAAAATAATCGATCTAAAGTAGATACCTTTGTTCTTGTACTCTCTTCTCTATGGAACGTTTGTATACAAGTCCCGGTTTGTACACGATACTGATTTAACTTATTAAATCAATTAAATACTTTATGTATGACATATTATTAAAATATCTATTCTTTTGTTTTGGAGTCTTTTCAACTTATTAAAGGGTTTAAGTTTTTCGATCTTTTACCTTCTAGAATCTAAGTTTGAATCTTTATAGATTATGTGTATTCTAAAGGTGATATAATAAACGAGTCTCCGTCTTTAGTTTATTCCATACTTGTGATGATGAATCTTTAATTCTCCTTATTATGTTATAGTATAAATATTGAAACTAAATCTCGAAGATTCCTGAATGCTCAGATATTGGAGTGTACATAAGGTAAACGGATCCACCATATGTGTCTCAGGAGTGGGATGGACTTTTTATTAATCAGGTATACGGTACAGACTGAAAAGAAGAACCGAGTACGTTTCGTCGAGGGATGAGTCATTGTAGTGGTACGAAATTGGTACAAAGGTTCAACCTTTACACACAATAGAAACAAGTAATATTCGGGAAGTGGGAATATTTAAGGATCTTTAAATAACAAAGGTTGTAGTTTTATATTAGAGTCCACCCAACTTAGGTACCTATACTTTCCGACTGATACCCTGAACTCGTAGACTCCTAAAACCATAGAGACCTTCCATGGTTTAGTTAGAGAGTGGGTACGTTTCTTTGTTGACGTAAATGATAACGGAAATTTATTATACCCAAAAAGTTGAAACATCCAGGTGAATATACACCTAAAAGAAGTTATTTACACGTCAACCGAAAAGTGTTGATGTCTATCTTTTAAGGTAGGGGTTGACCAACTTAGACGTCTGTGTTTTGGATGTGTATGTTTCCCGGTTAATATGATGTATAAAATAATTCCCTGAACTCATAGACGTCTAATATCATATACACCCTCTATGGACCCTGGTTAGGGGTTACCTATGACTTCTGACTGTCATAAAATTCCTTTCAGAACTGTTTTACTCTCTAAATGAGTCCAGTATACTGTTTGATTATATCTTTATAACTAAAAGGTATAAAATTATATATTTGTTAAGTTAAGGTTATTTTAAGATCGTTATAATCTTTCGACTAGATTTTAAATGTACTTTATTCTTTTCAGATATTCATTCTTTTGAATATTTTTATTATGTATTACCCTTCAACCCTTAAAATGGGGGTATCCACAATTCTTTCGTATTTCGGTTATACTATTTTTATAATAAAATCTTTGACTTTCTTGTTGTCTTGTGTCCACCATATTGTTACTCTTTTTAATAAATGATTTACCGAACCATTTTCCTCAAATAAGATACCTCTTCTTATTTCTGACTAGAGATGAGGTACTCCAATTTTTTTTCTTTTTTCTTTTTGATTTACCTACTTTATTGATGATCTCTTTTTCTGTGTTGATATTTCGAAATTTTTTTAATATCCCCTCATCAAGACACTAGAACTGAGACCTATTTCAAATGAATGTTATCATCTTTTGACCGTCTTTTCTAAAAGGTGTTGATTTCCATATTTCTTCATTGGTACTGTTACCTTTATCTTCCCCGTCTTTACATCATATCAGTTCTAAGTGTGGGGAGCCATTAGTTTGGTTTTAGTGTTAACGTCTCTAAGGGAGGTCATTCATTCTCCAGTTTCGGGGTGTAACCTGAGGGGTCTGGTTCTGAGGATGTGACCCTTCTATTCGGTATTCTTGTAGACCGAAATATCCGGTCTATCCTACAGTACTCTCTGGACCTTCAAATGGTCTTTGTCTTTAATGTGGGAATTTCCCATGTGTCTTTTAAAGTGTGTGAGGTTCTATGTCACGTCTCTATCATTGAAATTTTTTAGGACTCCGGGTAAACGACTAGGACCTCTTTGGATGGTCTCTCTAATGACCCTAAAGGGGACCCCTCTATGTACGACCGTCGTCGGAAAATACCCTCGAACAAGATAGTGGTACTGTGACCACTGTCTTTAGTGATAAAAACTCAGGAGGATGTCTGATATCGAAACTTTTGGTCGGGGTGGGTGGTTGACCAACCGTAGTTGGGGTACTGTGTGGTCCAACTCATCGATCCGTATACCCCCGTGTCGGGGGGTTTGTCCTCCGATCATGGATGAGGTTCGAGGGGTCTTTGGACTGGGTACTTGACGGTGACGGTGACGAGTGGTCGGATCTCTTGAAGATCTTACTAGTATTATGGTTACTTCAAAAAATTTTTTTATTGTTTTAATACGTATAGATATTATTCATCAATTTCTTATGTGTCTTGTTTTTCTATATATTATAATACAGTTCTTGTAATTTGTACCCCATCCCCTCATTTTTGAGTCCCAACAACCTTACTAAAGATTGAATGTCCTAGTAGTTTAATTTTATTAGTGAATGTACAATATGAACAATGGTATATATTGGGAGTACCATTTGTGTTCGGTTTTCCAAGTTTATCTAGTGTGTGTATATGGTTTTCCCGAAGGGACCACCGAGTCAACCATTTGTTAGACGGACGTCACGTCCTCTGAGCCCAAGTTAGAGACCCAACCCTTCTAGGGGACCTCTTCCTTTACCGTTGGGTGGGGTCATAAGGACGGACCTTTTAGGGTACCTGTCTCCTCGGACTACCCGATATCAGATACCCCAGGGTTCTCACCCTAATCATCCTAATCTCACCCAAATCACTAATTTGCTAGTGGTATATGTTTTTCTTTAAGTTTGTGTGTTACTTTCACTCGATTTCTTCTTTCCTTGTTTTGTTGTTGTTTTAATGTTTTTGTGTAGTTTTGTTACTTGTTTTACTTTATTTACGTGTAGATATTTATTAACAAAATTTATGTTTACTTCACTTACGAGGTTAGTTTTTTATCTCACTATTTACTTTTTTGTTCTGGGCAGATATACGGTAGATGTACTCTGAGTAAAGTCTGGATTTCTGTTTATGACTTTGACTCCCTCACCTCTTTTGATGAAGAACGTTTACCTTTTTTATTATTTCGAACCCATCGTTATGAAACGCCCTGTTCACTTTCAGAGAGTCAGCACAGAAACACTGGGGTTGAGAAACAATGGGGTACCTGATATGTCTGGTACCTTAAGAGGTCCGGTCTTATGACCTCACCCATCGGGAAGGGAAGAGGTCCCCTAGAAGGGTTGGGTCCCTGACTTGGATCCAGAGGACGTAACGCCCACCTAAGAAATGGTCGACTCGGTGTTTCCTTCGGGTTGTTTTACCTAAAATTTTATTTCTGTTTTTTTTATTTGTCTGTTTCTTCAAATAATGTATTATTATTTCAATAGTTAGGTTGATTTTCTATATTATTAAAATTTATACATACGTGGTTTATTTCCTCGTGGATTTATGTATTTCGTCTATAATTTTTATTATTTCTCGGACTGTCATTTTTTTTTTTTTGGGTGTTATTATCCCCAGAAATTACAAAGTAAATGTAGTTACCTGTCCAGTGGATCTTACTTTTAGTTGTTCCTTTGTGACTGAAGTTTCTTGTGCAATCTAATCTGTCTGAAAAGGTCTACCTAATATATATATATATATACACACACACACACACACACACACACACACACACACATATTCTCCTATAAGTAGATGACAACCACCCTTAGATTTAATCAAGACGGTGACACCTTTTGTTATACCTTCGAGGAGTTTTTTTAATTTTTATCTTAAAGATATACTATTCATTAGAGTGAAAGTCCATACATAGGTTTTCTTTACTTTTGTCCTAGAGTTTCCATATAGACATTAGGGTACATATGACGTCGTAATAAGTGATATTGTTTCTATACTTTTGTTGGTCTCACTGGTAGTTTTCTACTTACCTATTTTTCTATGCTATGTGTTTGTTTACCTAGAATAAATAGGTGTTCTTTCTTCCTTTAGGACATCAAATTCTTTTTTACTTTACCGTGAAGTCGTGTAATACCATGCACTTTATTCACTGTGTGTTTTTCTGTTTATGACGTTCAATATTAAATATACACCTTAGAAATTTTTTTTCTTTTGAGTATCGTTACTTATCTTTGTACCAACAGTCACAGAGTACCCACTCTCCTTTTCCCTCTGTAACCATTCCTTCATAGTAGAAAGTCGGTATAGTACTTATTTCAGACTCATAGATTACATATTGTAACTCTGGTATTAACTTTTGTAATATAAAATATTAACTATAAACGATCTCTCATCTTAACTTTACAAAAGTATATGTGTGTTTTTGAACTCCACTACATACACAATTAATTCATCTATTCTGCTCAAGAAGGTGTTATATATACATGTAGTTTAGTAGTACTATATGTTAAATTTATGGAGTGATAAAACAGTTAATATGGAGTTATTTCGACCTTTACGTTTTGTTCATTTGTTGTTTAGAGTAATTAAGTCTCCGTAATTATTTCTTAAAGATTTATACTCCTATACCCAATACCATTTTAAATAATATGATTTATATATAAAATTTTCTTTCACTAAACATCTATTAATTACATGAGTTTGAAGGACCTTCTATTCCTTCTTTTGGTCATTTTTTGTGTATCGTCGTTTATATCAAGAAATTCGGAATTCATAAATAAAACCCGTTTACTCATCTATTTGTTTATGGGACTTGATAATTCCGTCAAGTAGATGGTCATCTTTTCATTCAAAGACTCAGTCAAACGTTTAATTAAATATACTTTGGTTTGTTGATTAGACTTACTGAGAAAGAGAATAGTCGGTTTTTATATGGGACTTAGAGTTTAATAAATAAGTTTCAAAACTGACTTTATAAACTGAGAAAACAACGACACACTACATCGGAAGATCACTTGGCAATAATGATTCAATGACCAGAAGATTGACCTCTCGTGTATTCGGACCACCATGGGACCATAAAAGGTTCCCTATATTTTACTCTTAATAAAAATTTCTAAGTTAAAGATCGATGAGTTAACGGTATGTTAAACAAGGGATTTTTACTTCATGGACTCTTACGCAGACAAGGGACCACCGAGTCAACCGTTTCTTAGACGGAGGTTACCTCTTTTGGACCCTAGGTAGGAACCCAATCCTTCTAGGGGACCTCTTCCCTTTCCGTTGGGTGAGGTCATAAGAACGGACCTTTTAGAGTACCTGTGTCCTCGGACCGTCCGTTGTCAGATATCCTAGTCTTTCTTTGTCTGTACTGAGTCTCTGGTTGCGAAAGTGCACAGTGAAACAAAGGATTTTTATTTCATGAACTCTTATACAGACCTCAATAGGGGACGTATGAAATATTATTTCCATATAAAGGTACATAGTGTTTAGAATGATATGATACGGTCCGAATTTCTAGAGGTCCGACTGTTTCATTGTCAAACTTTACAACGAAAATTTCGGAAAAAATTACTTCCGGGGTATTTGAGTACTATACAAATATGTATAAACCCAATCATTGTTTATTGACCAATCTTTGTCATAAAACTAGAGACACACTACTTTTACTTTATATAATTTCTCATTTTGTCACCCCTATTGATAACAAATTACTGAAACGAAGAAGTTGGAAGGTTCTTAAAAGTTTCTTACATATCGAAAATTTCCTCTGAGGTTCATTTCGTTTCTCTGTTATTCTTTATAACAGGAAAAAATTTAGGTCCATTGTTTATATACGTTTCGAAACAATTGACAGATAAAATATTGACTTTATAAAATTCTGAATATTCTCGTAGTGTCCTTTATAATTATGGATAGACGATATTTCGTACGAGAACGTAAAAGTCGTAGGAGTATATATTGTCGGATCTCTAATGACGGTATTGAAATAAAGTCTAACACAGATTTACAGCGTACTAAACCTTCTCCTCCCACTTCCAGATGTTAAAAGAAGATTGTCTTGTAAAAATCGTTTTCCTTACATAGGTTTTTTAAGTCGTAAAATATAAAATTTGTGAATAATTCAGACTCCTATTTGTTACGGGTAAAGAACTTTCCAATGACTTATGACATTTACACATAGGTGACAAATTTGAGACCGTTCTCAGAAGACAAAAGACAGAAAGGAGTCACTTATCAGATGAGTGAATAAGAGTAGTACATAAATGAATCTAAAACTTTTTTTTAAATAACACTTAATAGACATTTAAGTTTTGAGAGTCAAGTTAAGTCAAGTCAAGTCAACGAGTCAGTACAGACCGAGAAACACTGGGGTACCTAACGTCATGTGGTCCGGAGGGACAGGTAGTGATTGAACGCCTCAAATGGGTTTGAGCACAGGTAACTCAGCCACTACGGTAGGTTGGTAGTACACGAGACAACGGAGGAAGAGGAGGACGGGAGTTAGAAAGAGTCGTAGTCCCAGAAAAGGTTACTCAGTCGAGAAGAGTAATTCACCGGTTTAATAACCTCAAAGTCGAAGTTGTAGTCAGGAAGGTTACTTATAAGTCCCGACTAAAGGAAGTCCTACCTGACCAACCTAGAGGAACGTCAGGTTCCTAAGAGTTTTCAGAAGAGGTTGTGGTGTCAAGTTTTCGTAGTTAAGAAGTCGTGAGTCGAAAGAAATACCAGGTTGAGAGTGTAGGTATGTACTGGTGACCTTTTTAGTATCAGAACTGATCTGTCTTGAAACAACCGTTTCATTACAGAGACGAAAAATTATACGACAGATCCAACCAGTATTGAAAGGAAAGTTCCTCATTCGTAGAAAATTATGGTACCGATATCAGTGGTAGACATCACTAAAACCTCGGGGGGTTATATTTCAGACGGTGACAAAGGTGACAAAGGGATAGATAAACGGTACTTCACTACCCGGATCTACGGTCCTAGAATCAAAAGACTTACAACTCAAAATTCGGTTGAAAAAGTGAGAGGAGAAAGTGAAAGTAGTTCTCCGAGAAATCAAGAAGAAGTGAAAGACGGTATTCCTACCACAGTAGACGTATAGTCTCCAATGACTATAAAGAGGACCGTTAGAACTAAGGTCGAACATGAAATAGGTCGGGTCGTAAGGCATAATTTACAAAACTGTCGTCTTTCGTGTAACATTTCGTTGAAAAGAGGTTAATTTTTTATTAAAATTATTTATGTATTTATGTTTTTTATAATTTACAAAACATTCGATGTGTGAATACATGTCAACGAGGTCGTCGTTAAAACTTTTGGTCATACTTTAAAAGTTTGTTTATATATAATTAGAAAACACTCATTAATTTACCTTTATACTTAAGTTTATCTTTAAAGGATGTATAAGTCTACAAGACTTCATTTTCAAACGTATAAAAATTTATTTATTATCGTCCATAGTTTAAAGATATCGTAAATCTAAAGTATTTACAAACTTTACCACTATATTCAAAATAAAATTTTATAATTGTTAAGGTTACAAGACTTTAGTATCGGTGACACTCGATAAACGTAAAGTGATTTTAAAATCAATAGTTTTTCTACCAAAAAAGACCATACCGTGATATGAAGGGGATGTCACAATCCAAAGTATTATAAACCCTTTTATTAAGTTTATCCCAAGAAATACCAAATCTTAAAACTCCGAGACCTGATATGGTTTGTATAACACTCATAGTATACCAATGTCTCTAAAGAGGGTGAAAGTGTATACGTAAATGTCATTCTTGTAGAGACACAAAAGATTTGTTAATCTTTTACTTCAGATAGTTTAGAATAATGTAACGGAAATTACTGACTATACAATATTGTTTGGTTGAGTCTTTATCCTTCTGTGTCTGTGTAGAGAAAGAGAATGACTTACTCATTTTATACCCTACTTGTTGTAGTTTGAGTTGGGATGTGGACCTAATTAGACATAAAGTACTCTAAAAAGAAGTAATTTACAAGATGACAACAAGGTAGAGTGTAGTTAAGTTTGACCAATTTACTAGGTTGGGAGAGTCTGATTTATACCCTTTTAATCTCAAGTCTACTTTCTATCTCTGAACGAGTTCAGTATATTCGGTGATTTAAATAGTTGATATATTCGTTAGTTGATACAGTTCGTTAGAATCACACCATCCGATTTATTTAGTAGGGGGTTTCTATATAAATAAAGGATTAGAATTTTTGGACATTTATAATAGAATGTACGTTTTATATCTGATAGTGGAATGTATCGTTTTCTGCATTTCATTCGTAAAACTCTCCTCCATGAAATACGACCTAATAGACCGTACATATATACGCTACCATACATACAAAAGGTCTGTCTTCGTCCCCTTCAAAACACCGTCTCTCTCTCTGTTTCAATTTCCGTTACACTTCTCCCTTCGTCTCTAACCTAAAATTACTGGTGTTTGGTTTCCTGAGATTTCTTACGGTCGGTTGGTAGTCTTTATCCTTCCTTAGAGAGGGTCTCAGAGGTCTCTCTCGTGTCAGGATATGTGTGGAACTAAAGTCTAAAGACCGGAGGTGTTGACAGTTTTCTTATGGAAAGACGACAAAATTCTATGGTGGTTCAATACGGAGTCCTTTACCTATGTGGATCCATATTTTACTACTTGTTCTAGGGACTTAAGTACTTCTACTCAGGGCGCTAATTTTTTTTCAGTCACCGTGATCTTATTTATTACGATTTTATGAAAAGTATTGTAACTTTACAGAGTTTTCTGTTAAAGGTGTACTATATAAGAAAAAGGTATAGAACACCTATATATGCATCCGGTGACAATTATCATATAAGGGTCTATAGTTCGAACTCTTCATTCCATACAGTTCTTTCAAATTACGGTCTGGACAATGAAGGACGTCGACGTTACAACTAGACTGGATGATATTCAAAAGGAACTTCATCACTTGTGTGTCTTATATACCGGACGTTAAGTAAATATAAAGTATACGTTAATCATTGATCGTTCATTTTTTTTTAGTCCATGAACTATTTTTACTTGTTCATATAAAAACGTCGTCATTTAGTAAATATGAGTTTTCTTCCTGTCAAAATACTTAAACATTAGTTCCTACACTTCAACCTTTCTGTTGTCTTAACTCGTCTCAATTAAACCACTACCATTGTTTAAGTGTATAATGGTTCTAGGGGGTGAAGGTACACCCTGTACGTTACGGGACTATTTACAACGAGAACCGTTTCGTAGTAATTTTTTTACTGAGATTTCTAGAAAAAAGAGAACAACGGTAAGCAATAATGAGGAGACTCCTTACTCACCGACACTTTAGTCGTGGTCATGTCTATTGTCTGAGGTAAAAGGATGGACTGGATAAATTTTGGTATACACCCTTCTACGAAAGTTTAGAACGGTAAAGGAAATGTTTAACCGTGTGTCCATACCGTATGTCGACACCAGTAATGGTCTAACGCTGGAAAAAAAGTCTTACCTATCCGTTATACGAGTATCTCAAATACCGTGACCTGTACGGAGGTGTTTTTGTACCGACTTAAAGACGTTTCGTTGTACTCAGACACGAACTGTTTTAATTCCTTCGTCCCCTTAAACCTTCAGAATTAATAGTTAGTTCTTTATACATAATTCGTAGTTTATACACTGGTCGTGACGAGATCCATGTTACCTGTGTCATCATCTATGTTCTCTGTTAATAATGGAAATATCTTCGAATGTATCTTCGAATCACTTAATGTTCTCTTTTATTTATTTTATACCTTTTCTCTACCCCCCCATGGTCTTCACGTTCACTACACACTAACATATACTTCACTGACCCATCCGAAGTACCCCTTCTGAAACTCTTCTTTTTTTATTTTTCCATTTTTGTACACTCCCTCATTTTGGGTATCTATAACTGTCTTTCTTATGTTGTTCTTCTCCCTTGTCTTTCACGTTTCCGGGACTCCAGATCCGTACAGACCATACAAACTTCTTGTCTTCTCTCCGTCATAACTACCTCCGTTTATTTCCTGTCGTCCTATCATTCTCTCTTGAAATCCCTTGGTTACCCTAGAGATAAACCTCCGTCCCCTGTTGGTCTCGATCCCAGAATATTTTCATTAACCTTCTTGAGACCTATAACGAGACTCACTATCTCGGTCAGTTAGCTCCCTGACTTGTCTTTTCACTTTACTAAATTGAATATAAAATTTTACTAGTGAAACCATCAGTACTACTGTCTTACCTTTATTCCTGTCTCTTCCCTCCAGAAAATCTTTTGATGACCTAACTACGTTTACTTCTTATTACCATCGGACTTGGTCCGACAGAAATGACTGGTATATTTAGACTCCATTCGTATCCATATGACCCGATGTCACCCACACACGTCCTTACAGTCCCCTCTAAGTCAACCCCGATTGTACCAGTTGTTTTGTCAGGGATAATTCTAGATGAAATACCCACATTATTGTTTCACGGGATAAGGCGAGAGTTTTCATGGGACCTAATCTGTTTCTACAGTGTCTTTTTCTTTTGAAGTCCAGTTATAGTGACTACTTATCTCTACGTTTTTAAGAATTGTTTTAAGATCGTTTGTCTTATGTTGTATAATTTTTCTAGTATATAGTACTGGTTCATCCGAAATAGGGTCCCGACGTTTCTAAGAAGTTATAAACGTTTAGTTAGTTACACTCTATGGTGTAATTGTTTAACTTTCTATTTTTGGTATACTAATAGAGTTATCTACGTCTCTTTCGGAAACTGTTTTAGGTTGTAGGTAAATACTAGTTTTGGGAGGTCTTTCTTCCGTATCTTCCTTGTATGTAGTTGTATTATTTTTGGTGTATACTATTTGGGTCTCGTTTGTAATAGGAGTTACCGTTTTTTAACTTTCGTAAAGGGGATTTCAGTCCTTGTTCTGTTCCCACGGGTGAGAGTGGTGATGATAAGTTGTATCAAAACCTTCAAAATCGGTGTCGTTTGTCTCTTCCTTTTCCTTATTTTCCTTAGGTCTAACCTTTTCTTCATTTGGAGAGTGACAATGTCTAATGTACTAGAAGATGCATCTTTTGAGGTGTCTGTGGTGGTCTTTCAATGATCTCGATTAGTTACTTATATCATTTCAACGTCCTATATTTTAATTATGTGTCTTTAGGGAAAATAAGGATATGTGATTGTTACTCTTCTGTCTTTCTCTTTAATTCCTTTGTTAAGGTAAGTGGTAACACTACTTTTCTTTTTATGAATTCTTATTTAAATGGATTTCCTTGTTTTCTGGATGTATATATCTTTTGATATTTTGTGACCACTTTCTATAGTTTCTACCGTGTTTTATCTACCTCTTTACGTGGTGCAAGTACCTAATCTTCATAGTTATATCACTTTTACTCATATGATGGGTTTCGTTAGATATCTAAGTTACGTTAGGGATAGTTCGTTACCATAAAAAGTGTCTTGATCTTGTTTAGTAAAGTGTTAAACATACCTTTGTGTGTTTTTTTTGGAACTAATCGGTTTCGTTAGAACTCTTTCTTCCTACCTTGATCTCCTTAGATGGACGGACTGAAGTCTGATATGATGTTTGGATGTCAGTAGTTCTGACATACCATGACCGTGTTTCTGTCTTTATGTCTAGTTACCTTGTTTTATCTTTCGGGTCTCTATTTACGTACGTGGATACTTGTGGAATAGAAACTGTTTCATCCGTTCTTATATGTTACCTCTTTTCTGTTAGAGAAATTGTTGACCACGACCCTCTTGATCAGTTGGTGGACATTTTCTTACTTTGATCTTATGAAAGATTACGGTATGTGTTTTTATTTGAGTTTTACCTAATTTCTAGATTTACATTCCGTTCTTTGATATTTTGAGGATCTCCTTTTGTATCCGTCTTGTGAGAGGTTGTATTTAGTGTCGTTCTAGGAGATAATGGTTGGAGGGTCTCATTACCTGTATTTTCGTTTTCATTTGTTTACCCTGGACAAATTTGAATTTTAGAAAACGTGTTACTTCCTTTGACATTTGTTCCACTTTTCTGTCGAAAGTCTTACCCTCTTTTATTATCGTTTTCTTCGTTGATTGTTTCTTAATTAGAGTTTTTATTTGTTCGTCGGACACGTCGAGTTATGGTCTTTTTATTTACTGGGTTAGTTTTTTACCCGGTTTCTTGCTTTGTCTGTAAAGAGGTTTCCTCTGTATGTCTACCGATTGTTTGTGTACTTTTCTACGAGTTGTAGTGAGTAACAGTCTCTTTACGTTTAGTTTTGGTGTTACCCAACGGTAGAGTGGACCAGTCTTACCGACGAGAGTTTTTCAGACGACGACGACGACGACGACGACGACGATTCAGTGAAGTTCAGCACAGGTTGAGACACGCTGGGGTATCTGTCGTCGGGTGCTCCGAGGAGACAGAGACCCTAAGAGGTCCGTTCTTATGACCTCACCCAACGGTAAAGGAAGAGGTGAGTTTTTCAGATGTTTGTTATTTACGACCTCTCCCACGTCTCTTTTCCCTTGGGAGATTGTGACAACCACACTTACGTTTGATCATGTCAGTGGTATCTCTTGTCCCAACGTTAAGGAATTTTTTGACCTTTATCTTAACGGTATACTGGGACGTTAAGGTGACGACCCGTATACGTGGTTCCTTTGGTCTTGACTTTTACTGTACACATGGGGTTACAAGTAGTGTCCTGACAAATGTTATCGGTCCTGTACCTTCGTTGGATCTACAGGTGACCGTCTGTTTACCCATTCAACACCATGTACATGTGTTACCTTATAATGAGTCGATAATTTTTATTACGTAAACTCAGTCAAGATTATTCCATCTACTTTGACCTCAGATAATATGTCTCATTTCATTCAGTCTTTCTTTTTGTGGTTATATCATATAATTACGTATATATACCTTAAATCTTTCTACCATTACTACTGAGATATACCCTCTGTCGTTTTCTCTGTGTCTATTTTTCTTGTCTGAAAACCTGAGACACCCTCTTCCGTTTCCACCTTACTAAACTCTCTTGTCGTGTCTTTGTACATATAATGGTATACACTTTATCTACTGGTCAGGTTCAAACTACGTACTTTGTTCCGTGAGTTCTGCCACGTGACCCTGTTGGGTCTCCCTACTTCACCCCTCCCTCAATCCTATCCCCAAGTCCTACCCCCCTATGTACATGAGGGCACCGATTAAGTACTGTTACATACCGTTTTTGATAGTTTTATAATTTCATTAATCGGAGGTTAATTTTGTTTATTTAATAAAAAAAATTCATGACACCTAACCTACCAATATATATATATATATATTATATGTATATATTTATATATATCAGTAGAATCAATGTCGATATTCGTAGACCTTCATTTTAAACGACTTTAGATCCTAAACCGGAATCTATATAATAGTACCACTCCACCTTTACTATGTAGAACTAAACGAAGTTATAGTTCGTATATAATATACTTTATTCGAAACCGAAAAGTAACCTCATTTAACATATATAAGTGAAAAATTTTACACTTTTTATTATTCTTTGACGGTGTTGGGATAGAGGTTTTATTTTTGACTATAAAATATGTATTTTGATCTAAATGAACATATATATGAAGAAAATTTTATAGTACAGATTTATTTACGCTATACGTATATTTAGGATATTAATATATCGTCGTCGATTGTCAATAACTTACCAATGAAACATTGTCCTTTATAAGATTCGTAATTGGTATAATTAAGTATATTAGGAGTATTGGTGAACTAAGTCGCCCATTATAATAACAGTATAAAATGTTTCTTTGACTTCGTTACTCACTAAATGGTTTGAACGATCTCTATTATGTATAAAGTTCATCACCTCGATCCTAAGTTTGGGTATGTTAATACCATGTCCGGGACACAAGAATTATCAATGCGATATGACCGAGAGATCATAGTGTCTATTTTCTTCGTTAACCATAGTGAGAGTAGGTCACTTTTGGTCAAACTCACATAGGAGGTGTGATGGTACGGAACGAGATATTAGTATATTCGTTAATATAAAACTTGGAGAGCTGTTCTACGACCTAAAAGTCAAATAAATTTTTTTGTTTGTTAGGGGGGAGGTCACCGTTGGTGGGGTTAGAGAGTACTGAAAGAGACATTATAATGTTTGTATGTGGTTTATTTGGAAAAAATTCAAATATTAAGGAATGTACTTATACAGTAAAGTCCAGGTAACAAGAAGTTGTAAAAATGGTGTCTTGTCACATAGTACATCTAGGAAGATGAAATTATCTTTATCTAGATTTAAAAAGGGAAATTTTAAATCTTACTGATGTGGTATTAAATCGGTAGGTAAGGGAATGTTTTCCTTTTATAAATATTAAGTAAAAGTAATTTTGTTACTACGTCATACGTTGAATGGATGGAAAATCTTTCCCGTCTATTGATTATCATTTTTATTAAGACCTAGGTGTTTGGTGTCTTACTCTCTTTTATAAACGTTTACTTCTATGACTGTTTACTAATAGAACTGTTTTTCGAGTACTTCCAGTTAATTTTTTTATTATTAATTTTTACACTCCTTCTAGATTTACCTGTAAAACGGTTCCTTCTGTATGTCGACCGGTTTTTTTGTGTGCTTCTCTACAAGTTGTGGTGATTCATCATCTCTTTACGTCTGGTTTTTATAATGTTTCATAGTGGAGTGTGACCAGTCTTTCCGGGAGTAGTTTTTTTAGATCTTAGTCATTTACGACCTCTTCCATCTCACTTTTCCTTTCGGAGGATGTGAAGACCACCCTTACATTTAACCGTGTCAGTGACACTCTTGTCAAACCTCACGGGGATTTTTTCATTTATATGGGAAACAGGGTCGACCATTTCTTAAACGGACGTTACGTACTCTGGACTCAAGTTAGTGACCCAACCCTTCTAAGGGACCTCTTCCCTTTCTTATGGGTGAGGTCATAAGACCGGACCTCTTAAGGTACCTGAAATATCAGGTACTCAAGCGTTTCTCAGTCTGTGTTGACTCGCTGAAAGTGAAAGTGATTTTTTTTTTTGACGATATACAAGTTCGTTAGGGTAAGAACCCGTAGATAGACCTCTTTTGGTATTAAACTTATTTGTACGTACGGTCACAAGTCACACCGTGATAAGTGTTATCGGTTCCGTACCTTCGTTGGATTTATAGATGTCTCCTTACCTATTTCTTCTATATCATGTATACAAGTTTCCTTATAATGAGTCGGTATTTTCCTTATTTTATTACGGTGAACGTCACTGTACCTACCTGGACCTCTGACAATATGACTTACTTTACAGTAATTCTCTTTCTGTTTTAGTATACTATCGAGAATATACACCTTAGATTCGTTTTTTTCATGTTTACTTTAATTAATGTCTCTCAGTGTGTACATCTTTTTTTTGAACTACAATGATTCCTTCTTTCCTCACCCGTTCCCTATTTATTCCTCTAACCTTGACGGTATACGTTTGATGATATATATTTTATCTATTGATGATACTGTATAATATATATAAAATAAAATATAAAATAATTATATATAGTATATTTTATCTAATTATTATCCTGGAAGATATATCGTGTCCCTTGAGTTATGAGACATTACTGGATATACCCTTTTCTTAGATTTTATCTCACCTATATACATATTACACATTGACTGAATTAAATGACATGATGACTTTGAATGTATTGTATCATTTATTGATATGAGGTTATCTTAAAATTAAAAATATGTTTATACGGTTTTTAATGAAATGATGTGAGGGTCATCAGACGAACTATTACTGTTAAAGGAGTCTTAAAGAATTTGAAATATAGTCAAAAAATATATTTAAGAAAGATTAGAGTTCCCACTTTTAAATTAAACGTTAATACATTTTAAGTCCTTAAAAAGTCGACCGATATCACAAAGATTATAAATGACATAACAACTGGTCACATAGTGTAAATGTATGCGGTCAGATATTTAGGACTTACGTATGAAAATAAGTATACTATTAATAATCAGCCGTTTTTCATAGTTATTGGAGTCTATACGTCTACTGTGGTGGGAATACCGTCTTTCACTTCTCCTTGATTTTTCGGAGAACTACTTTCACTTTCTCTCACTTTTTCAACCGAATCTCGAGTCGTAAATCTTTTGATTCTAGTACCGTAGACCAGGGTAGTAAAGTACCGTTTATCTACCCCTTTGTCACCTTTGTCACAGTCTGAAATAAAAACCCCCGAGGTTTTAGTGACATCTACCACTGACGTCGGTACTTTAATTTTCTTTGAATGAGGAAGCTTCCTTTCAATACTAGTAGGATCTATCATAGAACTTTTCGTCTCTGTAACGAAACGGTTGTTTCCAGACAGATCAGTTTCGATACCAAAAAGGTCACCAGTACATACCTGCGCTCTCAACCTGACACTTCTTTCGACTCGCGGCTTCCCAACTACGAAAACTTGACACCACAACCTCTTCTGAGAACTCTCAGGGAACCTGACGTTCCTCTAGGTTGGTCAGGTAAGACTTCCTCTAGTCGGGACCCACAAGTAACCTTACTGACTACAACTTCGACTTTGAGGTTATGAAACCGGTGGAGTACGCTTTTCAACTGAGTAACCTTTTCTGGGGCTACGACCCTCCCTAACCTCCGTCCTCCTCTTCCCCTACTGTCTCCTACTCTACCGACCTACCGTAGTGGTTGAGCCACCTGTACTCAAACTCACTTGAGGCCCTCAACCACTACCCGTCCCTCCGGACCGCACGACACTAAGTACCCCAACGTCTCAGTCTGTGCTGACTCACTGACTTGACTTGACTTCTTTCTCCTCCTAATGAATCCTCTTTCTCTCTTATATATCTTCCGATAAACATATTAGGTCCTGTTTTAACAAACCTTTTTCCCTTACCCTCACCTCTTTTCCATTGTTTAGTTTTCCCTATATTCCTCCGTATCACGTATTTTCAAGAACTTCTTAACAACTAGACCAATGTCCTATATGGTACCTTTTACTATCGATAGGTTTAAATCTCGGTGGGTTCCTTTGTACTGATCCGACAGTGATATTGAATGTTCTATCACAGACGGTTACAACGTAAATCGACCGTTTGTGTAGAAGTAAAAGAAAGTTACCATTATTAAGTCTTCATTCTTTGATTTAACGTTAGAGTAGTGTTATAAAATTTTACAATAGAACGATTTCACTATTTCTTCCTTGTTAAGTCTTCTTCATCACTACTAAGATACATTCATTATTATAAACTTATGATGAATTTGAATTAAGTCCCGGTCACTATTCGGAACTAACAAGTCTTGAAAACACATTATTTCAAGATAACTTCATATTTTCTCTATCTCTTTCGAAGATTGTATCTGTAGTCTTCCCCCGTCTTTCTCACGGGACGACGACCAAATATCATTCCTCAACGATATATGCCAATCGTTCAACGTTTAATCTCTTTCCTTTACGAGTTTTAACTCTCTCAATGTGGTTCGGGGAGTGGGTGTTGTAAGTAAAACTCTATCGTAACTGTGTTCCACTCAGTAGGACCCGGTATTTTGTTAACTGTACTTAGAACTTCTTTCCGTCTAAAGGTTCGTTTACGTATCAAAGTAATTGTATCGAATTGTCTTGTAAAGGTACTCATTTTGTATGACCAAACAACTCGGTTCTTTCCGTCTAAGATTCCGTTTATGAATCAAGTAATCGTATCGAATTCTTTTTGTAAAGGTATTCTTTTTAGTGTAACCAATCGAGTTCCAAACTCTTTTCAATTCAAGTCCACCTTGGTCCACAGTACCGTTGTGTTTTAAAATTTTCTTTGGAAAATTAAAACATATCTCTCCCCTTTTTTATAGACTGTGAACATCAAACAAAGGTGGACAACGAATTCTTTCTCCTTCTTTGTCAGACTGTGAACGTCAGATAAAGGAGACAAACCCCTGGGCTTCGGAAGGACGAACAATGGGAGAGTAAGGGGGGAAACGAAAGTCCTTTTAATATAGTAGTGGGACGAATAAATTGAATATACGTCTCATGTAGTACGATTTACGGTCCGACCTACTTCGTGTTCGACCTTAGTTCTAACGTCCCTCTTTATAGTTATTGGAGTCTATACGTCTACTGTGGTGGTAGTACCATCGTTCACTTCTCCTTGATTTTTCCGAGAACTACTTTCACTTTCTCCTCTCACTTTTTCAACCGAATTTTGAGTTGTAAGTTTTTTGATTCTAGTACCATAGGCTAAGGTAGTGAACTACCGTTTTTCTACCCCTTTATTACCTTTGTCACTCTCTGAAATAAAAGAACCCGGGGTTTTAGTGACGTCTACCACTGACGTCGGTACTTTAATTTTCTGTGAACGAGGAACCTTCTTTTCGATACTGGTTGTATCGATCGTATCATTTTTCGTCTCTGTAATGAAACAGTTGTTTGCAGGTAGATCAGTTTCGATACCAAAAAGGTCATCAGTACATACCTACACTCTCAACCTAATATTCCTTTCGACTCGTGGTTTCTTAACTACGAAAACTTGACACCACAACTTCTGAGAACTCTCAGGGAACCTGAGGTTCCTCTAGGTTGGTCCTTTAGTCAGGACTTATAAGTAACCTTCCTGAGTACGACGTCGACTTTGAGGTTATGAAACGGGTGGTCTACGTTTCTTGACTGAGGGACCTCTTCTGGGACTACGACCCTTTCTAATTTCCATCCTACTCTACCCCTACTGTCTCCTACTCTATCAACCTACCGTAATGACTGAGCTACCTGTACTCAAACCCGTTCGAGACCCTCAACCACTATCTGTCCCTTCGGACCACACGACGTCAGTTACCCTAGAGTGTATCAGCCTGTGCTGATTCACTGACTTTACTTGACTTGACTACGACGGATCCCTCACCCCGTAACAAGAGAAGGTATTGACGAAGACTCGACTACTCCCCGTAACAGGGATTTGACTACTCCCTTGTAAGAGGATTGGGAGTATAACTCCTAGAGACTAGGTCCCCGGGGTTCATCATCAACCTCCTTCGACAGTATCAACATCCTCAAACTCGTTGGTAAACATTGAATTTTTGGAAGTACTCCGATCTTTGTTTAGGTCAATGTGTCAATATCTACGTCCCTCGTTTGTCGTTTTTGTCTTGTTAGTCTTAATAACGTTAATCCTATCAAAAGGTGGTTCTCCTTGAACAATTGCAAAGGGTTTCACTCCTTTAACTCCAGTCCTTATAGGTATCGGACTTAGTAGAACAAGTACGTAAAACATTTCACTCATTATAATCACGAATATGGACCATATATACATTTCGTGACCCATACTTATTACCGTGTTCAAGGAGGAACACGTCGACAATCTTATAGATTCCATTTAGACGAAACATTTTGGTGGTAAGATTAGACATAATCATAATTCTCGATTTTATCGAAAAACTCTTAGAACATTTCGGACAACTCATTTCAATCAGTCTCGTAGTTGAGTGTCGTATTGTAGACATAAAGGATCTCTTTCTTGTTCATAACGTCGGTTTATTAGTATGGTCAAATTATGTCTGAACCAAGTTGCTCAAGATTCCACACCGTTAAATCGTCTGAAGAGACCTTCGAGACTTTTACACTTCGGTACTTATTTTCGATCTAGATCCCACGTAGAGGGATTGGTCGGTCCCCGTTTGGTGTGGGTATCCATTCTACGATTAAGATTATATAGGAGTTTTTACTTTTACCTGTCGGTAAATATATACACACATATATATATATCTAAATCTATACTATCCATTTACCTTATCGTTTATGAATGTATCTTTATAAGTAATATCACTATTCTCCAACTTCTTTCTTTGTCTTAATCTTCACAAGACTTATAGGATAGAGTTTATACCCCGTAGTGTAATTTGATCAAATAAAAAACTGAGTCTTCAATTTCTTAATAAAACTTGTTGTATGTCCTATTATATTACTCTATATTTTGTACTGGGAGATTCAGTAACCTTTTGTGTTTTTACTTCAGAGATATGACTTTCAATCTTTTCGTGCCTAAAAAATTTCTTTCGTATACTCTGTTTACCTGTCTTCTTTTAGTTATAGTTAATAATTTTGTTTACACTCAAATTGAGGATGTAACTCTAACTTATCTGTCTATCCATCCACACACGCATACACACACAATGTGACTCAACTTTTTGTTAAACACTTTCTTTTGGAAACTTTTTCAATTTATTTTTTACAATGTGTTTACTTTTGTTTTCCTTTTGTCCCCATCGTTTTATGGTGAACGTCATTTTAAGTTTTGTAATTCAAAATTTAAATTAATTTAGTTCATTTTAAGTTTTGTATTTCGTAATTCACCCTGGTTTTTAAGTAAAATATAACTATTTCGTATTCTAAGAATCACATCATTTACAAAATAAATTAACGATTTACTAATAGTCCTTTTTATATTTATTGACCAAATAACTTGCGTGTTTGAAACTCTCCATACCTATTGTTTACAAAACAAGACAAAACAAAAAGATCAGTGACGGAAGTCAGTGCGGGACAACTGGGACAGAAGAGTTAGGTAAATTACTATATAGACCATCAGAGGAGTCAACCAGTAAAAATCACTAGTAATTCGTCGTATATAAGATTAATTTTTGATATTTGAGTAAAGGAGGAAAGGGAGGGACAGAATGAACTGCTAGTGTGGTTTCCTGGACATCTTCTCTCTCCATACTCGAAGAAAAGAAAATTGGGAGGAAGGGAGAGAAGACCAAGATCGAAAAGACCCTATATTTTGGACTTTTTTCCTTTGTCTTCTTTATCGTTCCCAAGAAAGTGTATTAACCGACGGTTCCACTATAAAAAAAAGAGGGTAACGAAGGGATCATGTGTGTGACAGACTGTTAATTGTAAAAGAGAATCCATGAGTGTTCTCTCTTTTTCTTACACACACAGTTCCAGAGAACGTCCCGTGTAATAGTTAAAACATCCCTCAGGGTGTCTTCCAGGAAGGATTGTACGTTAAAAAAATTGTCAACCTAAACGAGAGAAGATGAAAGTTGTGGTCTAGATTGGGGAGTGTAATATAAAGTATCTGAAACGACGACACCAGGACACTAGATAGACCACCAGTCGGGAAAACTTGATACATACCGAGTTCCAGTTGGTTAAAGTAGTTACAGGTGGACTAGGGTCCTTTAGGTAAAGGAACGGTACAGTTTGTGTCCCTTAAGTTTCATTTAGCCTTACTTGGACCTGACCACTAAGTAAAGTATATACTATATGTACAAAGTTACGGTAAGAGGGTTTAGTAAGGTGGGAGAGGGAGAGGGTGTCTCAGGTTTTCTCTATAGTTATATGAAGTGTATATCCGTGTGTAAAAGAACCTTTTGAACGAAGTCAATTGATGCCTACCCTCTTCGTGAAGGTGGAAAGGAATACCTTTCCTGTCCCTTTTCAAAACCGTGTGTAGTTGTCCGGTTACCGAGTGATGAGTTTTTTTAGACGGGTGACGTGTTTGTTGACAAATATAATCCTCACGGACTAGGACTGAAGACATGGTATCTTACACCTCATCAACTGTATAAAAACAGGAGTCGAAACTTTCGATTGAGAGGTTCAAGTCCCTTTATACTTCAGAGTATGTCATAAGATAATATATCTTATTTTTTTTTCTTTACATCTACATTACCAATAGATATTTTTCTTTTGTTGATCTTTTATTACTAAGAAAAAAAGAGTTAAAAGTAATGAACTTAACTGTTTTGAATTAAATCTTATTATTTCTGGATTTATAGTGTTAATTATTATAACTGAATTCTTATTAGATACCTGATCTCTAGTCGGGACCCTAAAGAAACCTTCCTTACTACGATTTCGACTTTGAGGTCATGAAACCGATGGAGTACGCTTCTCAACTGAGTAACCTTTTCTGAAACTACGACCCTCCCTAACCCCCGACCTCCTCTTCCCCTGCTGTCTCCTACTCTACCGACCTACCGTAGTGACTGAGCTACTTGAACTTAGACTCACTTGAGGCCCTCAACCACTACCTGTCCCTCCGGACCGCACGACGCTAAGTACCCCAGCGTTTCTCAACCTGTGCTGACTCGCTGACTTGACTTGACTTGACTAATATTGATTATTCGATTCTAATTTGATATATTGACACGGATGTTCAAGAAATTTACTAGAGAATAGTCCGGTGTGTGTGTGTTTTTTTCGAGTTATTTAAGACGTTTCATAAGTAATATGTCCAAGGTTATTGTAGAGATCACGTTACTCTACTTTAATTATTGATCCCCTATTTTTGTTGTTGTTTTTGATTTGGGTGTACTTTTTCTAATAGGAATTAAGATAAATCCGTTTTTATTCTTAGTCTTGAAGTGAGTTTTTGGTTTGACTTTTAATCACTAAAGTCAGAGTCAGGTGTCTGAAATATGAATTTAGTTTGAAAACCGGAGGTACGAATTATCACTGTCTGTGATATTTCTTGTTTTCACTCGTATGTTACCTGATGTCCATTTAAGATTAGGTGGTGCGAAGAAAAATTATTTATTTCAAAATACCCTTGTATCAGTGTGAGTAAGTAAAAATGAAAAAGGTACCGACGAAACGACGATTAGTGTCAAATTATTAATACTGTCTCTAGTAATCTGGTCTTTTCAGGTTTTATAAGTGATAGATCGGGAATTCCACTCCACTTCAGCGAGTCAGTACAGACTGAGAAACGCTGGGGTACCTGACATCGGATGGTCGGAAGAGGTAGGTACCCTAAGAGGTCCGTTCTTATGACCTCACCCAATGGTAAAGGAAGAGGTCCCCTAGAAGGGTTGGGTCCCTAGCTTGGGACCAGAGGGTGTAACCTCCGTCTGCGAAATTGGAGACTCGGTGGTCCCGGAATGGCATATTTAAACATTCGAGACTATTTCTCTCCTTTGTTTTTTTATTTAAGTACTAGTTTTGTTCTATTTGTAAAAGTACCTGGTATATATGTTTTTTATACGTAATTGAACTTACTTTTTTTATCCTTAACATCGTATTCTAAGTTATTTACGGTTTTCTGTTCTCCATTTGTGGGAATTTGACGATATTCTTTCTTTTTTTTTACGGACAGTGGAATCTATATACACGATACAAATCAGTCAGTCAACACAGGTTGAGAACACTTGAGTACCTGATATATCGGGTAGTCCGAGGAGACAGGTACATTAAAGGGTCCGTTCTTATGACCTCACCCAACGGTACAGGAAGAGGTCCCCTAAAAGGGCTGGATTCTTAACTTGGACACAGAGGATATAGAAGACGTAACGTCCGTCTAAGAAATGTGTAACTTTTATATAGGAAATTTTTACTTACACCCCGTCGGTCAAACCTTTTATGAGACTGTCAAGAGGTTTTTCTCGTTACCTTTTGACAAGTGTGTGTGTTTTTGTGTTTAGAAAATTTGGTCACAAGATCGTCTTAATAAGTGTTTTCGGTTTCCAACTCTTAGGGTTTACCCCTGTAGGGACCACCATATGACTGATTTTGAGTCACGAAGGTTACGTCCCCCGGACGCAAGGTAGGGAACAACCCCTTGATCGAAGGTGTACGACGTTGATTGTCAAACGAACGGTGTTGTACGATGTTGATTCAGGACCATGTCGGTTTATTTATTTAGTTAAAAATTTTTAGGGTTTACGGGTAAGTGACTATTCACCTACTTGCTTTACATCCGATACGTATACGACCTTATAATCAACTGTATTTTTCCTTATGACATGACTATTTACCGTGTTGTACCTAATTGTGACTTTTGTAATCCGATTCACTTCTTTAAGTCTGTTTTTTTGGGATGTATAATATACTAAGGTCGTTCTACTTTACATATCTTATCCATAACTTAAATATCTCTATCTCCACAAGGGACCACCGAGTCAACATTTCTCTGACGGAGGTTACACCCTCAGTGTCCAAGCTAAGGACCCAACCTTTCTAGGGGTTTACCGTTGAGTAAGGTTACAAGAACGACTCTTTAGGGTACCTGTCTCCTCAGACCTCCCGATGTCAGGTACCCTAACGTTCTCAGCCTGTACTGAATTACTGATTTGATGGTGGTGGTATCTCTATCTTTCGTCTAATCATCAACGGTCTCTTTGACCCTTTTCCACATTTACTCCTCACTGATGATTACCCATACCTGAAGACGAAAATAAATCTCGTATATTTCGACCTTTCTAGTGATGAAGGTGAAATTATTATTATTTTTCAGTTTATTCGAAGTTTTAGTATTGAAAAGGACTCACGTGATCTTCTGAACTTAAGTGTTCCGTTCGTTAGTTTATTTATTTTAAGGTTTCTCACTGTTCGGGGTGGTTTCTCTTTATACTATGGACTTAACAGAGTGGAAACTGTCTCGTACCCTTTCTCTCCGTAGCGGTAGTATGTCCGTCCATTCTTCTTCAGTCAAGGATTTCCGGTTAACACCTGATGTGAAACTTTGATTCGAGAAAGTTGTGTTCATCCACAGATCATTTTAAATCACTTGTAAAATATAAGAAGGAATATATAAAAGTATAACAAACTTAACAAGTTTTACTTTAAAAAAGTAATATTCTGGTTATGTTATCTCCAACAAATGACATCTCCCTTGCACCCGTAGATGTTTAATATACTTGTCTTTTTAGTGTCTTCTCCTTCGACTTACGGGGTACACACGTACACACGTCTCAGCACGGGTTGAGAAACTCTGAGGTACCTGACATTGGACGGTCCGAGGAGACTGGTACCTTAAAAGGTCCGTTCTTATAATCTCACCCAAAGGTAAAGGAAGAGATTCCCTAGAAGGGTTGGGTCCCTGACTTGTGAGTAGTGCACACAGAGGACTTGACCGTCCGTCTAAGAAATGGTGATCGTGGTGGACCCTTCCGGGTTACGGGATGTTTGTATGTCTTTCATATATTGGTTATAATAACTATCATTTCCTTTACGTTTTATGTTTTTATTACTTTATAGTAAAGTATAGAGACATCACTGTTTGATAAAAATATTTGAGGGACATGGTAAACAACCATCCCTACACTCTTTTATCCCTCTCCTCGAGAGTGTGAGAAGACTTATTTAACAATAGTGGTGTAAGACCTTTTTAGGAAACTTCACTTTGTACCACTATAGGTTCCCTCGAAACTAAAGTGTAGGTCTTTATGTGGGATCTCTTTAAAAATATGTTCACATATACTCCATTTTATTCTTGCACGTAAACTCTTTATTCTTGTAGTTAGTTATTTGACGTCACCCAATTACTTTTATATGGTAGTGTTCGACTTTAAGTTCTGACGACCATCTTTACAGTTGTTGGAGTATATACGTGTACTATGTTGAAATCATCGTCTTTTACTTCTTATTGATTTCTTTGAAAAATTTCGCTTCTCACTTTTCCGACCCAATTTCGAGTTGTAAGTTTTTTGATTCTAGTACTGTAGACCAGGATGAGTCAAGTCGGTGAGTCAGTACATTTTGAGAAACACTGGGGTACTTAGCGTCGTGGCGTTCGGAGGGACAGGTAGTGACTGAGGGTCTCAAGTGAGTCTGAGTGCAGGTAACTTAGGCACTACGGTAAGTCGGTAGAGTAGGAGACAACAGGGAAAAAGGAGGACGGGGGTTAGGGAGGGTCGTAGTCTCAAAAAAGGTTACTCAGTTGTGAAGCGTACTCCATCGGTTTCATGACCTCAAAGTCGAAATCGTAGTAAGGAAGGTTTCTTGTGGGTCCCGACTAAAGAAAGTCTTACCTGACCAACCTAGAGGAACGTCAGGTTCCCTGAGAGTTCTCAGAAGAGGTTGTGGTGTCGAGTTTTCGTAGTTAAGAAGCCACGAGTCGAAAGAAGTGTCAGTTGGAGAGTGTAGGTATGTACTGGTGACTTTTTTTGTATCGGAACTGATCTACCTGGAAACAACGTTTATTACAGAGACGAAAACTTATACGATAGATCCAACCAGTATTGAAAGGAAAGTTCCTCATTCGCAGAAAATTAAAGTACCGACTTTAGTGGTAGACGTCACTAAAACCTCGGGTTTTTATATTTCAGACTATGACAAAGGTGACAAAGGGGTAGATAAAGGGTACTTCACTACCCTGGTCTACGGTACTAGAAGAAAAAGACTTACAACTCGAAATTCGGTGGAAAAAGTGAGAGGAGAAAGTGAAAGTAGTTCTCCGAAAAATCGAGGAGAAGTGAAAGACGGTATTCCCACCACAGTAGACGTATAGACTCCAATAACTATAAAGAGGGCCGTTAGAACTAAGGTCGAACACGAAGAAGGTCAGGTCGCAAAGAGTACTACATGAGACGTATATTCAATTTATTCGTCCCACTGTCATATGTCGGAACTGTATGAGGAAAAGGATAAACCTTGGTCAGACAACAAGGTACAGGTCGAGATTGACAACGGAGGACTGGAAGTATAATGAAGTACCGTTTATCTTCCCCCTTTTAACCTTTGTCACTGTCTAAAGTAAAAGAAGCTGAATTTTTAGTGACACCTACCACTGACGTCAGTACTTTAAGTTTCTGTGAACAAGGAACCTTCCTTTCGATACTGTTTGTATCATATATTTTTCGTCTCTGTAGTGAATTGGTTGTCTCTAGATATATCAGTTTCGACACAAAAAAAGGTCAGTAATACACGTCTGCACTCTCGACCTGGTATTCCTTCCGACTAGTGGTTTTATTAACTACAAAAGCTTAACACTACGACCTCTTCTGAAACGTCTCAGGGAACTTGACGTACCTCTAGTTTGGTCAGTTAGGATTTCCTTTAGTTGACTTTGACTTACTAAGGTCATGAAATCAGTGGACTACGTTTCTCGACTGAGTAACCTTTTCTCGTACTAAGACCCTTTCTAACTTCTTCCATTTTCCTCTTCCCCGTCGTCTCGTACTCTACCAATGTATCGTAGTGGTTGGGTTACCTGTATTTAGACTCGTTTGAGACTCTATACTTTCTTAATATATGGGTAGATATCTTTTTAATGTATAACACATACCTATTTATATATATTTACTTACCATTGTTCTTACACTTTCTACTCGTACGTTCAGTATTATTTCCCTCCATACGACGACGACGATTCAGTGTAGTCAGTACAGGTCGAGACACACTGGGGTATCTGCCGTAGGGTGGTCCGAGGCGGTAGGGACCCTAAGAAGTCCGTTCTTGTGACCTCACCCAACGGTAAAGGAAGAGGTCACGTACTTTCACTTTTCACTTTCACTTCAGCAAGTCAACACAGGTTGAGAAGCGCTGGGACACTTGACATCGGAGGAGGTAGGTCCGAGGAGGTAGGTACCCTAAAGGGTCCTTTCTCATGACCTCACTCCACGGTAACGGAAGAGGTTTTCCTTTCGTATCTCCCTCTAATTAGAATCCGTCCCATTTGATCTCAGAAGTTAACTAGTGATTTCATAATATAGAAATTTTTGTAGATTAACTTCGTTTATACTTTAATACTATTCTAAAAATGTTTGACAGTACAAACGAAGACATAAGAAAAACTCTGACTCCTAAGAGACCACCGAGTCTACCATTTCTTAGGTGGACGTTACGTCCTCTGGACCTAAATTAGAGATCCAACCCTTCTATGGGACCTCCTCCCGTACCGTTGGGTGAGACGAAAGAACGGACCTCTTAGGGGTACCTGTCTCCTCGGACCGCCCGATCTCAGGTACCCCAGCGTTTCTCAGTCTGTGTTGACTCGTTGGATCGTGTTTTACGTCGTTTTATGATTTTAAATTTACTCATGTTAATGTTGTTTTTAAGATTTGAGTCCTTCAAACCGGATTTAGACCAGTGTGGACATTTTAAAATTAAAAATTATGTAGGTTATATTTTAATTTTTCTACTTTTTTTGATAAGTAAGTTGAATTCTTTTATTATTTTAGTGAGGAGCCCCTCATCCTCTTTCTTCAATACTTTTATTAACCTCTTTAAGAATTTAATATTTTACCTTTTGATACAGTTGTAACCATTTATGTTTAAAAAGGAGATTTTTCCCCCCTTTGAAATCGTTCGTATTGTTTGTTTTATTTTTGTATTTCTTTCGTCTAATTGTCGTAATTCTTAATCTCCTCTTTTTTATTTTTCATTTAATACTATTATTTATTTGAACTTGTCATCCATTAAACGATTGATTTATTTTGAATCTAAGTTAAATTAATTCTTTCGAGTTATATGTTTATAGTCGACTACATTAATATACTATACGATATCGTATTAGAGATATAATCAACGGTCTTAGTCGAATTTAATTAGGTAGGAAAATCAAAATTGGATAAAGTCTTTAATATTGTAAAGTCCTTTCAAATAAAATGTTTGGATTGTCTTGGGACTCGGGTTATGGATACTTTCTCTCGGGTTTCATCTTTTTATTTAGTTAGAGTTGACATTTATCTTTATTAATTTAGTATTTATACTTCCTTTAATAACATTGACTCAACCTAAAAAAGGTCCTTACACTCTGAGTAAAAAAATTTAATTTATGTATAAAATGGTATTGTTAACTTTATTACCTTCACGTTTTGAGTTGTTACACCAAAGGAGTCATCCATGTCTTGTTTATAAACTATTTTAACTATAAGTAAGGATTACTTTTTTAGAAATATTGAATTCCCCTCTTTGTATGAATTTTGTGATTTATCATGAACAGAGTCTGGTTGTTATTTATAACTTGTATTATCACTTAATTCACATAATCTTAATAGACCCTTAGAAAAATGGTATGGTTAAGGACTCGGGGTTATTAAGATTAATTCCCTTAACGTAGACATTTTGAAGGGACTAATAAGATTCCGTGTGACACCTTGTGTGTCACTCCTTGTGATGTAATGTCCGACAGGTAATATCACTCATTATTCTCTTATGGTTGATAATGGTGTCAATAAGTCGTAAAAGACCTTTTAGAACAGTTTTCATAATACTTTTTGTATTTATTTTATGAGTTTCCATCTTTAGTAAAATCTATATTATAATAGGTCTCTTATTCTATCTCCTGTTTACTTTTGAATAGTCTTTATCAGTTCCGTAATGACACGGTTTTTCAGTCTTTCTGTTAAGTATTTTGAAAGATAAAAAGAGGTATGTCTGTCCTTAATATCTATTTACAAGGATTGTGTTTTTTTTTACTTTGTAGACTTTTATTCCTGTTCTGTAAGACTTCTGATCTTTAATCACGTATTAAAAATTTTTCATTACGGTGTATTACATACTAAAAATTTTTACCTCTTTTGAAGTGTTCCCTTTCATCTTTGTCTGCTGATGACTTAACGAATGGTACTTGTCGATATGGGAGATCGGGTCTCAGAGTTGATCTTTATTAAACTAAAAATGTTTCTCGTTGTCGAGAAAGACGGTTTATTTCTCACATATGTCCAGGTCATAAGTTCTGTTTTTCCACTCGTTTACGGTTACCTTTCAGTTCAAGTGTCAGTATTGATGATCCATCTCTGATCCCTTTACTTGTATATTATATACCCTAGTAATTGTATCAGACACCTCGTGGGACTTCTTTGACTGTTACCTTCTATTCGAATCTTTATGTCGAAGTTTTCATACATTATTTTTTCGTGATTATCGTGTTTTCTTATTCCTTTAATCTATTAAATATTCTTACGTTTCGTACTAATATTTAATGTTTTAATTTCAGGATAAGTTTGTAAAGATTTTTAAATGTTTATTAAGGAACTTTATTCATCACCCGAATATTTTATTGGGTTGTTTTATATATACCTTATTTGTACTTAGAAAATTTCATTCTAATAAACCCATTTACTTTTTAATCGTGTGATTAAAAAGACTTTGACCGTTAAAGTTCCTTTATTATCCATTCAACTATCTCAGAATTTTTAATTTTGTGCGTTCATCTCCTCCGATCAATCCAGTATCATATATATCCTGGACAGTGGGATAATGTCTCTTTCCTACGTTTATCTATTGTAAAAATAATTACGTCGAAACATATTCCCTAAAGGATAGTGAAAATTATCTAGAGTGGGAGTAGTCATATAAAATGTAATAAGTTGTTCGGACTTCAAGAGTCTCATCTCGAACTTTTACATTTCAATGAAATCTTATAAAATCCGAAATTCAAACGAGGACAAAGGTCCTAGTCAAGGATTTCTCTCTTCTCGGAACGTTTAGTTTCACACCAGACTCCTGGTCGTCGTGACCGTTCTTGAACTTCAGACAATCTTTACGTCTCAAAGTCTGGTATACGTTCTAGACGACTTAATCTTATACGTAAAAAATTCTCTCGGGGTTAATTAGCAATATTACAATTTCAGGTTCTGGTGACCGGGTATTTCCCGTTTTGTCATTTTTAAATTCCTAAGACCTGGTGAGACAGTAACAACGTTGATAAACTAGGATGGTAACATCACTTTTTCCTCAGCCTCTGTTTACTTACGTAGACACAATGTACTTTTGAAATATTTTTATTCACCATCCCTTGAAGACTAAAGTGATTCTACCTTATAAGGGTGATCAGGAAGGTGTATCTTTATTATGTTTTTTGTTTGTATCTTCTTTTCTTTTTGGGTTGTTCTCCTTGTTGTACAATTGTCCAAGATTGTTAAAGGAAGAACGAAGGCTATATAGTCTCTAGTCCCACGACCTTTTAGGATATTGTGTTTTCGTGGCTGTACATATTTATTAAGACGAAGAAAATCCTTTTCCTTTCTCCTTTTACCATCGAATCGTCTTTTCTGGGTGTTTTCCACTATTATGGGTGTTAAGAGGTCGGTTTATGGTTCTTTTCAACATGAAGATGGAACATCTCGGTCTTCCCGACTGTGAACCTCTCTTATTTTCTTTTTTTACTTCCATTCTAAAAATTTGAAACGAACTTGATGATTCTACAACTATGTTCTTCTGACCTTATTCAATGTTTATAATTATTATAAACATTATAATAATAATATAATATTATTACACATTATATTTATACATTATGTTTCTATTAAATATTATTATTATTTATATCACATTATGGATCTTTTAGATGTATATATATATATATATATGTGTGTGTGTCTCTATTTGAATTTTAAGATGTATATTGAGATTTCCTTAATTATTTATATAAGTTGATTGGGTACATTCCTACACTTTTCTTCTTGTTCTTTGTATCGTTTGTTTGATTTTTGTTTTATCGTTAGTATTTGGATTATATAATTATTACAATAATTACGTTTATCAGATTCCGTCTTCAAACGTCTTATCTATGTATAAAATTTTTAAGGGCGTACTAGGTAGAGATACAATAAGTTTTCTTTGAAGGGAAATTGATATTATTACATCCATAAAACCTTCATTTTCCTTATGGTACACATGATCAGTCCTTAGAGGTCTCCTTGGTTTGGTTATCTCTCCTTTCTCCCTCTCTCGTTCGTAGATGTCTTGTTGTTGTTTTGATATCGATGGTAATATGAATTAACATTCTTTTGGACTTTCGAAAATGGAATTCTAGTCTTTGTTTCGTTTCCACAGACGAAAGTGGTGAGAATAATCTATATGACGACCTTTAGGTGTGATAACTTATTTAAAATTGTTTCTTTATTTCATAATACTAATGTTTCCTTCTCTATTTTGACAACCATAAACGTCTAGGACCTCGATTATTCATGTTTAGATGGTTTACACATTTCACCACTGAGAGAACAACTCTTCGTTAATACAACTTTTTATTCCTTCACGTACAGGATTACTGTGTCATTGACGTAAAGATCTCTTGTAAAAGTTTCTATATTTGTTCCTCAATGTATATTCTTATACAGTATAGTAAAAGTACTATACAATAGTTATAAGTAATATGTTAATTAATATGATTTTATCTTTTGTGTGTATTATTATATAAAAATAGATATTATCATTCCAAACCAAAAGATCAAGGTTCAGGATTCATGATGGTAACAGGAAAACCTAGTCAGTAATTTATTACATTTCACGATGACATCTATAAAAATAAAGGTAAAGTACAAAAGACAATTTCTTTATGTTAAGTATTATGACCCGAAAGAAAAAATAACTTCATATCAACAACATGTTATAATATGATAAAAGTCCAATGTGGTATCGTTAAGTTATAAAAATGTCTAATATGAGGTAAATTGCAATAAAGTTTTATTACCGATATAAAGGGACACGACATGTTATATAAAAACAACGAATACATAAAATACGTGTCGTACTCCTTAGATTTTTTATTTATTTATATTGTTGTTTTTTCTTCTTTGTCTGAGTGTCTATATCTTTTGTTTGATCACCTACAGTCACCTCTCTCCTTTCCCTTTTCCTCGTTTTATTCCTATCTCCTAATTCTAGATGTTTGGTGATACATATTTTACTTGAAAGAAAAATTAAATAATTTACATGAATTACAACAACTTGTTTAGTTAATAGGAAGAAATAAGTAAAATTTACTTTTTGAAAGATTTGTACTTTTTCTTTAGAAGTAACCAATAGAGAATATAAGGCTATGATATGATCCTCAACTTCTATGTCTTAATTATCTCTACACTCTGTGCACATCTTATGATTATAATTTTATGTCTGTTACTACTTTAGGATTTAATTTCATAGTCGTTACTCTTGAAGTTTTTTTCAAAAGTAAGTTCTGTACTGTACCTTCATTTTTACTGTTCTGAACTGTTATCCAACCTACAACTTTTACTTTCTTTTACTATTCGATATTAATTGAGGGTTCCTAAAAATGATCTACGAACCCACCTACCTCCGTGAGGATTCACTCAATTTGTTATGTTTCTTTTGTGTTGAAACTCCTATTTCTACCGATTCATGTTGACTCTATATAAATGAAAACACACGGATACTCTGGAGAACCATCTTTCCATATAAAGACTAAAGTAACGAGAAAATATCAAGTATAACAAGACAAGAACGGATCTGAATAACGACAATGAAACAAAAAGAAAAATGTATTGAGAATTAGGAACGGAAATCAACGGGGAATAGACTAGAAAGGTTAAGAAGAAATAAGTTAATCTCGTTAGTCTTAAAGAATGGTATTCGGCCCGTAACTACATGGTACCAAGTCGCGTTCACCTGTGTGTATAAGACAACAAAAGTTGACAGAAGGTCAATATGGTCTTAAAGTGATCAAAAAGACAAGTGAGAACGGTAGAGGAAAAACTGGTGAAGGTTCAACGGAACTAAGTACCTGGACTGTAAGGTCCAAGGATACGCTATAACGAGAAATGTCGTAACCTGGAACGAAGATAGTGGTCAGTGTAGGTGTCGACCCATAACAAAAACGAAACCGAGGTAGAGAAGTAAGAAAGACCTCAATAAAGAGGTCGTTAGAGGTCATCGTATAACACGTGGATGACTGGACCCCTCAAGGAGAAAACCATAGGATAGTATAACGGAAAAGTATGACAAGTACCCCAAGAGTTCCGTTCTTATGACTTCACCGAACGGTAAGGGAAGAGGTCACCTGGTGTAAGACAGTCTGGAGAGGTGGTACTGGGCGGGCAGAACCCAACGGGACGCCCGTACCGAACCAAAGTAACTCAATCTGTTCCGACACCAGGATCACACTAATCTAACTGATCAAAAGACACTCATACCAAAGTCACATAGACGGGAGACTACGAGAGAACGTTGTGGATGGTAGAATGAACCCAAAGAGAATTGAACCCGCACCCCATAGAAGTGCCGACGAGGTCGTTTCGTGTCGACGACGAGGAACGGAACGTGCTCCCCATAGAGGAATGTCGACGGAAAGGACTGGAAGTTGTACCTTATCGAGGAGATCCGGGAGGACGCGGGTACGTCAGTGACGAGGAGCCCAACGAGGAGGGCCGGCGGCGGGGACCGGAACCCGTACTCCACCGAAGAGGTCCGGCAGGGACCGGACCCTGCGTCCCATCGAGAAGGACCGGCGGCGGGGACAGGAGTCTGGACCCATCGAGGTGAGCCGGCAAGGACGCGGCAACGTCGGACCGTGAGAGCCGGCGACAGGGACTGAAGCCTGCACCCCATTGAGGAGAGCCGGCGTGATTGAGGAAATTAGAGTTTGACTAAGATACTCCACACAATGGTGATAATATGATGGTAAGTCCGGGTCAGTTACACAATAGTGGTAAAATCTCTAGTCATTTGCTCTATCTTTTACTTATTGAACGGGGTCCAGTGTCTCAACCACTAATGGTCTCGAGTCCAAGTTTATGGTCCGGTTAAATTGAGGTTTCAGATGTCGTAATTGATGACGAGATAAGACAAACATTTACCCGTTTCATCCTTAAGTAGGGTCGAGACAGAATGAGGTCTGGAATAAAAATTAGGTCATGAGACACAATAGGGTGGTCAAACCACTTTCACTTTCACTTCAGCGAGTCAGTACAGGCTGAGAAACGCTGGGGTACCTGACATCGGATAGTCCGAGGAGGTAGGTACCCTAAAAGGTCCGTTCTCACGACCTCACCTAACGGTAAAGGAAGAGGTCCCCTAGAAGGGCTGGGTCCTTAGTTTGGGCCCAGAGGGAGTAACGTCCGTCTGCGAAATGGCAGACTCGGACATCCAACAGGGGGTTTTTACTATCATTTGTTTTTTAATGTTTTTGAACCATTACTGGAGTTTCAAATGGTAGGATGAAGTTCACAAGATCAAAGAGAGGATGTATAACTTCATTTTAAACTTACGAATGAAGTCTGGGTCTCTCTACCATACCCCTCCCTCCACCCTCCCCCCAAGTCCTGACCCTTGAACACATGTGGGCACCGTCTAAGTACAACTACATACCGTTTTGGTTATGTTATAACATTTCATTATTATTATTATTATTATTTTATTTTATACTTAATTTTACTCACTTACTTATTCCGGAGACACTTGCATAGATTGATTTTGGTTACGACGGATGTAAATGGAAGTAGTACTATGTACATTTATGACGTGTATCGGTCACATTGGTAGAATCCCCGAAACTAATAGAGTCTGGTGTAAATCAGTGGATTTTCGAGTCTCTTAGTTATATGGTCCGAGTAAACTTTGTGAAAGGACTTTTTAACCAACGGTTCAAGAACAGATTTAGAAGGAATTTAGAAAAATATAAAAACTTGAAGTGATCATAAATCCATTATGTACAAGTTTTCCATTCCTTTGACATCACACCTCCTACTCTTTTCCCTTCTCATATGTTTTTCAGATCCCCCGTCAGGATTCTACCGTCTCCTTGTCCTACCCCTCTAATGAAAGAGGGGGTGTTTAAGTAGCTTTCTTATAAACTTGTGACTTGTTTAAGGTGTTTTGTTGACTTGCGATCGTCTCCTGTAGTCCGTGGGTCTTTTCGTCGGGTAACAGAAGCTTTCCTCCATCTTGTTTTCTATTTTCTATTTTTCTCTCTGTTTTCTCAATCCCTACCTCTGGGTAGGGTCCCTCCCTCAGAATTTTGTCCTCTTCAAATGTTTGTGGTCCTTTGTGAGAGTGGTCACCCAGACACCCCTCAAAACCTTAGAGCCTCCCATTGTATTTGCACTCCTTTTTATTTATTTATTTTGGGTGTCTAATGTACGGATTCCCGTTGAGTGTCACCTCTTCATGGGGTCTACGAGGGTAGGTGGTGGTCGTTCGTCCCCGACTTGTCCCTCCTCGTCCGACGTAACGAATCCCATTCCTGGACCGGAATTACGGGACTCCCTTTAGACTCCCTCGATTGTACTCTATCGTTAGATTTGACGGACTATCGGTCTCTCTCTCTCTCTCTCTCTCTCTCTCTCTCTCTCTCTCTCTCTCTNCCTCCCTCCCTCCCTCCCTCCCCCCCCTCTCTCTCTCTCTCTCTCTATCTTGATAGGGTACTTTTCGGGATTGGATTCCGTGACGGTCTGGGCGAGTGTCTTATTTCCTGACTCGCTTATGGTCTCCTCTCGATCGGTCGACACCTGTCCGGGTAGGGGGTGACCTCCGTCCCCCGTCCACCCACGGTCGGTCTCGGACTTTCCCCGTTTGAACCGGGGTCTCTGTCGTAGGGGATGGTTTGACGCTCGTCCGAAGGTCAAAGATTGGTTCTGAAGGACCCTAAGACCTGCTAACTGTAGACGACTCTCCCAGTGTCGATCTCTAGTTGAGGGGTCTTCTCTGTACCCCATGTGGCATCTACTCACGCGGGCGACGGTGGATCCTTAGACTCACCGGCCCTGGCTCCTCCACTATTCTGCGCGAACGGCGGACTCCTCTCACGTGAACGGTTCGTTGACCAACGGACTCGACGAACCTGGACCCTTCCCGTGTTTTACGTCCGGGTTGACTCAGACACGGAAACAGTTCCTGGGCTTTTGGACTTGTACTCGCCAAATCTGGACCCTTCACGTACGTTGGGTCCCGGGTGAGGGACGTCTCGTTGGACCTCGGACTCGTCATGTCTGACTCTTTCGTGTGTGTGGTACTCGTCCCCGTTTAGGTCGCACCGGTTTTGTGACACTCGTGAGGGGGACTGTGTGGTCATTATAAACAAACGTCACAAGGAGGGAGGGTTGTCGTGTTGACTTGTTCACTTGGATTTGGTCTCTGGTAGAAGCGGGGGAACACAGTCTCGTCTTTAATCTGGGACTTCTCTGGACGTTTGTCTTCGGTTTAGTTGTCTCCCTTGGCGAAACCTTCACTGTCCACTTTATCTAATTTTAGGGACATCAATTGTGGCTGATGTAACCTTTCCCGGATATCTAGAACTCTTCATATTAGACCTTGTTCCTTAATAGACTTTGACTTGACTGGGGTTGACTTGACTGGGGTGTGACGGGTGTATCGATGTCTCTTTAAGGATCTATATAAAAATGATAATAGTAAAAAATTTAATTTTTTTTTTAAATTTCAGGAGATAATGAGGAAATTAAAAGTAAGATTATTGGTGATAATGGAGTGGTTTTTTTCTGGGATAAAAATTTCTTTTGAAGTATATATAAAGAATATGAAACACACTAAAACAACCTAAAGTAATTTCTAACATAAAAACTCTTAGATTGGAGATGAGATCTAAAAATTAATAACGAAAAACCATAAACAATAGTTAAAACATGTAAATTCTTAGGTTAGAATTCCCGGGTAAAAATGAATCCTCACACTAATGACCGAACTAATGAGAAAGGGGGAAAACTGAAAGGAAAAAGAGGGGGTCCTGTGGAGATAGAGGAGAGAGGGGGAAGAGAAGAGATGTTTTGAGACCCTTAGAGACACAAGGTCCGACACCTCTTGTGAATCCCTTGCCTCATGACGGTTCTATAGAGAGAGAGAGGAAAACTAAGGGGGAAAAGAGGAGGACGAGTGAAGATAGAGGAAGGAGGGAGAAGAGAAGAGATACATTGAGGCACTTGGAGAGACTCCTAAGGTCTGACACCTCTCGTGTATCCCTTCTTAATGACCGATCTAACGAGAGACGGGAAAACTAAGTGGGAGAAGAGTAGGACCAGTGTAGATAGAGGGAGGAGGGAGAAGAGAATAGGTACATTGAGACACTTGAAGAGACCAAAGGGAGTGACACCTCTTAGAAAAGTGGTAACTGGATCTTCAAAGAGTAGCCACGACATACCTACCTCTTCAGAACTCCGTTTACATTCTTATTCTGACTTTTGGTCTCCGTCCTTCGAATTCGGGTTTTGGACTCTTATGGTCTCTTGAGGACTGAGGTCCCTTGTAATTAGTTATTCTCGAGTAGGTTTTCGGAGGTATGGATGTCACTTTGGTTCGGTTGTTCAAGGTCTCGTTCTGTATGGTGCGTTTAAGAGGTTTTTGTGTCTTTGAATCGGGACTCGAAGTTATATGTCCGACGGGTTTCAGTGTGGTTTGGGTAACTGTAGAGTTTTGAGTGATGACCTGTGTAGTGACGTGAGGTCTCTCTTCTTTAGGTCGAGGTGGGTGGTCTTGTGACTACGTTCGAAGGGATTGGTCCTTTGGAACTGTTCGGTGAACAAGTTGGGGGGGTGTCCCTCCTTCGAGGTGTTATTTTTCCTTGGTGTTTGACGGTCTTGTGTCTTTCCGGTGACGTTTGTGTCGTTAGATTTGTTCTACTTTTCCGTCTCTTCATAAGTCGTCCATTTCCTTGTACTATTTACGGGTGGTTTGGTTTGTTTTCTCCTCCTCTATCCCTTAGATGGACTATTTCTTAAGGTTTACTATGCTTTTTACTAGTTTTTGGAACTTTTGTTTTACCTCAATATCTATTTATCGGACCTCTGTTTCTGACACTTCTACGTTCTTTACAAATTGTTCCAGGATCTTCTTTATTCTTTCTCAATTAGTAATTACTTATTACGTTATTTACTCTAGTTTTGTGAGACCTCCCTTGGTTATCATCTTATTGTCTCAGGTTTCTATCCTATTCACTCCATCTTCTATCTTACCATCTTTATTACTTCGTCTCTCCTTTTTTCTTTTTTCTTAATTTTCTTTACTCCTGTTGGAGTCTCTGGAGACCCTGTTACACTTTACGGGGTTGTAAGCTTAGTATACTCAGGGTCTTCTTCTTCTGTTTTTCTTTCCGGTACTCCTTTATGAACTCCTCTATTATCGACTTTTGAAGGGATTTTACCCCTTCCTTTATCAGTGTGTTCAGGTTCTTTGGGTCTCTCAGGGTTTGTCCTATTTAGGTTCCTCTTTGTGGCGTTCTGTGTATAATTAGTTTAATTGTTTCTAGTTTTTCTTTCTTGTTTATAATTTTCGTCGTTCCTTTTTGTTGTTTATTATGTGTTCCCCCAAGGATAGTCCTATTTCCGACTAGAAAGTTATCTTTGGGAAGTTCGGTCTTCCCTTGTTGTCCTGTATGAATTTCACTACTTTCTCTTTTTGGATGTTGGACCTAATGACATGAGTCGTTCCTAGAGTAAGTTTATACTTCCTCTTTAGTTTTCGAAATGTCTGTTTGTTTTCGACTCTCTTAAGTCGTGGTGGTTTGGTCGAGAGGTTGTTTACGATTTCCTAGAAGAGATCTGTCCTTTGTGTCTTTCCTATATATCTGAGCTTGGGGTTTTATTTTTCATTTACCATTGTCCTAGTATGAATAGTTATTAATGGAATTCACATTTACCCAACTTACGGGGTTGGTTTTCTGTTTCTGACCTACTTACCTATGTTTTTGTTCTGGGGATATATACAACAGATGTTCTCTGGGTGGAGTTTTGTTCCCCGTGTATGTTTGACTTTAACTTCCCGACCTTTTTCTATAAAGTATATTTACCTCTGGTTTTTTTTTTTTTTTCCTCATCGTTTTGAGTATAGTCTATTTTATCTAAAATTTTATTTCTTACACTTTTCTCTGTTTTTTTCCTGCGATGTATTACTAGTTTCCTAGTTAGGTTCTTATTCTATATTGTTAATATTTATATATACGTTGGTTGTATACTCGTGGTGTTATACATTCCGTTTACGATTGTTCATACTTTCCCCTCCAATTGTGATTGTGGTATTATCACCCTCTGAAATTATGAGGTGAGTGTTGATACCTATCTAGTTAATTCGTATTTTAATCTTTCCCTTGTTTGTAATATACTGTGTTTCCTGATCAATCTGGATTAACTATAGATATCCTGTAAAGTGGGGTTTTGTTACTTAAAGTGGAAAAAGAGTTCACGTGTACCCTGGAAGAGGTCCTATCTAGTGTAGGACCCGTTATTTAGACCGGAACCATTTTAGTTTTTTTAACTTTAGTAAGGTTAGTAGAAGAGACTGGTGTTACTTCATTCTAATCTACAGTTAATGTCCTTTTTTAATAATTTTTAAGGTTGTATACCTCCGACTTGTTGTGCGAAGACTTATTGGTTGTTTAGTGTCTTCTTTAGTTTTTTCTTTAGTTTTATACTTTGTTCACTTTTACTTTTGTGTTGTTGGGTTTTGGATACCCTGTGACATTTTCGTCACTCTTTCCCTTCTAAGTATCTTTATGTCCGAACGGAGTTCTTTGTTCTTTTTTTAGTTTGTTTATTGGATTGAGATGTGGATTTCGTTGATCTTTTCCTTCTTTACTTCTTGGGGTCCTAATCATCTTCCTTTCTTTAGAATTTTTAATCCCGTCTTTATTATGTCTCACTTCATTCGGTCTTTCTTTTTGTGGTTATGTCATATGATTGTGTATATATACCTTAAATCCTTCTACCGTTACTGCTGGGACATACGTTCTGTCCTTTTTTCTGTGTCTACACATATGGTCTGAAAACCTGAGTCTCCCTCTCCCTCTCCCACCCTACTAAATCCTCTTACCCTTAATATTGTACATATGACAGTACATTCTTAACTTAGCGGTCAGGTACAGACTGCATCCCACGTCGAACGAACCCCGACCACGTACCCCTACTGGGTCTCTCTACAACACCCCTCCCTCCACCCTCCCCCCAAGTACAAACCCTTGCGTACATTCTTAATTACTAAAATTTTAATTTTTTTATTTATTTATTTTTTTTTTTAAATTTTTTTTTTTTTTCATTGTAAATTTTTTTTTTTTTTTTTTCTTTGTTTTTTCTTTGTTTTCTCTGGTATCGTTTTTGGTTGTTTCGATTTTCGACCAAGAAACTCTTCTATTTATTTTAACTGTTTGGTAATCGGTCTGAGTAGTTCTTTGTTTCCTTCTTCTTAGTTTAGTTGTTTAATCTTTACTTTTACCTCTCTATATACGGTCGTCGATATACGGTTATTTTACCTGTTGAACCTTTTTCACCTGTTTAAGAATCTTTTCATGTTGAAAGGTTTTGACTTTACCCTTCTTTATCTTTTAGAATCTCTGGGTAGTTTTCGTACCTTTAACTTTGGCAATAGTCTTTAGAAGGTCGTTTTTTTTTCGGACCCTGGTCTGTCGAAGTGTCGACTTAAGACGGTTTTTAAATCCCTTCTCGATTGTGGACGAATGAGTTTGAGAAGGTCTTTTAACGTCTCCTTCCATTTGAAGGTTTGAGTAAGATACTCCGGTGGTAGTGGGATTATAGTTTTGGACTGTTTCTACAGTGTTTTTTTTTTTTTTTCTTTTTATGTCCGGTTATAGTGAATACTTGTATCTACGTTTTTAGGAGTTTTTTAAGATCGTTTGTCTAAGGTTGTTGTATAATTTTTCTAATATAAAGGTCAAAAAATTCCTTAGAGGTGTGACCAGAGGTATCACCGACTTGATTTCATTAATCGGTGGTTAATTTTATTTATTTAAATATAATTTTTTTATCTTTCTAATAAGTAGTACTGGTTCACACGAAATAGGGTCCTTACGTTCCTAAGAAATTATAGGTATTTAGTTGGTTACATTATATGGTGTAATTGTTTAACTTTCTATTTTTAGTATACTAATAGAGTTATCTACGTCTCTTCCGGAAACTTTTTTAAGTTGTAGGTAAATACTATTTTTGGGAGGTCTTTCGTCCTTATCTTCCTTGTATGGAGTTGTATTATTTTCGATATATACTGTTTGGGTGTCGTTTGTAATAGGAGTTACCACTTTTTAACTTTCGTAATAGGGATTTCAGTCCTTGTTGCGTTCCCACGGGTGGGAGTAGTGATGATAAGTTGTATCAAAACCTTCAAAATCGGCGTCGTTAGTCTATTCTTTTTCTTTATTTTCCTTAAGTCTAACCTTTTCTTCTGCATTTTGAGAGTGACAAACGTCTACTGTACTAGGACATGTATCTTTTGGGATTTCTGAGGTGGTCTTTTAATGATCTCGATTAGTTACTTATATCATTTCAACGTCCTATATTTTAGTTGTGTGTCTTTAGGGAACGTAAGGATATGTGACTGTTACTCTTTTGTCTTTCTCTTTAATTCCTTTGTTAAGGTAAGTGGTAACGTTGCTTTTCTTATTGTATGAATCCTTATATAGATGGATTTCTTTGTTTTCTAGATATATATCTTTTGATATTTTGTGACTACTTTCTTTAGTTTTTCCTGTATTTATCTACCTCTTTATATGGTACCTAACCTTCTTAGTTGTATCACTTTTACTCATATGATGGGTTTCGTTAGATATCTAAGTTAAGTTAGGGATAGTTCGATGGTTGTCATAAAAAGTGTCTCGATCTTGTTTATTAAAGTGTTAAACATACCTTTAATTTTTTTTTTTTGAACTTATCGGTTTCGTTAGAACTCTCTCTTTTTACCTTGACCTCCTTAGTTGGACGGTCTGAAGTCCGATATGATGTATCGATGTCAGTAGTTTGACCCACAACCGTGTTTCTGTCTTTATATCTAGTTACCTTTTTTTTCTTTCGGGTCTCTATTTAGGTGTGTGGATACTTATGGATTAGAAACTGTTTCCTCCGTTCTTATATGTTACCTTTTTTCTGTTAGAGAAATTGTTCGCCACGACCCTTTTGACCAGTTGGTGAACATTTTCTTACTTTGATCTTGTGAAAGATTGTGGTATGTGTTTTTATTTGAGTTTTACCTAATTTATAGATTTCACTTTGACTTAAACGAGTCAGCACAGACTGAGAAACGGTGGGGTACCTGACATCGGATGGTCCGAAGAGGAAGGTACCCTAAAAGGTCCGTCCTTATGAACTCACCCAGTCGTTAAGGAAGAGGTCCTCTAGAAAGGTTGGGTCCCTGACTTGGACCCAGAGGACGGAACATCCGTCTGTGAAATGGTAGACTCGGTGGTTCCTTCAGTTTCTAGATTTGTATTCTGGTCTTTGATATTTTGAGGATCTCCTTTTGTATCCGTTTTGTGAGAGGATGTATTTAGTGTTGTCCTAGGAGATACTGGGTGGAGGGTCTCATTACCTTTATTTTCGTTTTCATTTGTTTACCCTGGATTAATTTGAATTTTCGAAAACGTGTTGTTTCCTTTGATATTCGTTTCACTTTTCTGTCGGAACTCTTACCCTCTTTTATTATCGTTTACTTCGTTGACTGTTTCTTAATTAGAGGTTTTATATGTTCGTTGGGGACGTCGAGTTAAGGTCTTTTTATTTACTGGGTTAGTTTTTTACCCGGTTTCTTGATTTGTCTGTAAAGAGGTTTCTTCTGTATGTCTACTGATTGTTTGTGTACTTTTCTACGAGTTGTAGTAAGTAATAGTCTCTTTACGCTTAATTTTGGTGTTACTCCACGGTAGAGTACGACCAGTCTTACCGACGATATTTTTTCAGATTATAGTATACACTTTACTAGCGGTCTGGTCCGAGTTACGTATTATGTCCTACGAGCCCCGACCATGTGACTCTACTGGGTCTCCCTACCATATCCCTCCCTCCACCCTCCCCCAAGTCCTACCCCTTATGCACATGTGGGTACCGTCTAAGTACAACTACATACCGTTTTGGTTATGTTATAACATTTCATTAATAGGAGGTTAATTTCATTTATTTAAATATAAAATTTTTAGTCCTTTTTTTCAGATGTTATTTATTTACGACCTTTCCCACACCTCTTTTCCCTTGGGAGAATGTGACAACCACCCTTACGTTTGATCGTGTCGGTGATACCTCTTGTCACACCTCTAAGGAATTTTTTGACTTTGATCTTGACGGTATGATGGGTCGTTAGGGTGACAACCCGTATGTGTGACTCCTTTGGTCTTAACTTTCTCTGTGCACATGGGGTTACAAGTAGTGTCGTGACAAATATTATCGGTCCTATATCTTCGTTGGATCTACAGGTAGTCGTCTACTTACCTATTCTTTCGTCACCATGTATATGTGTTACCTTATAATGAGTCGGTAATTTTTCTTATGTAAACTTAGTCAAGATTACTCCACCTACTTTGACCTCGGATAATATGTCTCATTCATTCGGTCTTTCTTTTTGTGGTTATGTCATATAATTACATATATATACCTTAAATCTTTCTACCATTGTTACTTGGATATACGTTCTCTCGTTTTCTCTGTGTCTACATATCTCGTCAGAAAACCTGAGACACCCTCTTCCACTCCCACCTTACTAGACTCTCTTATCGTAACTTTGTACATGTAATAGTATACACTTTGTCTAGCGGTTAGGTCCAAGCTACGTACTCTATCCCACGAGTCCCGACCATGTGAGTCTACTGGGTCTCCCTACCCTACCCCTCCTTCCACCCTCCCCCCCAAGTCGTACCCCTTGTGTACATTTGGGTACCGACTAAGTACAGTTACATACCGTTTTTGGTGATGTTATAACATATCATTAATCTGAGGTTAATTTTATTTATTTAATTTTCTTGGGTTTTTTGTTTTTCTCAGAGAAGAAAGATTTTATGTTTTACGAAAGGAGATGTCTGTGTTCTGTCAAGTGAGAGATAGGACGTCCCATTCTTTATTTCCAATATTTACATTTTGTAATTACCTGGGTATGATATAAAGTTCTTCCTACATCTTGTTTTCAGGAAAGACCCTGACTGAACTTTTTACTGTCTCCTACCGGATTTCCCAGTATGGGTTATATCACCGAAAATGTAGTGTGTTTCCCTTTACCTGTTACTCAAAAGGAAGTACGAATTTTTTGATCATAATAATTTACTGACAATCCTTCCCATACAAGGGTCTTTTCAAAAGACATATGAAATTTTTACTTTAGTATTAAATTTATATGATTATATTTAATTTGAGATAAAGTTTAGGTGTCGTTTATTTTTATAAGTTATGTATTGTTTTGTTAACTGGTTTATTTTTACTTGTTTTTTATTGATAACTTTGTGATCGGTTCGTCAACTGTAAACTGACTTGACGGTTTTCTAGTGAATTTTATTAAAAGTTTTGAAAATTTTGGTATTAAGAGACTTAGTCATTACTAGTTGGGTACCGATTAACCCTGAAAACAGTACACCAAGTTCTTCGTTCACACTTCTATTTAAAATAAAGAGAAAAAAATGACTATTATTTTAAACTTCTTGTTTTTATCCTCGTTAGACTGTAATCTCACGAAAATTTGCTACGACCCTTTTCTTGTTAATCCTCGACTCTTCGACTCGAAAAGGCGAATGAATCAAGACACTATAATCTCCTTTAATAAATAGAGTAAACTCAGAGATAAAGAAGTAGATCTTTTAATCTATTATCCCTGAAGGTCGAGGTTCTTTTGTAACGGATAAGGAGGACATTTCATGTTGTTAGGATTTGTAATACATGTATTATTCTTTGTAATATATATATATATAAAATATATATATATATGTGTGTGTGTCTGTGCAAATATATATAAATTGATAAGTCAAGTCAAGTCAACGAGTGAGTACAGGCTGAGAAACGTTGGAGTACCTGACTTCGTACGGTCCGAAGAGACAGGAAATGGTTGAGGGCTTCGAACGAGTCTAAGTACAGGTAGTTCAGTCACTACGATAGGTTGGTAGATTAAGAGACAGTACGGGAAGAGGAGGGTGGAAGTTAGAAAGGGCCGTAGTCCCAGAAAAAGTTACTCAGCCAAGAAGTGTAGTCCACCGGTTTTATAACCTCAAAGTCGAAGTCGTAGTCAGGAAGGTTACGTATAAGTCCTCACTACAGGAAATCCTACCTGACCAACCTAGAGGAACGTCAGGCTCCCTGAGAGTTTTCAGAAGAGGTTATGGTGTCAAGTTTTCGTAGTTAAGAAGCCACGAGTCCAAAGAAATACCAGGTTGAGAGTGTAGGAATGAACTGATGACCTTTTTTGTATCTAAACTGATCTATTTAAAAACAACCGTTTCATTACAGAGACGAAAAATTTTACGACAGATCCAACCAGTATCGAAAAGGAGGTTCCTCGTTCACAGAAAATTAAAGTACCGACGTCAGTGGTAGACGTCACTAAAACCTCGGGGGGTTTTATTTCAAAGAGTGACAAAGGTAACAAAGGGGTAGATAAACGGTAATTTACTACCCTGGTCTACGGTACTAGAATCAAAAGACTTACAATTCAAGATTCGGTTGAAAAAGTGAGAGGAGAAAGTGAAAGTAGTTCTCCGAAAAATCAGGAAGTAAAAGACGGTATTCCCACCACAGTAGACGCATAAACTCCAATAACTATAAAGAGGGACGTTAGAACTAAGGTCGAAAACGAAGTAGGTCGAGCCGTAAAACATAATACATGAGACGTATATTCAATTCATTCGTCCCACTGTTATATGTCGGAATTGTATGAGGAAAAGGATAAACTTTGGTCAGACAAAAAGGTACAGACCAAGATTGACAACGAAGAACTGGACGTATGTCTAAAGAGTCCTCCGTCCATTCCATTTATAATCTTTTGAGAGTCTTCACCTCTCATCTTTCATCTTCCGTCTGGTTGATCTTTTGAGTACTGAGATCCTTGTTGTGTTATTATTCGAGAGACATGAAAAAAAAGGACGTATATACCGTGTGACCTTTGATTTGTTGGGTCGTTGGACCTTTACGGTTCCTCACTTATTTTTTATCTTAGGATAGGATAGAACGGTATCCTGGTACTTGAACATCCTTTATTTCGGAACTTAGATCGGACTGTGGTACCTTATTTGACACTAGAGTTGTGACGGTCCTACATTGTCTCATAGGGGTATAAGGGTCATCTACTACAGTCCTTTCCGACTCATTTCTAGGTCCAGTAAGTCGGGGTATTCGTCCATTGTTCGTGAGGGGGAGACGTCACAATGAAAGGGGTAGGGTGACGATCTTTCCACAGTCTCCTTCAGTCGATTTTGTCTTATAACTTTTTGACTCAGAGTACCATATTTTATATCTAGAAGTTCGAGAGTTGTCTTATAATGATTTATATACTTCTTTGTCTTCTTAGAATTTGACTTACTTTTCTTTTAATTATCTATGGTTGTGGTGTCACTGTCTTTACAGCCAAAGACTGTTTCTTTGAGTTCATCAGTGGAATTATGTAGTGGTTCGTTACTACATGTACGAAATTTGTGTACTCTTTTTCTTATCGAATAGTCTTTTTATCTTAAATAAGTCTTTTTATGTTATTGACTTTAAATGTCTGGAGTTACCTACCTGGTGTCTCAATGTCCTTTCCGTACCTCTTTTCTTATATACTTACTACGACTGGATCTACCACAAAGAAGGTTACCTAAACCCGTTTCAGTTTAATTTTAGAAACTCTTTTCTAAGTGGTAAGAACTACGGTGATCCTTGTGAACACTAAGTACAACACAGACAATGTACACAAGTTAGTGAGTAAGCACAGACTGAGAAACACCGGGGTGTCGGATATCGGGTGTTCGGAGGGAGACAGGTACCTTAACAATCCGTTCTTATGACCTCACCCAACGACAAAGGAAGAAGTCCCCTAGAAGAACTGGGTCCCTAGCTTGGGTACAGAGAACACAGAGGACGTGACCGTCCACCTAAGAAATAGTGACACGGTGTACCCTTCGGGGAACACTAATTACCCTTCTCAAGAGTTTCTCAGCCTATGTTGATCACTGAAAGTTACAGTGAAAGTGTCCCCAAACCTTTTTCAACTCAGGTTGGGAGTACATTCTGAAACTCCCTCTGACGTCTATACTACTTTTATCGTTCTCTTGATCTTGGACTACTACACTGACTTAACGATGTTGGAATACTGTTTTGAACTTTCTGACTCCTTGACGAGGAAACCCTATTCGTTATTTCCACCAAAGAACTCTACCTTAGACAAGAACAACTTCTAATCCCTTTATTGTTGTTCCCAAATCTTATAATGTATTTGAATCAACTATTTCGTCGGTGTCCCAAACTCTCCTAACTGAGGTGAAATCTTCTTTAATACGACACCCAATTTACGATAGTTTGTCGTGATGTCCGATGTCTCTTAAGGTAATATTTTCCTTCTCAGTTAGCGACACCATTCGAAGTAACAACAGATAGAATTCTTTAAAGGTGTCGGTAAGGGTGGGACTCGTTGGTGATGGGACTAGTCAATCGTCGGTAGTTGTAGATCCGTTCTGGGAGGTGGTCGTTTTTATAATGTTGATCGACTTCCGAGTCTACTATCCATCGTAAAAAAAAAATAGTTATTTCTTAAATCTATATTACGATGACGTAATGAGAATCCTCTGATATCACATTGGTATTGAAAAGATACATGATCTTTTGGTTTAATAATCACAGTAATAATATTATAAGGGATATAATACCGCTAGACCTTGTTTTAAAGGTTCTATACGGACACATGTATAAAGGTCAACACAACATAGGACGGAGTTGGACATTCATCGTTCGAGTTAGGAGTGAAAAAGGTTCTTTATAATGAACTATTTAAGGAAAGGTAAAGAGATGGTAGGATAAAGATAAAACAAGATAAAGGAATTCAGAAGAGTGGTTGATCTAATATTAGAATTGATGTCCCTAACATAGTAAGGAAGACACAGAAGATGTAAAAGTACTTCTGTATTTTCTATCTGTATAAATCACCCTCGTCCATATCTCTACCTCTTGTGTAACGGACCGTAGGGGATAGATGGTTTACCTATCCAGGTATCTGAACTTTTAAAGATAGTCGAATAACCTAACGTATAATCCTGAACATGTTACAGAAAAGAACTTAACAAATAACGAAATAGTACTTCCATTTTAACCCCGCTTTTACTCGTAAAAGTTGTCGTCGGTCACTTTTACAATAACCAAAACCTTATTCTCTCCGAATCCTTATTTTGACTTGACGGTACTTAATCAATATACTAGAATTCGTTCAATAAATTGAAGAAACACGGACTCAAATAGAATACGTTTTATCCTTAATACTATCGTGGATAAGATGACCTACTGGCACCCTTTTTATTCTATTATATATGTTATATAAAGTATCACGGATCGTCAGTTATTAGTTATTAAATTCTGTCGGTAATAATCGATAAGTGGATTATAGGTAACTCGTTAGTGATATACTGTTGGGACGTCATTCTTGATTGATATATCTCTATTTGTTCTACGTAAAAGACGGAAAATCGTCGAATCTAATATGGACGTTAGTCCGGAAACATATTCTCAAGAGAGTAAACTCCAATTTGTAGATCTTTGTTTAAAAACATCATTCCTTTGAGTGGTCCAAGAAAATTTGTACCAAATGACAATTCGATATATATGTGGTAGGAAATGAATGTTTTAACTTATAAAATTCACTTAATATATTGACATATCTTATAAACGACTTAACGTGGACCCAATGAAAGTTAAATAGTTAAATAGAAAATTTATAAAACTAGATATTTAAGTTACGTCACAAATTATAATGGTTATTTTAAATAGTTCAGATGGTAAACGTAAATAAGTTCAATAACTTTTAAGACTTAACCTGTTCTTGTAGAACGGAATATAGATTCCGTCACGAATTAATTTTAAGTTGTGAGTATATCCCATGTACAGGTAGACGTTTAGGAAGTTTTATGTCTTAAATAAGGTATAGATAGTATCGTAAATGGTATTCTGGAACATGGAATCTTAAATTTTTATAAATGACTTTTTTACATATTTATATAATTACTTTTACTGTTAAAATTTGGTATCATGTTAGTACGTAGTTATTAGTAATTTATTTACCGTGTCTGTTATTTTGATTTCCTTAACCTTTTTCTTTACAGTTCTCGAAGTTCCTTTGAAAAACTTTCTTTCATCCTAAAATCAACTCTTAAAAGACATCTTTCGTCCTGAATTTTAACCCAGTAAAATATAACGTCTTTTATAATTTACGACTGATTCCACAAATGTGAAATATAAAGTTTGTTACCTCTTCGTCACTTCCAAAAAACTCTTCTCTTTCAGTATATCAGTTGCAAGATGGAATTCTCTGTACTTGTAGTGACTCTTCTTATTTAACTGTTACTAAAAAGTCGTTAATAAATAGTACATGAAAGTGTATTTAATATACTAAATCTAGATTGTGTCTGTATTCAATCCTCAATAAGAAAGGTACAATATTTATTCTTTTGTTGAAGTCTTTCCTATATACCAAATGGGAGCTGTCGTTTTAATGTTGTTCATAATAAAGATATAGGGGTCACGGATCATATAATAGATCGTATAATATACGACTATTATAAATAAATTATGGATTAATGAGTACATTAAGAAGTAAGGTTTCTTTTACAAAAAATAGTTGGTTAACCCAACCTTAATGTTTTGTATCAGAATCTACTATTACTACGGTCCATATTAGTCGTAGTAATAAGTATGTCGTTTAAATGAAATAGTTTCTTTAAACTGACCTTACGTTTTCATCCTTCAGTTCTTTGTGGACCTCATTGTCCATTTAAACCGGAACCTTACACCTTAATTCGTCCCGTTTCTGATTATCTCAAAACGGTTCTTTTACGTGACCAGTATCGTTTGTGGGAGAAGGTTGTTGTGTTCTCTTCTGAGGTGTGTACCTGTAGTGGTCTACCAGTTGTGGCTTTAGTCTGACTAATATAAGATACGTCGGTTTCTACCTCTTCGAGATATGTCAGTTGTTTTTGTTCTGGTCCTCGACTGACGCCGAGTCTAGTACTTGAGGAATAATAGTTTAAGTCTGAGTTTAACTTCTTTCATCCCTTTTGGCGATCTGGTAAGGTCATACTGGATTTAGTTTAGGGAATACTAATATGTCACCTTCACTCTTTATCTAAACTCCCGAATCTAGACTATCTATCTCACGGACTACTTGATACCTTACTCCAAGCACTGTAACATGTCCTCTGTCCCTAGTTCTGGTAGGGGTACCTTTTCTTTACGTTTTTTCGTTTTACCGACAGACCCCTCCGGAATGTTTATCGACACTTTTCTTCTCTCCACTTTTCGTTTCCTCTTTTCCTTTCTATATTCGTAGACTTACGTCTCAAGGTTTCTTATCGTCCTTCTTTATTCTTTCGGATGAAGTCGTTAGTTACGTTTCTTTATCTCCTTTTCTTGTCTTACCCTTTCTGATCTCTAGAGAAGTTCTTTTAATCTCTATGGTTCCTTTGTAAAGTACGTTTCTACCCGAGTTATTTCCTGTCTTTACCAGACGTGGATTGTTTTCGTCTTCTATAATTCTTCTCCACCGTTCTTATGTGTCTTCTTGACATGTTTTTTCTAGAAGTACTGGGTCTATTAGTACTACTACACTGGTGAGTAGATCTCGGTCTGTAGAACCTTTCACTTCAGTTCACCCGGAATCTTTCGTAGTGATGCTTGTTTCGATTACCTCCACTACCTTAAGGTCAACTCGACAAAGCTTAGGACTTTCTACTACGACACTTTCACGACGTGAGTTATACGGTCGTTTAAACCTTTTGAGTCGTCACCGGTGTCCTGACCTTTTCCAGTCAAAAGTAAGGTTAAGGTTTCTTTCCGTTACGGTTTCTTACGAGTTTGATGGTGTGTTAACGTGAGTAGAGTGTACGATCATTTCATTACGAGTTTTANTTGGCACTTGAGGGACTACAAGTTCGACCAAAATCTTTTCCGTCTCCTTGGTCTCTAGTTTAACGGTTGTAGACGACCTAGTACCTTTTTCGTTCTCTCAAGGTTCTTTTGTAGATAAAGACGAAATAACTGATACGGTTTCGGAAACTGACACACCTAGTGTTCTTTGACATCTTTTAAGACTTTCTCTACCCTTATGGTCTGGTGGATTGGACGGAGAACTCTTTAGAGATACGTCCAGTCCTTCGTTGTCAATCTTGACCTGAACCTTGTTGTCTGACCAAGGTTTGTCCTTTTCCTCATACAGTTCCGACATATGACAGTGGGACGAATAAATTGAAGATTCGTCTCATGTAGTACTCTTTGCGACCTGGCCTTCTTTGTGTTCGACCTTAGTTCTAACGACCCTCTTTATAGTTAGTGGAGTTTATACGTCTACTGTGGTGGGAATACCGTCTTTCACTTCTCCTCGATTTTTCGGAGAGCTACTTTCACTTTCTCCTCTCACTTTTTCAACCGAATTTCGAGTTGTAAGTCTTTTGCTTCTAGTACCGTAGGCCAGGGTAGTGAAGTACCCTTTATCTACCCCTTTGTCACCTTTGTCACAGTCTGAAATAAAAAACCCGAGGTTTTAGTGACGTCTACCACTGACGTCGGTACTTTAATTTTCTGCGAATGAGGAACCTTCCTTTCAATACTGGTT